>VDFB02000017.1:534691871-534878565 GCA_007258455.2 Sequoia sempervirens
CTAAAAATAATAAAATCAGAACAATAGGGTCCAAGGTGCTTATTTCCAGTGGGAGTTATAGGGTCAATAGTGTTATGATTAGTCTCCAAGTGGGAGGTGATATGGGGTGGAGTCTGATCAGTCTCCAAGTGGGAGATTGTTGGTATATGGAGCCTAATTAGACTTGAAGGTTAAATTTTCCCTACTTTTATCAGCGCAATTTCCCCCCAATTATTAACCCGGGTCAAGGGGTAGCGCCACTTGTGGGGGTTTGGGGGAAAGGCCCCCAAGAGGAGGTCAAGGGGCAACACCCCTTGCAGGGTCCAAGGGTAGCGCCCCCAAAACCTCTCACGATTTCTAATTATTTTATAAAGGTGTTGGGTGTTATTTTTCTATTTGCCAACATAAAAAACCCTAATTTTGTAATTGACATAAGTCTTCATAAAAGGGTAAGGGTTTGGGTTTTGTTGACATTGTATTGTAGCATTTGTAGTGGTATTGAGTTGCAAGGATTACTAGTTGTAATCGGTTCAATTTACTAGATAATAATATCAGACTCTTTGTTGGTGGACGTAGCCAAGTTTGGGTGAACCATGTTAAATATTGTCTCTTGCTATTATTATTTATGTGTTTTTCATTCCTCTGTTTAATTTTTATTTGCATTTAATTGATATTTTCTGCATACAATTCCTAACAAAAAGTTGGTTTAGTGCAAGTGGGTGTACCATACCAAATATGTTGCAGATGGTTCTATTGATAAGTATAAGGTTCATCTTGTTTCAAAGTGTTTCTCTTGTGTTGAAGGCATTGAGTATTCTAAGACCTTTTCCCTTGTTTCCAAGATGAATTTTATTCGCCTTGTACTTTCCCTTGTAGCTTCATAGGGATAGTCAATATTTTAAATTGATGTGAAGAGTGACTTCCTTCATGGTGATCTTCATGAGGAGATTTATATGGAGTAGCCACATGGTTTTATTGAGGACTCTTCATTGGTTTGTAGACTTTATTGTTCATTATATGGTCTCAAACAAGCCCCTCGGGCTTGGTATGAGAAGATGGACACTTTTTTTCTTTCTTTTGGCTTCACACAATGTCATTCTAATCCCATAGTGTACATTCAGAGACAAGAGGGCGATATTTTGATCCTTGTACTATATGTGGATGATTTGATCCTTACAAGTGGTCATCCTGCATGATTGGGAATGTTTAGCGAGCGTTGATGGAGTAGTTTGAGATGACACATCTCAACCTTGCACTACTTTCTTGGTTTACAAGTTATTCAATCTTCGAATGGGATTTCCATATTCAATAGAAGTATGTTGTTGATATGCTTTAGATATTTGGCATGCTTGATTGTAATCTTTCCCCCACACCATTCTAGTTAAGTGTTGTATTGTCTTCCACTTGTACTACTCCTTAAGTAGATGCTACATTATATAGGTAGTTGGTTGGTAGTATTTTGTACCTAACACATTCATGTATTGATCTTTCATTTGTGGTTGGTCTTGTCTCTCAATTCTCACATGATCCACATGAGATTCATTGTTAAGCTTCCAAATGAATTTTTAGATATATTCAAGGACACTCATATTATGGTATTCACTATACATCAGGAGATCCTCGAATAATTAGCTTCACTAACTCAAATTGGGCTAGTGATGTCAATGATAGGAAGTCCACTTTTGGCTTTGTTTTTTGCCTTGGTTCTATCCCCATTGCATGATCTTGCAAGAAGAAATCTTCTATTGCATTATCATCTACAAAGGCTAAGTATTGTGCAATAGTTCTGGCCAGCCAAGAGGTTTGTGGCTTTGTTAGTCATTGACTGAATTTAGTTTTCCTCTTGATAGTCCCACTATTATTTGGTGTGAAAATTAGAGTGCCATTCATATTTCTCGCAATCCAATGGAGCACTAGCATACTAAGCACATAGAGATCCACACACACTTCATACAACAGTTGATTCAGGATGGTTTTCTCACCTTGGAGTACATGCCTACAAAGGAGCAGGTTACAAACATCTTCACAAAACCTTTAGCATCACCTCATTACCTATAGTTGTGATTGATCCTTGGGGTGAAGGAATTTTTCCTTGGGGTTCTTCATGAGCTCTTCCTTCCTTCATATTTTTTATACATGCTTTCATCTCTCTTTAAGAGAGGAATTTTTCCCATGAGGTTTTCTCTTTTTCTCTAGTTATGAGAGATCTCTTTGATTGTACTAGGTACCTCATCAAGCCTAGTTGTCAAGACCCATTCATGCTTTCTTTTCTTTTTATGCATTGGTTTTAGAGTTTCTAGCTACTCCCTAATTTCATCTTAAGATGGGGTGTTAGAGTAATCATGCACTAGCTAATAATTAATTAATATTTAATTGCTAATTAGTCTAATTCATTTCGTGCACTTAAGCTCAACTTAGGATTTATTTTTTATGTTAACTGGAGAGCTATTATTAGATCATTCTATATCATCACACAAGATGATGACACTTGGCATGATCTAATCCCTTATCATTCAAGGTTGCTCTTGTAAAGCATTCTCTCTCTTTATATTATTCATTTAGTACAAGTATCTTCTTTTTGAGGAATATCAAATCTTTTTTTATGCAGAGCTCTTGGGTGGAAGTTTTTTTTGTTGTTTGATCCTTCGTCTCATCTTATTCACATATCTAACAAAAATTAGGCTCTAGGATCTAGCTTATTCCATAGTGAATTTTCTTCTAATCAAGGGAATCAAGATTCCATCCATTGAGTTCCTATCTATAAAAAAATTAACTAAAGTAGCATTGACTCTAAAGATTTCAAGTTGATAATTTTGTGTCATATTTCACCCAAGAAGAGAGGACTGATGAAGTTCAAGGATTGAGAGTATGGTAATATAAGCACATAGATATACATATAGTTAGATATATTGTTATGTAGTTAGAGTAATTGTATACAAAATATAAATTTTGCTTATAGGCATATTTTTGGAGTTTTATGAATCGATACATGTATTTTGTATACGATTGATTGAATTTATTTTAAATGGATTATTATGGATTAACATCATTATTTATTTTATAAGTTAGATTAATTAAAATTTATATATGAGGGAAAACATTATTGTTGCATGTTTATCATCCCTTGTTTTTATATTATCAAAAAATATTTATGATATACAATGAAATATTATTATTTTATTTTCAAGATTATTTTAACAACCTAAAAAAAATATTAAAACTAAAACATCACAACATTTGGTATTGATGGTTCTTGTGGTTTAGGTTTATAAGTAATGTCATTGTGTTTGAACTACTGCACTTATAGCCTAGCATAGATACAATAATGTTGTTTATGGAATCGTCCCTATAAATCACTTAGAAGAAATAAGAAACATAATGTAATTTAAATTTGAGAAAACTTAAAATATTCCTTGAATGAATATGCTAAAGAAAGATAAATGTCTTTTATAAAAAAAAGTAGGGGAAAAGGCCCCTGAACTCGGCCAAAAGATAGAACTGGGCCTACAGGCCAAGAAAGTACCAGAACAAAACAACATGCGAAAAAAATAGAACAACACCCTACAACAAAACAACCACCTTAATCGAAACGAAACAACAATATCCAAACCAAAAGCCACCAAACAAAAAATAGAGCCAAGGCTTACATAATCAAGGGCACACAAGCCCAAAAAGTTCTATAGTCAAGCAACCAAAAAATAGAGACAAAAATACCAAAATTACTCTCTTGGTCTGCAAATGAAGTTCCAATCCTGGCTCAACAACTTCATCTCCTTGTTGCATTATTCCATCGCCCTAGTTGTTCTCTCATCTAGTTACATCACCTCACCCTGAAATGAGTTCATCTTCATGTGCCCTTTCCTAACTTTAGTTGCTCCATTCACAATACTGAAAATGGCCTTCCGCATGATGCCCAAAGTTACAAATGCTAACTTATTGAAAGTCATTTCCATGTTGTTCACTTTATCTTATAGTTTATAGAATTGAGCGAGATAAAATTGCAAGGGCCTATCTTTCCCCTCCACATCCTCTTCCATGTCCATCATGGCCTGCTCTTCCACATCTTTTATAACTTGCATCACCACTTCCTCAATTTCCTTATTCATTGTCATCAAATTCTTCTACCACCTATTGGTCAACACCTTCAAACTCTTCATCCTATTTAATACTAGCAAAGTCCTCTAAGAGGTCTTCACCTAGAACCATAGATAGTTCCTTCTTGCTCAAATTAATAGTGGTTGAGGCCTCTTCTTCAGGGTCATCACCAAGTTCTTCAAATCTCAATTTTTTTCCCTTGCCCAATTGGCCGACGAGTCTTACTAACCTTCTACCACCCTTCCCACTACTATAGTCATCATATTTTCCTCATTCATCCTCATCTCTTATCTCAATAGTAATTTTTTTGGCAGTTTTGGGTTCAACACTATCAAGACCCTTTCTTTGAACTCCCATAGGGATGCTCAGAGGTTTACAACAACTCTCCTTACCAGGTTTCACAATCTAGGCAATAGGATCCCCTTTGGTGAGGAGACCTTTAATAGAGGATTGTTTCAAAACAAATGGCATGAAAGGGATTTTGTTGGGGGAAAGATTAGTGAAGGAAGTTCCCTGACCATTAGAATTGACCTAAGAAGGAAAGGGGAGGGGTTCTACTTGATTCTCTTGAGAAACATTAGCATTGGGTTTGTTACCAAAAGAGGGGCCTGTGAGGGGAGTGATGGTCAAGGCATAATTATAGAGGCATAAAATTAGGCCTTAGTGAAGGGGAGGTGAGGCTCCCTTTACTTTGCATTGCTTGAGAGAAGATAGTAGAAAGAAATGTATATTCATATCTTCATTCTTACAAATATGGCAAAGAAAGGGAAAGTAGTACTTGTAAGTTGTAGTGTACCTTCCCTCCAGGATAAAATACTTCATGATATGCACACAAGCCAATCCATAAGGGGATGGGATTCATTCCCTATTGTAGCCATTCTAGCACCTTTCAAGCTTCTTGTCCCCTTCAAGAAAACTATCAATAAAACTCTAGTAGTTTCCATTGTTGATTTTAGACACCCTCAGACCACTATACTATAACCTAGTTGCCACAACAATTAGTCGAGGGGTCACCTTGAGCCCAATACTTCCAATCTAGACTTTGTCAGCTCTCCACAAATTGTAGAATTTAGTAGTTATGTCATCATTGAACCCTCTTATGGCCATGAAGAAAGGAATCATGCCTACATATTCAAAAATCCTCTAAAGCTCCATATCATGTTGTAAGAACACATAAGAAAGTGACTCAAATCACATTTTGGGACCCCCATAATGATACAGTGAAAAAGGCAAAGGAATAATTTTTTACCCACCACCATAATAGCTACAGTGGAAATAATCAAATAGAATTCACAACAATATAGTCATGGCTAGAGTTTACCAAAAAAATAGTAACCCAAACCTCCTCTAGCAAGATGTTGAAGTCACTAAACTTCTGGAAGGGGATATAGATGTCTTTAGCATAAGTCATATTAAAAGTGGGATTCTGATAAATCATCTGCCAGATTTTTCCAAACTTGTTCCAGTACCCATAATTTGTGTGGATATAGCCACCCCACTTGATAATAATGGCTAGTAAAATCCATTTGTAGCTTGAGAATCCATTGAAAAGATAGATGACCATCAAGAGCATAGGAAATATTTGAGTACTCATCAAAAAGAGCTATGTAGCTTAGATTTCATCATCAAATTAATCCTCATATCCTTAGCATCAGGAAGAAAATTAACCTTGGTCATGTCAATAAAACTCCCCTCATGATAATCCACAAGCGTTAAATAAATAACCTTGAGGGAAATAAATAAAAAAGCATAAACTTCCAAACATAACTCACCTTTTCATTATTATTAAATTTATCCCACATCATAGGGGACTTTCCCTTAAGATCTCTTGTCACTATCAATTGATGATTAGATCCCTGCCAGCACGTAAAACACATGATTAAAATACTAGAGCAAGTTGACATCATCTGATCCACCCTGTACTCCACCTCACCATTGATTTTGATACACATCACCATCTAAGTTGGACCTTGTATTTTGTGGCATGCCAACATATGATTGTTATAGTTCAAATTCAAATTCAAAAAGGGTCGGGAGACAACCAACCCATCCCTCAAATAGATACTCAACCCAAAAAATAGAGAGAAAAGATACATCATCGTCTATTAGGGTAGGCCCCTCTGAGTTATTCCTTAGCCATCCACTCCTTAATTTGAGTCGAAAAATGATCAAATTCCCAAAAGTGCCACTAGGAAAAAGAGAGCCTCGTATTAGAGATTGCATCCGCAACATTGTTTCCTTCACAAAAAATACGAGACATAGAAAAACCTTCCATAGAGGACAACACATGTTTGGAGTCTTGGATAAGGCTATTAATTTTCTAGGGGGACCGACCAAGCCATTAAGGCAATCCACAATCAATTTTGAATCTCCTTTAATTAACACTTTGTGAAGGAAAAGTTCTCTTAGCCTCTTGATACCTCTCCAAGCTATCAAAGCCTTCACCTCCACATTGATAGAATGTCGAATGCATTTAGTATGGGCTTCGATGCACCTCCCCTTATGGTCTCTTATCAAGCCTCTAGAAGTTGTTGGATCCCCAGGTTTCCTTTAAAGAAATCATCAAAATTTAGTTTAACCCAATCCTCAGGGGGAGGCCTTTCAAAGAGTCAATTTCCTACTGAGGATGTTGGCCTAGTTGACCTTAGTCAAGTCTTGGTTGGCACCCCAAAGCTGCTTGATTCTAATGTCAATATAGTTAGGCATAGCTTTTGAGAGTCTAAAGGCTTTTGAATTCAAGTTCTCAACAATTTGTTGCTTTGCACAATAGAACACCGAGCACCACTACTCCTCTACTTTTCCCTGAAGATTTTTTTGTTTTTCTCCTTTCGTACATTCTAGAAAACTGAAGGGGGAACCTATTTCCATATCTCCTTAGTTATAGGATGAGAAAAAGGGCTCAAGCTCTGTTGATTCACAAGCTCTTTCAGATCCCTGGGAAACACTTGATCATAAAGGAGATTATTCAGGGACAAAGACCAAACATCCCTAGTGAAAGGACTATGGATTAGAAGGTGGTTGATAGTCTCCTATGCCAAAAGATAGAGAACACATCTATTCACAAATTGAAATACCCTCTTGTTGAGAACATCAATGGGGAGGATTCTCCCATGTAAAGCAACCCACTAAAAGTAGTTGACTTTTGGGATGAGTTTGGCATTCCATATTAGGTTCCAATTGAAACTTTGATCAATTAAGGGGGTGGCCTCCAATTTGTTGTAAGAAAATTTCACAAAAAGGCCCCCAAGGGGGTATCACGCCATATCCAATCATCAACACCACCTTGAACAACCAAACAACAGTCACCCAGGAGGAAGTTAAGTGTGGAAAATAGATTCGGATGAGGCAATACATTACTTCCTCTTCTTAATCTTAGATCAATAACATCTTGTTCAAAATATCTCCATCTAGGTTCCTCCTCATACTAGTTAATATACCATGATGGAATTACCATAAAGACAAGAGAGGTCATATTCAAGGGTCAATAATTTAGCCATCGAAGATAACTTAGGACTCTTTCCCCACACCTCTTCCCAGAAATTGATAGCTCTCCCATTTCCCACCTTCCTTTTAGGTCCTTGTTGTAGAAAATTTCTATTTTTAAGGATATTATTCCAAAAGGGTAGATCCTCTTGGTAAGTCTTGGGGGGACAACAGGCTGCCAAGGGGGTCATTTTCCATATATTTTACACTGAGGATGCATGACTAGTCTTTTTTTCCTTGGACCATGAGCCATCCCATCTACTCATCAGGGCCTTATTAAACGCCTTTAATCTCATAATTCCTAGCCCTCCCAACTATTTTGGGGAGCACACTTTCTCCCAAATTACAAGATCAATCCTATTTTTCTCTTCCACTCACGACCAGAGAAGGTTTTTTAAATTTGTTCAATCTTCCTTGTGATGAAAAAAAGCATTTTAAAAAGAGATAGGTAATAGAGAGGGACATTTTGGAGAGAAGACTTGAGGATCTATAGCTTACCAACTTGGCTGAGTAATTTCCCCTTCCATCCAGCTAACTTCCTTTGGATTCTCTCAATAATACCATTTCAAAAAGAGTTGGGAGGCTTTCTAGTGCAAAGAGGAAGGCCAAGATAAATATTTGGGACATCAGCCAACTGACACCTAATGATTCTCAGAATCCTATCCTTCACTTGTTGAGGAGTATTGAAGAAGTATAGTTTTCTCTTTTTATAATTTATAAACTGGCTAGAGGAATTAGCATACTTATTAAGAACAGCCTTCCAGTTAGTTGTTTTCACCATAGAAGCAAACCCAAATAGAAAGGTATCATCAACAAACTCTTGGTGAGACATAGAAGCCAAAGAAGCAACACAAATACCATGAAGCTTGTCATAATCCTTTTCCACAAGTGAATTGCTTAGTAGGGACACCATTAAGGAGAACAACATAGTCGGGTTTTTGGAATGTTAAGAAAAGGAACAAACTAATGATATTCTAGTACTATGAAAATTGTTACGACATATAGTTTAAAAGAAAAGTTTAAAGGAATGTCTCATTTGATTAGGAATATGTATTTTAGGACACAATAATAAAAATGTATTGGTCTAAGTGACTAAGTAATTTTTGGATTAAATGCTACCCTTAGTGGGTACTAGTCAAACATGAATTTTTTAAGGAAAAGGATCCTTAGAAAATTATACATGATTTAAATTTGTACATATACACATACATACATACATACAAAATTAATTACATATAAATTACATGAAAAAAAATAAATTTCTTATTTATACTTTACTTGAACATAAATATGTAGATAATTCAATATCAATTTATATAATTTGACTTATGAATAAATTTAATATGTATTTATGATATATAAAATCAATTTATACCAATGAATAAAATTGATTTGATATGTAAATTTAAATATATATTGATAAATACTTTAAGTTGATATCAAATTAATTTATATTGATTGATATAAATATATTTTATATCAATTGACATTTAAATTGATTTGAACTAAAAATATAATGAATTTATTTATATCAATTGATATATTAGTCAATTAATATAAATAAATATATGAATTAATTTGATAGCTTAATTTAAATATATACATTAATTTTTTTTTTATATCAATTGTTATAAATTGATATCAAATCTAAAAAATGTGAATCATAAAACCTAAAGGAAAGTTGAGATTGTGCAAGATTGATTGAGTTTATCGAATTTAAATGAAAACAATTTTTTATTAGGTTTACTCTAGGATAATCCAATAAAATGCATATATATATAAGAACAACTAATCTAGACTAATGAATTATGTTTGAGCTAGGATTTAAGTATGAAAATTATGCTATTATTTGAAATTTGGTAAATAAAAATAAAAATAAATGTACTTAGCTCAATATCCAAAGCATGCCCAAAAGATTAATATGTGCATTGAATTTGATGTGTGTTGGGATCAAGATCAATGTGTACAATGTGCTAGTAAGATCCTTGAAATCAAAATATTTTATTAACACTACATAGGAATGGATTTTGGACTACTGACAAATCCACAAGCCTAAACTTGTCCTTTCTAGTCTATTGAATTATGTTCTTTATTTCATTTGGTGTATGTTGATTACCTTTATGCTTTCTAATATTTATGAATTGGAGGTATTAGTAAATATTTTTGTGGGGCTATTGGTGTATCACAAGGCACCATGTTCTCCCAAGTCAACTATAAAAATATTGAATAATTGAAAACAATCATCTTCATTCATGCATATGCTCCTATGGATGTTTGTGGAGAGCTAGTTTCATTTTAGAATACCAATTCAAGTGTGTAAAGAAAATGGCTTCTCCTTGTAATGGATGTAAGAGGATGATCATAATGAATGCATTAATTTTTTTTAATATAAGGGCAAAGAAACACATTACAAAAAATTGTGTTTAGCCAACTCAAGGTAGGAAGGGTAAAGGTGAGAAGTCAATCTAATTTAAATTAGGATGGGATTAGTTCACGACCACAAAGATAAACTCGTGACTATGAACTAGTAGTGAAAAAAAAATAGATGATGACATGTATATGGAAATGATTGCAAGTGTATGTGTGATAAATAAGTGGATAGGGAAAATGTATATGGTTGTGTGAGCATGTGAATGGGGATGTATAGTAGGTAGATAGCATAGACAAGGGAATCAATTTTGCACAAAATTACACAATTTTCAATATGTATATGTATCAAAGCGCTCCCCTCAAAATAGACACAAAACTAAATAAAAAATGTCATGAGTATACATTTTAATATTTGAGAATTTTTTATAAATATAACCTATATGAGCATCTAACTAAGAGCATTAACATGAAAGTAAAACATAGCTCTTTTTGAGAATTAATATTAGATTAAACTTAGTTCCTTTTAAACAACTATACTAAAAACCAACAATAGAAGACCCAAAGTCACACCCTAGAGTTCTACCTTAGAAATCATATATCCACTAAAAACTAATTATAGAAGGTGATGAAACATAGCTTACAATTCTACACTAGATAACACTTTAAATATTTAAAATTTTATCTCCACAATAAAAATCCAATACACTAATCTATTGAACTCAACCCCTTTAATATAAATATACAAATGTCATAATTCCATTAACTACTAGCAATTGCACCTATGTGTACAATGGGTACGTCGAAGAGATTTAATTTGAAAAGAGTAAAGGAAATAGAAATTGGAGGATAAAAATGTTTTAAGTTGGTTTTTTCTCTAAATTTTGTATACATAGAAATTGTTGTGTTTTGAAGGAAGCATGATAGTGCAAGGTACATGCCAGACAATGATTTTAAATTTGAGAATATAACAGTTTGAGAAGAAGGTAAGGATTATTGTAGTTCTACAAAAACATGTTTTGAATTAACAAAAATATAGTGATCAATACTACTATTTGGAGGATTTTATAGTTCTAATTCCTTCTTGTAGAAATAAAAATGTAACCTGTATTAATTTATGGTCCAGTACTCTCATTTGGATGATTTTACAATTCAAATTTTTTGAATGTAATTTGCAACTCTATTAGGTAAAGATCCTCCATTTAGTATAAATAAAGGGATAAGAATAAAAAGCCCCATTAAAAAATTTCTAGTTGGAAAACTATAGGAAAAGCTACTTGTAAAGCACTATAAAAGATGTGTATAAGAAATTTTCAAAAATATTATATAGTTTATCTATTTTGTGATGCCCCGCCACGCAACCCCAAAGGAAACTATCATACACGCATTTGAGGCACAATTTTTTTTTAAAGGATATAATATGCAACAACATACATCACAAGAAGTGTAACAATATAAGTACAACATAAAACAAAGTTCCTTGGGGTTACATAGTTGCATCACTTTTCATATCAACATCTTACATTACATGAGAGATAGACATCCACCAATAATCAAACGACCCGAACATGGATCATACATTAACAATACGAAGATACATTGTTGAAGATTAACATCAATACAATGTTGTTTTCCAACATCTATGGGAAGAGTATAATAACATGGAAAGATAAAATTGAAATTGTAGGAGTACAAAGCTACAAGCTAGATCAAACTCTGACATATCTTAGAAGTCACTGCAACAGGTACAACTATGCACATCTTGAACTTTGGATGGGGAACCAATGGGGTGTGTAGCACATTCCACCTGATCACCCTCGTGCTAGGAGTAAACAAGAAAGATCCTCACCCAAGAAGTTAAACAAACCAATGGTAAGAAAGACTCCACAAAAAGGATAACAAATCACAAGATAATAACCCATAACATTGCCAACACATAACCACAACAAGAGTAATGAAATGTCCAACAAGAATCAATTGCCAATATTATAGATCAACACTAAATAACCATAAGAGGTGCCGACAACAATAGAATCCAAAGCTCTCCAAATGAGATTGCAAAATCATCCAACAATAAATATCCAAGGGCACCTTTCATCCACATCAATAAACAAAAACAATAATAAACAACCCCAGAGGCAACATGAACAAGAGAGACAAAGGGCATAGTGGGAGAGTGTCATCGCATGGCCTTACATGGATTCACTAGACTACCCATCATTAGGAGTAGCCTCCATCTATCGTTATCTAGAAATCCTATCTCAAGGTGTCGCCCCGTAGGGTGACTCATGCAGAGCCACTTACCTTTCAAAGAGACAAGGTAGTGACCTTACCAACCAGGTCTTCCCACTCGTCCTTAACCTTTGAGAGCACTAACAGCAGGGGTGAGGTGCATGTTTTTATCTTGTTATGTGTTAACTAACCCAACCCACTAGATACATTAATTAGGTTATCACTTATTTAAGGAAACTCTTTCAAGGGTGACCACTTGTACACTGGCCCCAAAAAGAGCCACTCTCCCCCACAGTTACCCTAAAATCAAAGACAAGCAACGGGTGTACCTCAATCCTCAAGACATATAGGCATTCTTTAAAAAACATAACACATGAGTCATGACCATCTCATGACTATCCAAGCATCAAAACCCATAAACTAGGAGGTACCATCCACACAAAAATTCATGAGGTAAGAAGATAGACAAAAATGTGCAACAACAACAAACGTGCACACACATCACTTCCCCGAGCCCCTGGAGGTACATAAATATCTACCCAAGAACCAAAATAACTCAATATGCCAAATCAAGACATACTTTCAAACTTGTACAAAAGTTCAACCTAAATTAAACATAAGACATATCAAATACAAATTTCCATCACTCAAGGGAAAGCAAGATAAAATCAACTCATGCAATTAAAATTACATATCATATAGCCCATTTATTTTGAATAAATAGGATGTTAAGGGATAATCACCTAAACCCCGAAATACACTATACAAAGAAAATCACAATAATTGGTAATTGCAAAGACATCACTTCCACATTCTATATCAAAACATTTAACAAAAAATCACATCATCCAACTCAAATGTAATCACATTTACCTTATCAGCTTCTAAATATTAAAACAATGATCCAAAACTAATGTCATACAAATACATGTGTGTGTGTGTGTGTATATATATAAATATAAAGAATATCAATTAAACAATCATTCAATTATCTCGATAAGCAAATGAATTCATTTCCCTTAATTATCTACTTTATCTCCTTACCTCAACCAATAATACTAACCAATACGTTTATTCAAATTTACTAATTTCAAAGACATTCTAAAGAGTCAAATTACATATTATTTGAACATCATTATAAAGTCATTTAAAATAATAAAAAAAATCATACTATATAAAATACAATCCATTTCTAAATAATAGTAAATATGAATATAAATATATTTTGTGAATATATAAATACAAATTACTTTCTAATAAAATCATGACATATGAATAAATATATGTTTTATATTCAAATTACTCATCTTGCATTATATGTGTATATTCATATGAATATAATAAAAAAATATTCCATCAATTTTCTCTTAAAGAAAGGTTATAAATAAAATAAAAACCACATTTAAAATTATCAAAACTTGTGCTTTCTTTCTAAAAACCTAAGGTCACTAATTGCCTATTTATTTAATTCTCCTAAAGCTAGGATCTTCTTCCTACACCTTGGATGTAGCCTTACTATAAAGAATAAATAAATAAATGAAAAGTAAACTAATAAAACCATTTAATAAAAAAAGTCTCCATAAGGAAGTTATACGTGGACCCTAAAAGAAGCCCCTCACTATGCTAAGTTTACCTTGATTTTGAAATACTAATAAAGATACACTTCCCTACGCATACCTTGAATTATCTATATAAGCACACGAAGTGAAAACATAAATAACATGTGGAATATATATGTAGGCCATCGAATTCTCCCCTATACATAATTTAATAAATTATATTAGACGTCTGTACCCTCCCTTCTAATGGTAGGAGGACTGATGTAAAAAGGAAGACAATTATTGTGTGGACGGAGGAATGCACTGGGCGCGACCTTTATAGGCAGAGAAGCATCCGAGGAAGATGGTATTGCCATGGTAAATGTGAGTGCAAGGTTCAAGTTCTAAGATGCGTACTGAAATCATGCATGCAGAGAAACCACACCAAGCAGAATGATGTGACTACTAATTATAGATGCTAAGTGAATCGTAGCTAGAAACTTAAGAACATGACACATAACCGTGTTCTCTTGAAAGGCTCCATATATCTATGGCGCTGGTTATCACTAAAATAAAAACCACCAACACTAAATATACTTATAGAGCTGAGGGGCCTATAGAATAAATCATAACAGAAGAAGGAACAAGGATTGATTCGACGGAAAGGCTTGTAACTCTTAAGAAAATGCAAATCATCGTGCAGGTTAAGTGGATGGGGTTGCGCATGCAGATCTCATCGGTAATATCTATGACACTTACAAAGGAGAGTTGATCATTCAGGATGCATGGAAATAGGCTTGCAGCTTGAGAATCAATAAACAATATACTGCATGTCAGGTTTAGCTATGGCCTTAAGGAGGAATTCGTAGAAAAATAATATCATGCTACACAAAAGATATATGCGACGATTACCAAGCATGGAGAATCAAACCCCCTAGGGAACCAAATGTGAATCATACTATATTGTTAAGATTACAGTGGCTAAGGGACGTTTGGTATGAACTCTGCAGCCTAAAGGGAACGATTATGCAGCAGGAATATGTGGCTTTCAAGAAATCATTATGCATGCAATAACATAATTAAGAGACAACTACAAATCGAATATCTAAGCATAGAATTTGCAATCAACGATTGTAATGAAAACAAGACTATTGAACCCCATAACAGCAACAATCGAAAGTCAAATAGATGGCTGAGAATTGATAAATTGATGCCAAGCAACCAATTGGGTTTCATGAAAATGAAATACATACAAGAAATCGATAACTAACCTTGAATCCAACGCTTATTGATGGAAATGGTGATCAAGATCGAACTCTTACCCTGCCTCCTAACCAATCCCCATTCTCTGGACATTAACTTCTTTTCAATTCTAATGACTGTCTTATTTTTTTTACAGGGAAATATTACAGAACCAACCCCCTAAAATTACTTGTTTTCCCATACATCGATAACTTTCCTCCCCCAAAATCCCATCCAAAAATGAAATATATTATTCCACGTCATACCCATAGATGTTGGGAAACAACATTGTATTGATGTTAATCTTCAGCAATGTATCTTCGTATTGTTAATGTATGATCCATGTTCGGGTCGTTTGATTATTGGTGGATGTCTATCTCTCATGTAATGTAACATGTTGATATGAAAAGTGATGCAACCATGTAACCCCAAGGAACTTTGTTTTATGTTGCACTTATATTGTTACATTTCTTGTGATGTATGTTGTTGCATATTATATCCTTTAAAGAAAAATTGTGCCTCAAATGTGTGTATGATAGTTTCCTTTGGGGTTGCGTGGCAGGGCATCACAACATGGTATCAGAGCCTAAGTTCATACACTGGGCACTATGTGTGCTCACTATGTAACCTTGCGTTCATACCCTTGAGTCTAGAGTTTACCTTTCTGTTGTCTTCATGGTGTAACTTGAGTTTCTTCCATTAGCTAGTGTCGGTTATTTTATGTGAGTTTTCTTTCTATCACCTTGTTCATCCTTGTGACCATTTTTCCTTGGTGGTGTGTGTAGAATGCCTAGAGGACGTGGTCGAGCTTGGCGTCAGGGTATAGGTCAGCAAGGTGGTCATGGAGTTATTCGTCAGAACACTTCTTCTTTGAGTGCCCATGAGAATGATCGTGAGGAACACTTGGGCCCTCATATTCATTCATTGCTTTAAGAGATCATTATCCGACTTGGCCCTAGATAGGAAAGAATCTGAAATTGGTTGCGAGCCAGGCTTTATCATCTTCACCAGTCAGCTCGAGGCATACAAATTGCATCTAGTAGAGGTAGATTTTGACAGCTCAGGGTACTTCCTCAAGGCAGAGGAAATGGCAGTGATGTAGGATGTTACTCTTGCAACCAACAAGGCCACCTGGCTAGACAATGTTTACGTAGAAATACGTCTAGATTCAACAAGAGGTCAACAGCCATAGAGTCAACAAGGGGTGATACAGACAGGTCCAACAAAGTGACTACAATAGAGGATGTTCACTAGGTGGAACATTAGGGCGTATATGTGGAACTGATTGGTAGTGGTCAGGTAGATGACCTAGGAGCCAGTGGAAACCCTGCGATACAGGAGACCGAGATGTAGTGCTTTTGTGTGGTTATCTTTACATTAATACTTTTTATATGTATTTGATACCTTAAGAGTTTGTTAGTGCTTGTGCACCCCTCTAGTTTTTGATTGGTTGTCAGTGTAGATGACTGGGATATTTGTGATACTTTGTTCTGCTATTGTGTTTATGGAGGAATGAATTGTATTTTTTTGTGTTTTTTTCACTGAAAATGTCATGAGATTTGGTGTTGAATAATGGATAAAGTGGAATGCTTTGTATGAAAATGATGAGATTTAACAAAAATGTGCATTTGTGTGGATAATTATGCTATGTGTATATGGAAGTGCAGTATTTTGAGGTTAAAATGAAGTTTGAATTATTGATAGTAATGTGTTGTGTTCTATCGTAGTTTGTGAATTTTTAAGTAGTTGGCTTTGGAAACTCAGTGATAAAAGTAAGGGAATTGAGATTTATAGAGATACATACTTATAATGTCAAGTAGTAGTCAGTTTCAGATACAACATATGAAATGAATCCATGGTTAGGATCATTATGTGAATGTTCTTCTAACTGATATGTAGCAAATTGTTACAAATTATTGGAATTGTTTTAACTACTGTGTGTGGTCTGGTGAGAGGGACAGTGTAGTATCACTCGCTCGTGAGTGCCCTACTACATTGCAATTTTCTCTCACGGTGTGTTTGTGATATATATATTGTGCACAATGTTTGTTTGTATGCAGGATTGCAGGGACTAAGCCTCGATTCCACCTGCATTGTCAGGATAGTGCGAGCATCATAAACACCTAATGGGTAAACTTAACATGTGAATTAAGTCCCCTAAGTCCCTAGTAAAGGAATAAACTAGGTACAAGACTTATTCACACCAACCCCCCCTTAAGTGCAGCTTAGGGAGGAAAAAAACAATGTAGAATGAAAAAGATGGGTCCCAACAACAAGGCCTGATGAGGTACCCATGTACAAAACAAAAAAAACTCTCACAAGCGAAGAAAATGAGAAAAACCCTGTGGGAGAAAAATCCTCTCCAAAAGAGAGAAAAAGTTGAAAAGAAACTGAAAACTAAAGGAGGAAGGAGGACTCCTCAATACCCCCCAAACACAACTTCCTTCACCCCAAGCATCAATCGCAACTAAAGATAACGAGACGATGCCAAAGGTTTAGTGAAGATGTTTGCAACCTGTTGATCTGTAGGAAAATACTCCAAGCTGAGAACACTATCCTGGATGAGCTACCTAATGAAGTGCATGTAGATCTCAATATGCTTAGTACGCTAATGATCCATTGGATTGTGAGAGATATGAATGGCACTATGATTTTCACACCAAATAGTAGTGGGATGAGTGGAAGGGAATCCAAACTCAACCATCAATTGACAAAGCCACAAAACCTCCTGACTAGCCAACACTACACCTCGATACTCAACCTCTATCGATGATAATGCAATAGAAGTCTACTTCTTGCATGACCTTGCAATCAGACCAGAACCAAGGCAAAAGACAAAGCCAAAAGTAGACTTCCTATCATTGACATCACCAGCCCAATCTGAGTCAGTGAAGCCCACAATCTAAGATGCACTTGAAGTGTAGTGAATGCCGAAATGTGTAGTGTCCTAAATGTATCTCAAGATACACTTGGCGGCCTTCCAATAACTCTCATGAGGCTCCCACGAGAAGTGAGAGACAAGTCCAACCACAAAGGAAATATCAGGATGACTGTGTCAAGTACAAAAGACTACCAACCAATTTTCGATGCAAAGTAGGATCAACTGTAGGCATAGTGCAACTAGCAGACATTACAACCCCTGACTGGAATGGAGTAGGGGAAGGCTTGCAATCAACCATGCCAAATATCTAAAGCAAATCAAGAGCATACTTCTGCTAGAAAATGAAGATCCCCTCAGAAGTTTGATGAACTTGAAGACCAAGGAAGTAATGCAAAAGACCAAGGTTGGTCATATCAAATCACTCCATCAATGCTCATTGTGTACTCTAAATCATGGAAGTAGAACTACTTGTGAGGAGCAAATCATCCACGTAGAGAAAAAGTATGAGTAGATCCTCTCCATGTCTCTAACTATAAACTATGGGATCAAAATGGTAGCGAGTGTAGCCAGAAGCAAGCAAGAAACTATCCATCTTCTCATACCAAGCCTAATGGGCTTGTTTGAGACCACACAATGAACGTCAAAGTCTACAAACAAGTGAAGAGTCCTACACAAAACTTGGTGGCTGCTCCATATAGATTTCCTCATGAAGATCCCCATGCAAGAAAGCACTCTTCACATCCATCTAATATACTAACCATCCCTATGATGCAACTATAGCAAGGACAAGGCAAACAGAATCCATCTTGGAAACATGAGAAAAGGTCTCAGAATAGTCAATCCCTTCAACCTGAGAAAACCCCTTTGCAACAAGATGAGCCTTGTACTTGTCAATGGAACCATCTGTTGCATACTCAGTATGATACACCCACTTGTACCAAACCAACTTTCTTCCCTTAGGAAGAGGCACAAGATCCCAAGTATGATTCTTCATCAAAGAAGAATACTCATCAACCATAGCACTATCCCACTTCAGAATACCTAAAGCATCTGAAAACTTCTAAGGATCATCTAAAACAACATGACTCAAAAGACTGATTCCAAAAGTTTGAGAATGAGTGCGGCGAGTGTCTGTGGGATCACCAACAAGAGGAACGGCCTCCTCAAGAGTAACTCGAGCCCATTGTGGCCTAGTGGTTAACTAAGAAGGAGGTGCATCAAGACCATCATCAAAATCTTCCTCAAGTAGCAAAGTATCATCAATTGAAGAAGACTGGGTAGGTTGTGATGAAGAAGAAGTTGAGGGAGGATCTGACTGGGTGAAGGACTCAATAAACTGAACATCATGTCAGAAATGAACCTCATGTGTGTTAGGATCAAACAATTTATATGCCTTCACATCCTCACAATATCCAACAAAGATGTATCACTAAATCTTCTTCTCCATGGATTTACGTCGACCATTCATAATGAATGCCCAAGCCTTACTACCAAATACTTTGAAGAAGGATACATTAGGCTTGCGATGAGACCAAGCCCCCTCAGGGGTCGTATTCCACACTACCTTGTGGGGCATATGGTTCTGAATATAGTTGGCACAATTGACAGCTTAAGCCCAAAATACTAGTGCCATGGACCTAGATTGAATCATACAATTGGCCATTTCTTTGAGAGTCTTGTTATTTCTCTCCACCAAACCATTCTATTGAGGAGTGTAAGGAACTGTGTACTGATGAAGAATACCATGCTCACTGCAAAAATCCTAAAATGCCTAATTGACATACTCCCCCCATTATCTGTGCGTATCTATCAAAGGAAAAAACCTGACTGCTCCTCCACAAATGTTTTGAAGGTCTTGAAGTTGGCGAGGACTTCACTCTTGAGCTTCAGAAAATAGACCCATGTTCGGTGGGAAAAATCATCAATTAATGTTAGCACATACTTAGCCCCTAAAAAAGATGGAGTTGGGAATGACATGAGATCACTATGGACCAACTCAAGGGGTGTGGTTGCATGAGTAGCTTAACCCTTAGGAAAAGGATCTTGATTTTTCTTTCCAAGGACACAACCATGACAAACACCATCCGTGCAAGTGATCTTTGGAAGACCAACCACTAAGTTATGCACTTGCATCTGTTGAAGATATTTATAATTCAAGTGCCCAAATCTTTCATACCAAAGCTTGCTCATTGAATCAACATGAGCAACAAAACAAGAACCTAATGAAGACTCAAAGCCATCAAATTGATACAAATGGTTCTCATGATCAACTATCCCTGTAGCAACAACCTTCTCAAGATCCTGCAACTGTCTAATAGTCATATTTTGTAGAGTAAACTTAATTGACTTCCCATCTCTAGAATGACAAATCTAATATATGGAAAGTAGATTCGTTGAAATATTAGGAACAAGAAGAACATCCCCAATGCACCCATCTAGCATCTGAACGGAGCATATCCCCAAAACTGGAATCTGTGAAGAGTTCCCAACTGCAATATGAGAAGTAGAAGTATGAACAATGGAATCAAGAAGATCACATGAATTGGTCATGTGATGTGAAGCACTTGAATCAAGAATCCAACTGTCTGAAGATGAATGAATGGCTCATGTTGAAAGAGATTTCCCTTTTCCCATGGAAGAAGGCATAGCCATTGAAATTATGTGCTTCTTCATAGCTTCCTCCAAGGCCTCTAATCTCTTAAAACAATGATTGTTCTTCAGCTTCGGTTTGGAGGGATTCTCACTACCTGAAGATGATTCTACCTTAGGATTCTTCTTATTCTTTCCTTTACCCTTGGATGATTGAGCCATTAGAGCATGATTCTTAGAACTAGGTAGTGCATCCAACTGAATCAACTTGGCCTCTTCCCTAGTAAGATGCTCACAAAACAACTCAAAAAAGGGAATTTTGTAATCTTTCCCCATTGCATCCATAGTTGAATAGAAAGTAGAATAAAACACTTGATAAGGGCCCTTCAACTTGGACAAAGTCAAGAAGATACATTCATCACTAGATTTATTTTGCCCACATCCTTTCAACTGTGACATAATCAACTTGAATTGTGCAAGGAAATCTTGAATTGAAGGAAATGCATCTGGAGAGAGTGATTGTAGATCTGCTTGAAGTTGCAAGACTCATAACTGATTTGATTTTCCATACAATTCTTCAAGTTTATCCCAAACATTCTTAGGTGTTTTACACTCTAAAATATGAAACAACAAATAATTATATACATGTAAGCCAATGAGCCCTTTTGCTTTATCCATTTGACATCTATGGATTTTTTTTTCATAATCCCTTGTAAATTCAAGTGGTTCTGCATCTAACATTGGCCATATACCCTTAGATTGTAACAATTGAGTCATTTTTAGCTTCCATATATGATAATTGTGTGGAGTGAGTGGTTCAATTTGCCTTAGATCTGCCATGAACACCAAAAGAAAGATGAAAATGTGGCACTTAAATTGTGCCTTTCACCCCCATAGAATGTATTAGAACTGATTTTGCAACCCCCCCAACAAATTAGAATAAATAAATTTTGCAATTTTTAGAAGCGACAAGCTCAAATCAACCATTTATAACACGACGATTTTTACAATTTAAAAAAAAAAGAGCTTTCCAAAACTAAAAATAGAGGTTACAAATAGATTCCTTGAAATTTTCTAAGCAATTTCAAAAGAAAATTTGCCAAATTTCAACTTCATTTGCGAAAGTTACGCCAAGAACAAGCAATAAATGCATTTGTACCTTCAAGCTGAAAAAACTGGCATAAAATGTCAAAATCTAGAAAAATCACCTACACCACTGTGAAGTTCATTGAACCAGATTTTCGATGATATCTCGTTTTTGAAAATATGATGCATGGCAAAAAGTTATGGCAATTTGAAAAAAATGGCTATTTTCAAGCACAAAAGAGGCAAAAACTAGGTAGGTCAAGGCTAATTAGGCCCAAATTTTGGCTTCCATAAAGGATGTGGTTAGTTTTTTTGAAAGATTTTAATAAAAAATAGTTGATGACTAGTAGTTCAGCCTTTAAACAAAGTTTTTAATAATTATACAAAAATTTAGTAGGCGGATGATATGACCACTATCATAGTCGGCTTTTACACACTAAAAAAAACTTTACAAAGATTTTAATATGAAAAACCTTGACCCGTCGGCATTATATGAAAAATGCAAATGATTTAAAATAATTAAATTTGTAGAGAATTAAAGGCTTTATGTACCACCAAATGACAGTCGCTGACGGAGGAGTACGATATGACAATGAAAATGTTGACCAAGATGTTGAGCCGACCAAAGCTTGTTGATGGGAATGAACGGTGTACCCATGGATAATTCAAGAGTCGATGTGTAAATGAAGAATTAGGTGAAATGCATGGCTGAGACTTGTATGCCACCGATGTGAGTCAAACGACAAACCTGCAATAATTACAATACCTGCGTACAATATTCATAGATGGACTGACAAAGGAATATTCCACAAATACTGACCATATTTTTCATAAAACCCACAAATTATTGTGCTGGAAATTAAAAATAAATTTTCCCCATATTTATTAAAAACATAGCAAAAATTATTATTTTTTAATTTTGATGATGTCGTACTTGCGCACGCTGAGGGCCGTACGACGACTCAGCTAAAATTTTTTTGCCCCAGAAACAATTTTTGTCAAATATGGCCAAGTTATATATCAAAAAACTTGGAAATGACCACTCGAATGCAATGGAAGACTTATTTTTTTTCCAAAATGCTCCTGTAAAAAGTTGTTCACCAGATCTAAGCTCCAAACCCTTCTTTGCCAAAGTTGCAAATGGTGATGAAATTGAATGAAACAAAAGCCAAATTTAACTTTTTTGAGCCTCTTGGACATAATGGGATAGCCTAAAATACTGCCACTATAGCCAAAAGAGCTGCAATCACCAGATCTCACCAAAAATGCATACATGCAATATAGATACAAGAAACTCAAATCACAATACAAATTGATGGAAACTCTCTAATAAAGAAATGGAAGGGGCTTGCCAGATTCAAAGCTCTAATACCATGTTGAAGTGATCAACCCAAGATCTTCAATCTGCAACACCAAATAACCTCCACAAGAGATAGAGAGAAGCAACAATGGAAGATGTTATTCCACCAAACAAGGATTGCAATATGATACAATAGGATCAATGCAATACTATACAATACAATGCTATGCAAAATATGCTAGAGATGCTTTGCTTATAAAGGAAGGATGAGAGATAGGATAAGACAAGATATGACAAGTGTCTTAATCCTATCATATGAGACAATTAGCTCATAGCTACATAGGAAAGTGTAAAGTCTAGATAAAACAACTAAGACTTCTAGAAGATACAACTAATATCTTAAGTAAACTTAACATGTGAATTAAGTCCCCTAAGTCCCTAGTAAAGGAATAAACTAGGTACAAAACTTATTCACACCAACACTCGTATATTGAGATAGAGAAATTTGTGTCTCATAATAAGAAGAAACATACACTAAAAAATTTGGGATTGAAAATGATCTCAATAAAAAAAATGTGTATTTCAGAGCATTATAAGTTTACAGAGGATTTAGTACTAGCTCATTAATAACTATGTATAGAAATTTGTGTGTCATAATAACATAATTGTAGAAACATATTTTCAATTGGAGTAGGACTTTTGAGGAGGATGCATTATCAATGATACAAATTGCTAGAGATATTATATGTGTAGACACGTAAAATTAGCATTGTGCACTCAATGAACATATTCATTCAATCATCAAATAAATCAAATTCAGATTCATCCACTCATCAGGTAAATCAAATTCATTTAATTCAGTCTTCTAAGGTTATCCATTTAAATTAAATAAATCAACTTTGTTTAATTTAAGTCTCACATCACCCTTTTAATTAAATAAACCAAACCTTATTTAATTAAATCTCAAATGCATATTCCATCCCTTTTGATTTAAATAAATCAAAGTATTTAAGTCAAATGGGTCAAAAGCACCTAAACATCATCTAAGCTAATCTAATCCAATCACCCATCACATCCTCTAGCTTTTTCCACTTGCATCAATAAAACATTTTAATTCATTTATAAATTCATCATTTTCCCTCAATAGAGCATCTTTTGAGAATATTCCTCAAGTTTGAATTTGAAAGAAAGTTGACTTTCCCCTTCCAACATGGCAATAACTTCTCTCTTGCATGTCCCCCACTTGGCATTTAAGTCTCTTTTTCTCCCTCCAACAAGCCAACCAATTTAAATTTTGAAAAGGCCAACCAATCCCATTTATTGGCACATTGACCAAAACTTGCACATTCCTCAACCATTCACAAGGTGACAGGTGGCTTCATCTCATTGGCTAAAGCATTATCCCACATTGGTCTCTTTTGAACATTCTTTCAACTTGAAAGTCTATAAATAGAGGCTTCATCCTTCAACAAATCATCCACAATTCTCATGCAAAATTACTCTCTTCAATTGAGAGCTAATTTTGTCCATTGCATCCTCATCATTGGCATTATTAAGGGTTGGGAAAGGGCTTATTTCCACATCAAAGAAGCACCAATCCACTATGGGATAGATATGTATCTTTTTTTTATGCTCTCAATTAGTTTGTGTTGTTATCTTGTTTATGAAGGCATGATGCATTATTTCATAGGAGCATTTAATAAGTTTGCATGAACTAAAATTCTTTATGGAATTTAGAATGCAAATTTATGGGTGCTTCAATATGTGTACAAAAACCTTTCAAAAAAGTGCAAGGTATTTTTTAATTACATATCTGTGCAATGCTTTCTATAGAACATGTTGCGAAAATGCATGCAATTGATATGGAAACATGCATTAAAGTAAGTAGGAAAGTTTATGTTAAATAATGAAAACAAATACATTGTTAATATTGGGACTACAAGCTGTCAAGGTAAAGTTGGAAATCACCAATTATCATAGGTGTTGCACTAGTGTTATAATGTTGACCGTATTCAAGCTCCCTTAAGAAATTGCATAATCCTTCAAGTTTTGTGCAACTAGCTTGGTAAGTTGACACTGCTTCTTGAATCATTTCGACATCAAAATCTTTGATAGGACTTGATGTTTGGCTTGCAAGTTTGAGTTTGTTATGGACGTCGATGCAAATATTAGATACAATTGCAGAGAGATGTTGAATGGTTGTCTGAAGAGAGTCAAGTTTATCAACAGTTGACGATGACTTTGATATGGTTGGTTTTGGGTGCAGGGGAATGGAGGGGCTTGGTTGTATAGGAGTATGTTCATGTGTAGCCATGACCCGACATGTGTGGATGAAATATACATATAAGTTGAAGTACAACATTAGAAGGGAAGCAGGTGAATGAATGAGCAAAAGGTGGAGAGTAATTACAAAGGAATTGACAAATTAGAAGAACAATGTAGTATATGTTGCACTTTAAAATAAATAGATTAAACAAACATTATGTAAAGCAAATGTTTCAAATAATTAAATAGAAAATCTTTATGAGAAATGTAATCTATATATGAATTTGGTATCTCCCTTGCACATGACAAAATCAAATTTTCCTGTGCGAAATAGTAATGTATGCACAATAGAAATGTATGCTCAAAAACAATTTTTTGAGCAAATATAATAGTAAGCAGTGAAGGAGTTGCATAAAAAGGAATTTTTAACGAAGCATTGTGCAAATAGAGGATTGTAGTAGACACATTTGGAGAAACTAACCTTGTAGATATTTGTAGAATAAGTTCTTGTTCAAGAGTTTATTTTAGACAATGTCAATATGCGTTTCTCCTCTTGCTTCCAGTTTGCTACATATGGACTCTATATCATTCATGCATGATATCTTTGGAATGTGAAGGCTGGTTTGATACGTAAGCCTGATAGTGCACAAACTCTAGAAATACTTGTGAATGTATGGCCTTGTCGATCTATGTTGCCAATGTCGATAATTGCCTTTTCTAGTGTAAGGCCTTGTGATTTATGGATCGTTAAATCTCATGCCATTTTTAGGGGGAATTGACAACAAAGTCCATGAATCATAGGGGCAATAGGGACATTTTTTGGATTATTGACATCCCAAGCAGGACCTAGACGCTACCACAATAATGGGTTACGCTTTTTGGGACATCCTCATTTTTTTCCTGAAATCACATATTTTTAGAAAATACAATGATTTAAGACTTTAAAGTTTCCATTTAAATGATTTTAATGAAAGAGAGATTGATCAAACCCCCTTAGATCAAACCTCCTTGAATAAAAACTTGTTAGATTTAAACCATACCTATAATCGAGTCTCCTCTACACCTATCAAAATGTTGATAAAAAACACTTTTGATTTACCTTTTCGGTGATCAAATGAATTCATTTAAAATTTATGTTTTGTAAGCATGTATCCCTTATTACAAACTTCCCAAAAAGTATAATTTTAAATATGTTTAATTTGATTATTATATTTATTTTTTTATTTGTTTTGAATGTAGGATTTTCAATGAACATCAAGTTCTTTGTTTCACACACGAAAAAATAGAAAAATAGAGAAAAAAATTCTAAAAAATACATGTGCACTAGGTATTGATGTCTTTATTCTAACAAAAAAAGAATAAGTTAATTCAAATGAATACAAAAAAAGTTATGCGGGCCGAAGTACACCTCTATCCAAATTATAATTACTTTGACTTGGAAAATTAATTAAAAAAAAATCTGTAACAAAAAATTATGAAAAAATATCCATGCACTAGATATTGGTGTGAAAAATTTGTATTAAATTGAAAATTAGAATTGTATCCTATCGATAAAAAAAGTTATGCCTTCTGAAGTAAACATCACATTTTAAAAATGTTGATTAGTAGAAAAAATAAGTTATTAAAAATTACATAAAATGATTCACAATTTATTTTCAATTTTTTTAAAAAAAATATAATTAGAATCTACACAAAATATCTAACAAATAACTAGTTTGATTCATCTTCAAATTCTTAATGGTTTAGCTGCTATAGGTGTAAGAAAGTGAATATCTGGTGAAAAATCTTGATTTTAATGTCAAGTTTGGCCAAAAATTGTAACCCAAATTGTAACTGAACTACAACAAACAATGGAAGTTCAAAGGTAGGTTTTCTTCATCCTTGTAGACTATAGCTTGGACTTTCCCAAGTGCACCATTGACAAGGCCTATTTCCACCCATAAATTTGAACATAACATTACCTCTTGTTGAACACACAAAAGGATCTTTGTTTGTAGTTGTTCTTCATTAGGATTGGAGCATGGAGGCCCCTGGAGTTGCTTTGCAGTTGACAAGGCAATAGGTGTTGCCAAAGATAGTAACATTCGATGGTTATGAAGTGAGACCATTTCATTTGTTGAAAAAAGGTGTGTTGAGGGCAAGAACTATGCTTGTTCTGTAGCGGCCATTGATGAGCTTGAGCATGATATTAGGACTTGCCAATATTCCACTGTTGGCTCTGCATTTCGTAAATTAGAGAGGATAGTACAAAAGGTAACTTGTGCTGGATCCTCACTAATCTAATGAAATATCTTTTTTAGTGTTACAACTGTGGTGAAGCTGTGCCATAGAGAGCCCCCATATGAGGTTGAGGCATACATAGGAATTTCCTTGATTGGTGGAAGTTGGCCAAGGTCACCAAAGAGCATGATAGATCGACCTCAAAATGGGAGTTGGTTGTGGATGGGGAATGCTTCACGTAGCCTCATGTCAATGCTTTGAAGCAACCTAGGTCCAATGAAACTCATTTCATCTATTAAAATGTAGTGAATACATTACATTTTTTCTTGGAAGCTTGCTAGTGTTTGGCCTTGTAGGTGGGCAATATCTTTGATAGGTACCTGTAGGGCTGAGTGGATAGTTGATGCTTGGATATTGAATGCTACTACACCTATAGGTGCAAGAAGTAGTAATGGTGAATGGCCATTTTGGGATGAATTATGGATTGTAGATTGGATGACTTTTATTAGGTGTGATTTACCTGTTCCAGCAGTTCCTTGAACAATCAATTTAAAAGGAATTTGGAAAGTGCCTGCATTTAGATGCGTGAAAACTATATCAAATGCTTTTGTTGTTTGATGGAGAGGTAAAAGTGGGTAGGGTGAGTGGAAAGATGGGGGACTTCAAATGTTGGATGATTGGATTGTATGTAGGTAGTAGCATAGATTTTTTGGTGCGGATTGAGTTGGGAAGAACCCCAATCATGGTGCCATTCAATGTCATGGTGACCAAGAATATCTAGTTCATCAAAGTGAAAAGGAATGCTTGGGTAGAGGCTTTATAGAACTTTCCATTTAGATGGCTTGTTTTCTTGCATTGTTCCTTCTTGACTGGCAAAGGAGGTAGAATCAGTTTCTTCAAAAGGCTTCGATGGTGTGCGGAGCACATGCCAAGGATGGTAACTAGATGCAAAACTCTCTCGCTATTCTATAATAGGAGTGGCTGACAAAGTGAATTCATTGTGAATGTTGTGAAATGGTTTGTATAGTAGTAGCTCACTCTAAAAAAATGCTTCGAAGCAATTGTTGTCTCTTGCAGGGATGGAGATGAAGCGTGGTGAGACACAAACAATGGCTTTAATGGACCGCTCTTTCCATTGACAGTGCTTTCGAGAAGCCTTGTAAGTCCATTGTTAGGTGACCTCAAGAAGTGACAAAGCCTCTAAATGTATTGGATGAACCATGTAAGTGTCAATGCTATTTGGGGAGGTGGTGGTTGATTCAAATGAGAGGCTGACCCATTGAAAGTTTTTTTGGTTCAAATTTAAAGATACAAAAGTTTGGCTAGATAGGATGAGTGGAAGTTTTAGTAGGAGGTGGAAAGTTTCTTGGGCTCCAATATCACGGTCCACTAGTGTATCAAAAAGCATATTTTTTTTGAAAGCTATTGGGGTGGGCTTGTCAGACTCTATATTGGTAGAAATACGAGATAACATTGTGTGGTATGTTTTTGACTTGTTTTCAGCTTTTGTTGCATTTTTTGCAATATACTTGAGGACTGCATTTGAGGACTGCATGTATAGAGATAATAGGTTGGAAATCAATATTAGCTCTCCAATTGGAGAGGATGGAAGGGTTGTGTAGATTTAAGTGGTCATCATTACGAGCAGCGGTGAATTTCAGTTGGATAGCTTCATCAATTGTAAAGGTAGAAAGACCTTGAATGGCCAAGGGGCTTTGCACCGACATTGTAGGGATTGGCCTTTTTTTCTAAGGCATGTTTGTAAGGTACACTTTGTATGATGCTAAACATAATTGACCAATTCAGTGTAGTCAATGAAAGGGTTGGATTGCAAAATATTTATACTGTCCATTAAACAAGGGTCATCGCCAAGAGATCAGTGAATTGCTTGGTTCTGTGATAGTAGTGCTCAAGGGTTCCATGTAGAGACATGCCTTTCAATGTATTGAAGGGAATTTTGTACTGATTGAAGGTTATTCCATTGGAGTTTCCCAATATCTAGTTGCTTTTTCTAGCCAAAGGAAACCATGAATATGTGCAGAGCCTCTTTGTTGCCATTCATACCTGGTGGGTTTATTTATTTAGAAAGTAATGTGATGGTATCCAATGGAATTGAACGAGGGTAGTAAAAAATATACTTGTACCAGTAGTCGGTTGCGCCAAGTAGTTTTCCCAAAACCTCTTCACAGAATGCAGTGAATCTATGGTGAATATAGTGTACAACAAGATGTGGATTTTGAACAATGTTTTGTATCCTCCATTTATAAGTGACTTGCAGATTTGAAGGTGCAATTGACAAAATTATATTGTGCAAGTCTGGCCGTTTTGTGTCAGTTGCAGTAAGGGTGAAGAATAGTGATGGGAAACCAACCTAGATAATCATATCAGAGAGCTCCAATCTACAACGGTTCCAAAAAGGGTGTATTCCTTGCATTGATGAGCCAAAGCACATGAGTTGTTTAGCAAGTTTTTCATCTGGCAAGTCCTTTAATTGTTGACGAAGATAAAAAAATTGTTGTTGGCAAGCATGTATCAATGTGCTTATGGATGAATATAGATGTTGTGGCTTGGCTACGATGGCACAAAATAATATTGAGTATGAAGTACCTGAAGCGAGGGTGTTGGCCAAACCTATTATCAAAGTACCTAAGCAAGTGGAGAGAATATTCATGTAACTTAACTTCTTGCATGCATTTTTGTTTGAATGCAAACTTAACTTCTTGCATGCATTTTTTTTTGAATGCAGCTATGCCTTTTAGAAAAAAAGTGGGGAAAGCCATAACGAACAATCCTTCGGTGGTGTACTCATTGATAGGAGATGGTGAAATGGGTGGCCAATCCATAGACAAGGTTGGTTAACCTTGACCTAGCTGCCATATAGAGTGCAATTCTTCAACTTCTCTATGTGTTGGTGGAAGGTTAGCTACAAAGGAAGTCGAGTGGTTAATTTCCTCTTCAGAAGGGTTGGAGGTTGTAGCATCTATATGTGTAGAGCTCGTAGATTTTGGGCAACTAATTGTGGTTGTTGCAGATAAGAGGTTGATAATGTTAGTGGAAGCAATTGGTAGACAAGCTAATGCGACCTCATCTAATTGCACACTGTGGTAGTATGGGTCGTGCAAGGTTTAATAATGCAACACCTCATAAACACGCCCTCTACTCACATAGAAGCTATAGTCCTATTGGGCGATGTTTTTTCTATTAACTAATAGGATGTCTAATTCATCAATACATCTAGGCAAGTGGGCGGAAATCAAAGATATATCTTGAGGAAAGCAAATAGTGTGGCCAATATATTTTAGTTGGTCGCCCTTTGCATAGGTAACTTGAAGGATTGGGCTGACCCTAGCTATTAGCATCTCTTCAACTTGAGTGAGGTTTTTTAAACATAGAAGTTGCTCACCAGGGTCCATGTTATTCCATGTCGAGAAGTGATGAACATATTTTTTAGTTGCACATCTAGAACAAGTAGACAATCCAAATTTAATTGTTTTGTCTTAATACCTATATATTTTTCCATGTATGTAACGCCCCGCCGTGCAAACCCCAAAGGAACTAATAATAAGAGAACAATTTTAAAAAAAAAAGAACATAAGATTGTATTTAAGTATTCCAATATAACAATATATTAAGATGCACGACTAATTCCATTGGGGTACACGAGGTGACATTACTATACTAACCCATAACAACGATAAAAGATAACAATAATTAAACAATTATGTAAATCTATTCATTCCTATTTCATCATTTAAAATATCTATTAAACAATAACCATATTCATAACATATGTACATATGACAACGAAAGATACTATAAAGATATGAAGCATTTATATTACCACAGATATAACACAACTTAACACAACTATTACAAATGATCGTTCCTGAATAAATACATGGCCTAAATATACATTACATCCAAATGATAGTAAAATACAACTATCTGAACATACATCTCAATAACCACATATACAATTTACAACAAGGTCATCCCAACACACGTGGGAGACAATACATCAATGAATACATTACATTTGAAGTATAACATACATCTGGTACAAAAAATTACTAGATCATCAACATTTGCCAAAACCCTGCAATAAAAGATACATCTGCAATAGAAAGGGAACCCAACGGGGTGCGAAGCACGTTCCACCCAACCACCCCCAATGCTGGGAGTAGACAAGGAAGGATCCCCGACCAAGCACATCTAACAATAACAAAGACTAACTCCAAATAGACAACTTAAAACCAAAGACCACAAAGATAACTAACAAAGATAAATAAAAAAGGCACAACAACAAACCACTTCAGAACATAACAACAAGTCACAATCACAACGTCAATGAAACTCAAGACATAATATCAAAGACTACTTCCAACAATGACCAAAGACAAATCAATAAATCACTTCCAGAGGACTTCAGTAAACCAACACAAATAGAATGTTAGAGAAGAGTGTCATCGCATGGTTTCACATGGATTATCCAGACAACCTATCACAAGGTGCCGCCTCCATCTCTACATGGATTCTCCAGAAAACCAAGTTAAGGTGCCGCCTCCATCTATGGTTCTCCTGACAGCCTATCTCAAGGTCCCACTCCATAGGGTTACTCATGTGGAGTCGTTAACCTTTTGTGAAGACAAGGCAACGACCTTGCCAACCACGGCCTTCTCGGTCCCCTTTAGCCTATGTTAGCACTAACAGGCGGACGAGGCATCACAATTATCTTGTTAATGTTTAATCCCCACTCGTGGTTTATTACTTAAGTTATCACTGATTAATCTAACTCTACGGTTACCCTGACAGCCCCTTTGTGCACCGGCCCCCACTAGAGCCACTCTCTCTAGACACTCAAGCATGAGAATATCCAACTGAATAGGATTGTATCAACAAGGAAAACTGAACCAACAATGGATCAAATGCGAGGCTTAACCTTCTCACCCACATCACGTGTATAAAATTCACAATACGGTACCATCCAAGGGTACATTAACCTCACCATATCCCAACCCCTGGAAGTCTTAAACACAACTTAGGTTCCTATAACTGGAAAAGTTAACTCTAGGGTTTTCCACATGACCTAAACCCCAATCAAGGAAAATCAAATTAAACTTAAATGAATAATCTCAAATGTGCATAAATCATAGATCAACGCCAAACAAACTACAAGCACAATAAATTTCACCAACTTCGTCAATCAATAATTTGAGAAAGATTGATTAAATTCTAAAACACACAAGATATTCCTAATTCACACAATAACACTATAACATTATATCTTTTAATTTTTAACCAATCAATTTATTAATAATCACATAGCATATTCCCGATTTCTTCAATTAAACTATAAAATAATAACTTGTGAAATAATAAATTTATTTCATAACCATAACATAAATGACCATCCAATATATATATATATATTTATATATTAAAATCAAATATTAAAAATAAAACTCATTAAATAACTTAACTAATTTATATATATATTTATATATTAAATAATATATAATATATATATATATTAAATAATATATAATATATATATATATATTAATATATATAAATATAAATATAAAATATTAAAACAAATCGCACATAAATTTTTAAAAAATGAATTTGATTTAAATAAAAATAAAATTAAAACAAAACCAAACCTTTATGGGAACTTGCGTTCCCCCCACCTTCTGTGGTACACAGTACCACAACCGCCTGTGGTACTGCGTACCACTGGTGGCAGGGCCACAGCCTCCATAGGTTGCGACTAGCAGCCTAGGCTGCTGTGCGCAGCCCGTGGCAGCTGCAACAAGCTGACAAAGGGGCCGTGGGGGTACGGCCTCGACTGACCCCCGCCCTCCCCATAATTTTTATTTTATATATAAATAATTTTTTAAGAATCGACTTTTAGATAAAAAAAATTTCATAACATATTTATTTTTATTTCTAAAATACTTTTCAGATACGAAAAATGAAATGAATGTATATTTTATTTAATAAAATATATACAGAGGGCTTACAACTGTGTAGATTTTAAAAGAGACAGATTATACAGAAAGAATTCATAGTTTATTTTACACAGTAATTTTAAAATCTAATATATATATAATATTTTAAAAAATAACATATATATATACAGAAATTCAACACAATCATAAGAATAAATTGTTTTCTTCACATACCCACTACAGATCAAGGCAAACAAACTCAAATAACAAAAATATTTTTCTTTTCAAGGTACTTCAATAATAACAAATTGATTTTCTTTCCAATCAAAAATCTTCCCAAACAAATTTTATTGAATAAATTTTAAAGGGTTTTATTATTGTTTTCTACAGAGGATTCGAGGACTTAAATACAGACAAGTTTTCAATTCACAGAGTCATTTTCAAAAGAAAAAAAGGAAAGGATTTTCAAACTCAACAACTAGATTTTATTTACAGAACAATAAAATAATAATAAATTAACAGAATAAAACCTGGAGTTCTTCGTTCGGTGAAGAATCCTTTCTGAATCCTCTTCTCGACTTCCTGCCTTCCGCTCTTTTCTCGATCTTCTGCCTTCAATGTTCTTCTGAATCTCTCTTTTCTTTCATCCACAATAATTTTTACCCAGAAAACACCCAAACAAAACTATTTTTCTTTTTATTTTTATTTCTAGATCCAAAACAAAGAGAAAACTTCTATCTCCGAATCCTTTTCTCATGAAAATAATAAATCAAAAATAAAATAAAGCTCTTCCGCTTTTCCTCAAAAATCTTCCCTTTCTCATTGGTCCTTTTCCTAGCTTTTAAAAGCACAACTTATCTACAATTTTAATTAAAATAATTTATTTAATCAAGATATTATCCTCACATGATTTTCTAATTTAATATTAATAAAAAGATAATATCTAATTATTCTCAACAATATTAATTTAATTTAATTTCTTGCACTTTAATGAATTAAATACTTTTTTAGTTTACAATATATTTAAATTTAACCATTTACTAACTCACAATTAAATCAAAACAACAAAACAACTTTAATTAATTATCTTATCAAATAAGATTAATTAATTAAACACTAACCATAAATTAAATAAATACTCAACAATCAAACTACACAACAAGGAAAAAACTATAGTCATGACACAACGACTCACAACAGATGACAGACTTGGGACGGGGACACTTCCAAACCTACTCCCTTTTTCAACATTTACCTGTTGGGTTAATTTAATGCTCGCCCTATCCTGCCGAAGCAGGTGGAATCGAGACTTATTCCTGCAGTCCTGCATCCAAATATACGTCAAGTAGCACATGTATATATAATCAAAAACATGATATCATGAGAAGGAATTGCAGTGTAGCGGGGCACTCGTGAACGAGTGATGCTACACTGTCCTCTCACCTAAGCTATTCTAATAATTACAATATCAATAACGAACTAACATTTCTTACCAAATTGATCATAAGATAACATCATTACTTAACTACTACATCATAACTAATTATTAAACCATTGCATTATAAAATAATATTGAATCCAAATAACATGATCACCATAGAATCATCACATCGACATATAAAACATTAATGAAAAACTATTTGAATAAACAATAATCCAATCAACACACAGAGTATCATAAATCATACTAATAATGTCACAAGAAGCAAACAACTAAACTACACATCTGCACACACCAAGTCGGTGAACTAATCACCATCACAATCAGTATCATGCTAACACACAAGAGAACCCAATAGTAGCAAATAGTATCAGAAACATGAGGGTATTACAATGTAGACTAGACAAGTTGACATATTTGCAAGTCTATATAGTGTAGAATGGAAAGAATTTCTTGTAGCAAAAAATGTTTAATTAAAGATTGGAGGCGGATGGTTCTGGGCGGGGCAAGCAGAGGAGGGGAGTGTAGATGTGGAGGTTCTAGCAAGGGTGCTATGTGCAATTTTGCATCTTCAAGATCTATTGACGATGTCTTTTCGTGCATGGTAGCGGGTGCGTTGTTGTTGGTTATGACGAGCTCGCTTAGCTTGCATGCTTGAATTTTCCAAATCCATATAGTATTTTTTGTATGTTTACATAAAAGGTTAAACATTAAGCAATATAACCAAATCTAATTACATCAAGCAGTAGGCAATAACATTGATTGGAAGTAAATCATTGGGAAGCTTACGAAAGAACAAGATTGTATGTCTTCATAAGTTATACATAGAAGGTGCGCCATTAATGGGGATAACATAATAAAATATTGGAGTTACAATAAATGTTCTAAAATGGAAAGATTAAATAATCAAGATAATGTGTAAACTAAATATATCGAGCAAATGGCAATAACATCATTTCGAACAATAAGAGTTGGGAATAATGTAATGTCTTTTTTAAGAATTTTTGGCATTACATGTTTGAATCTAGAAATGGATATGAAAGTGTGTACATAAGTTGAATTCTTTCCAAAGCAATTGCAAGTATGCTAAAATATTTGGAAGTATAATTCTTCACTAAATTAATCCATTAAATTTTGTTCTTCATATATTGCAAGTAGATGTGAGATTTAAGAGTGGTTTGCAATTCAACATATATATATATATATATATATATGTTTTTTTAACTATTTGTTGTGCTTACAAATATGCACAATTGCACATGATATTACAAGTGTAATTTAGAAGCATGTAGTAGAAGAGGTAGAAATGTTTAATAGCTATAGTAACAATGCTTTGTGCTTCATGACCGTCGAAAGTATTAGATTGGATCTGGTAAGTGCCAACAAAAACTTGCAATTGACAATTGTTTCTAGAATTGTGCTCGTTGCATCTAGTTCTGCTACTGCTAGTATGAGTTGGAAATATTTAGCGCAAACTCCTAACAATGTTGTTGTTGCTTCTTCAAATGCAGTAGTTCATTAATGAGATGGCCTGGACCATCTTGCAAGTCCATCTTTAGCATGTAGGTTAAATCACATGTATTAATCTCTGTAGAACACTTGGGGCATTTAAATGCACCCAGGGTAATTTGGAGGACCTTTTTCTTACACTTTTTGTGTTCCACCATTCGAGGACATGACAGGTAGTAGAAGTTGTCTAAGTGGAGCTTTGTTATAGTGGCCTTTACACAAACATTTTGTTTGTCAAGAGAGCTTGATATGTCAACACTTGAAATAGGAATTGGGTTTTCAATTTTTTGGGTCAATAGATGGGTCTTTGAGAGGGAAACACAAGGTTGGGAAATCCCTGTAGTGGCATACCAAGTTTGCAATGTTGAGGCTTCAACCAAGTTCAGATTGATTACAATGATTGTTGGGAAGATAGTATCTATAGATTTTCTAGACCATGAGGTGATATGACCACTTTTGATCAAAATAATTGGTGGGTTGGGTTCTAGGGGAAGGTCAGCTAGTTGTTTCCCAACAATTTGGAAATGGCTACCCAAAAGTGTGATGTCAATAGTACAACTTGATATGTTTATGATTGTAGTCATACGCTTTGTTGTTTCAGTGTCATCCCTCTTACAAATGGTTGATGCAGTGGAGATAGATAAAAAATACCAATGACATCTATAAGGGAATTAATAGGAAATGACATTAATGATTCAATACTTTTGATATTGTAGTTGTGTGTTGGTATAGTGGAGTCTACCCAAGTGAATGGAGTTATGGCTGAGGAGCTGTGGAGGAATATTTCATATGGGTTTGTGCCACTACTATATTTTGTGTTCCTAACTTTGATGCGGCCATTGGAGATGACATAAGTACTATTGGTCTCAATGACATTGTAGAACATATCTACAAGTTCATTAAAGCATGTAACATGTATCTTAGGCCCTACTTTATCTACAAAATCAAACCCAAAGACTTTCCCATCATTGGTTGAATTTTTGTACTCATGAATTGGACTTTTAGCAAGGGAATGACCCTAAATGGACCAATGCTTATGGTTTGGTGTTAAGGTTGCAATGGGATTTGGTTCAGATGGCTCATCAAGTGAAGTGGTGGGAGATTGAGTAGTGGCCAATGGCCCCTGATAATTGCTAGATGGCGTACAAATTATAGCTTGATGAATAGCAATTGGAGCTCTAATCATTGATGCATTGTTTGTTACTACTTCTAAGATATGAATTATGAGAGCCCTGCAATGAAAGGACAATTTGATAGTGAATGAAAGGCACAAGCTTTATCGACAACAACTACAAACTATAAGGTACAATTATGTATGTACATGAATTTGTGAAATTTTTTGCAAACGTATTCTTTGAGGTGGACAATGAAACCTTTGACTAAAGCCTCCTCCACGACAAGCTCATTGAATTGGGTGGGTAGCAATGCAAGATGTGTGTGTGTCCCATCTGACAATTGTATACGAAACTTGACAAGTGTAGCTTGAGCTTGGTCAATGGTATCGATAGATGTAACTTGTAGAAAGGGATCTACATCAAGCATGCCAGATAGGACGTTGGCAATGAAATTTGTAGTTAGTGTAGGCATGGCGACATTGGAAGACATTTGAAGTGATTGGCCTGCAAAAAAATTGAGTGTAGGGAATTTAGACAATATTTCCTATGAGTAAGGTGGATGTTTTGGGCGTTATTTCATTTATGAGTAAGTTGAATTATTTATATATGTTTATTTTTTATATATTATATAGTGTAAAATATAATATAGTATATTTAATATAAATATACATTTAATAAATAATAATATTATAAATATAAATATAATAAGTTGTATGGAATAAATATATAAATGCTAAATTATAAAAATACTATATATGCATATATATACATATTAATTTTTTTAGAGAATATAATATATAATAATAATAAATAATATAATTATATATTTATAAAAAAAATATTATATTAAATTTACAATATATATTACTTATGCTAATATATACGTAGGATAAAAGATGCTGTAATGTTAGAACCTAAATGTGCTCATTATTTTTATTTTTTTGTATTGAAAGTATGCAAATTACAAAGAGATTGCAGTAATGAACTACAGAAAAAGCACGAAGAGACGAACCAGCAACAACTAAAACAACTTCAACAGTTACAAGGCAGCAACAGGTATAAAAATAGCAGAGAAAACTAAACACAATAACTACAATAGACAAAAAATAATCCCAACAGGGAATGCATCAATCAAAATTAACAACTACATCAGGAAAAAACATGACAATAGCAGCTGAATCGGATAAGACCAATCATGAGCATTGAAGAAAATCAATCCTAAAAGTAAGACATTAACCCCTTTGCAACAGTAACCTTTCTTTCATTGAACAACTGATTAACCTGGAGTTTGATCTGTTGGATTTGAACATCAATCTTTAAATTCTTCTCAGCCTTGGCCTGTAAATGAGAAAAGAGGGGAATCAAACAATAAAAAATGTTGGAGTAAAGCCCTAGAATTGCAGTTGCCTGGTGATCGCTGAGATTATTAAAGACTGCTTTGCACCTGTTTCTTCAAATATAAGATAAGATGACATGCCTGACTCCATCAACAATGACATTCTGATGTAACCCAACCCCAAGAAGAGCTTCTTTCCAGCTAAGATCATGCCCAAAGATAGCTGGTAGATCATGGAAGACAAGATTCCATTGCCTTTTAGCAGATTGACATCCCCAAAAGATATGCCTTAAATTTTCTTTCCTTTGACAAAAAGGGCAATTAGCTGGTTGGATCATCATACATTTCAACCTGTCATCAATGGGCAGTTTGCAATGTAAAATCTTCCAAGCAGTTAATTGAGAATCAATATTAACCTTTGATTTCCAAATCTGGGCAGATAATTTACCCCAAAATTTCTCATTGAACTTGCAATTCCACTTGGAGTTCAATCTGGAACTTAATAGCAAATTTGGGAGCAACTGAAGATACACTTTTTTCAAAGGAAAGAAAAAAAAAGGATAAGAGGACAGCCACAACCAATCTTTATAAAAGTTACAATGAATAGGAGTGCATATCTTCATAGTCAGCTCAATCGGGACCAAAGATTGAACAAAAATCAGAAACACTAAATGTGCTCATTATTATTAAGATCTAGCTTTGCCCACATCCCTAAGGAAACATAAAACTAGGCGTATAGAATAGAATATTGTACTGCATAAATTAGACTTGTCCTAGAATATAATATATTATAATAAAATAGTACAAAACATTTACTTTGACGCTAGGAATCTATAATACCTATCCTATTTTGCTATTTCGTGCTCCATATGTAATGACATCATTTAGAACATGAAATGTAGTAATAAAATAATTACTTTATATCTAGGATAAACTTAATTTTAGTATACGAGGGGGACTTTATTTAAATAAACTTATCCATAACTTTCTAAATCTAACTCTCGCCATTCCATTTGTAAACATATAGTAGACAACAATATTACAAAAATATGTGTACGGAGTAAAATAAAATGTGGTCTATCCAAACTTTGTTTTAACTATAAAAAATGGTTTTTTTTTTTCACAAATAATAAACTAATAGAAATTAGAAACATATAAATTTATATATATGAAATTTGAATAAAAAAATTCAAATTAAAAATATAATAAAACTAATAAAATTATAAAATTTATAATCTAATAAACACAAGTAATTTATAAAATCATAATATTATCAAATATAAAATTGTATAATTTTTTTTTTTTATAAAATTATCAAGTAAATAGAAGTATAAATAATAACTTTACTTAATAAATTATAAAAGTAATTAAAAATGATAATTTTAATTAATAAATTATAAAAACAATAAAACCTATAATGTCCTCATTATTACGATTTGATTGTAATTTAGAAAATTTATTGGCCGCGATGACTCTTGTGTCTCCTGTGAGAACTTCTTTTTTTCACGTGGGGTTGAAAAGGATAATTAATTAATAAATAATTAAATAAATAATAACATATTTATAATTATTTATTTATTTTTGTCTTTTTTTTCTTTTCACTATTATTTATTTATTTAATTACCTTTTATCTACTCTTATTTATTTACTTATTTAATCATCCTTTTATTCACCAATATTTATTTATATACTTACTTTTTTACTCTCTCTTATTTATTTACTTATTTAATTGCATATTACTCACTATTATCTATAATTATCATTTTATTGATTTAAGAAATAGATTTTCAAAATAATATAAAATTACAAGAATTAAATAAATCTTATTTCCCTTATTTGCATGTTATTATTTTTTTCCTTTAAAGGAAAAGGGTCGAATTAAGAGGGAATGATTCCTTCCTTTTTAATTCCTAATAATGTTCTACTTTGACCTTAACTAGCGATTACACTTTTTGTGTGCAATTGGGTACGCCGAAATTTTGGTTGGAATAGTTATATTGGTTGAAATGGATCAACCTTAGTAAATTTGAAAAATATAATTTGATAATTAATTGCTATATGCGAGAAGTGGTCATTGCAAATCTTGAGCACTTATTGTATAGTTGTAAAGGTATTTTGTTTGAAATTATTATTTTGAAGTGCAACTTTTTTTAATTTACATGTAATAGTGAACATATTGGTTGAGTATCAAATTGTTTTGTAATTTTGGATAAAAAATTATGTTAAATGACTTGAATGATGTCTAATACATGTTCTCCTTATAAATGTGTATATAGTATGTGATATAATTAAAAGAAATGGAAGTTCTAATATACTGTGAACAAGGCACTTTGCCTTGCAATCACGTCCTTTGCTTCAGAAATATATATACATACTTTGTGCTTTTGCTATCATATTGGAGCTTGGTTCTTGACTTTAGCTTTTGATCTGTAACTCTTTACCTAACGCATATGTGTAAATTTCAAAAACAAATGGCATCTTCACTTACATATGATTAAGAATAGTAATGTTCCATCAAAGAAAGGGGCAAATGAAGAAAAACAGACAAATAGTAGCAGTAAAATTTAGGAGTGTTTCCATTTTGTCAGGGATTTGTAGAAGCTGGTGAGCAGTGCTAATGAGGGGCTCCATCTCTTTTCACAGTTTTGCATTCCTATTAAATATCATGACTTGTGTAAATGAGCAATTGGAGGAGTGTGTAGGTAAGGAAGAAGACAAATACAATTTTGAAGATAGTAATAATTGTAATAGTTGATATTGTAGTAAATAACAAAGTGGCATACCTGTAGTAGTTGAGATTCCCTTTAATTGTATTAGTTGTTTGAATTTGACAATGCTTGCAAACGAATCTCTTCATTTATATATATATATATATTTTAAAATTACTACTTAATAATTATTATATTCTTATTTAATACAAAATAGAATTATTAGACGTTCTCATATTGAGTGATAGGTTTACGAACACATCCTTCAGTGTTTCTATAACAATACAAAAATATCAACAAAGAAATATTAGCTTGCAATCAATGTAAACCTAATAGGTGAGATTAGATGCATGAAATCTGGAGACAATTAAACAACTCTCTAGAAAATAAAATTAATAATATAATAATAATGATAAAATATAAACAATATCATTTTAAAAATGATCTATCAATTGATCTCATGTACTACATAAATGCATGAAAAAAAAAAAGCCACATTTTTCCCTGATTGACCTTCCACACCTCTTCGGCGTACCCATTACAAAGTTACCTACGAGCCAGAGAAAAGAGAATTTCCATTTTTCTAGCTCGCAGGTGACTTCACAGCTTGACCTAAATTCTGTACATTGCGGACATGACATGCCCACTTTTGACCAATCCCGACGGGTCCCAAATTTTCAATGGATCAGATCGTTCTAATCATTGGCAAGCCTTCTCCCCCATTGCATGCCATAGATTGCCAAAATCAGCTTTGTTCACTTCAAATAGGATAACATTCCCTCTATCCATCCATCTACCTCTAAACATGTCTCCCTCTCTCTATCCATCCATCCATCTGAATTTGTAAATCAACGCTTCATTCTTTCTTTTTTCTTCCCGCGCAAATGCCTGCTTCTTTTCAGAATGATAGGTTACAACCATTTTCACAATATTGTGTCCAAAGTTTTTCTCAATCGCTTTGGCCATCCAAATGACCTAAAGCTTTGCTGGGGAAAGCTGCATCAAGGAGAAGAAATACACACAAATGCCCTTGTCTATGGCCACCACAACTACCTTATTGTATAGATATGGCAACCCTGCAAATTGAACACTATGAGTATACAAATATTTTGGAGGTTCTTATACCAAGCTTCGAGTAAAATCTCCCAATGCTCCAGTGAGCATTTTTGTGCTCATCTTTTCTGACAGAGATTATTCAGAATGTTTCCCAGTCTTAGAGAGGAAATTTGCTAATGTGACTGAGAAAACCCACTGCGATTCCACCAAAGAATTTTATTAAACTGGGGCCTTATTTACATAGGGTGGGCATTGCAGCTCCACATTCAGTGAGAGTACCGTCTTGGAGGCGGTGAACAACTTGCATAATGATCCAACACCCACTTGCAGAATAAGTTGTGTCAACTAAAGTCGCGTCAGTTCTGAGCATGTACCCTTTTGTACTAAAGACGAAGTTACTGTCATAGCCGCAAGTTGCAGTTCGATACGGTAAAGGGAATGCAATACAACACACATTGCCGTAGATTTGACTGTCGTAGTAAAATATTATATTATTTGAATAGATTTGACATCGAGAGGTAAGAAGCCATCAGATGCATTCAATGTTGACTGGAATGAATTTACACCTTATTAAATGCCTTCGATGTTGACTGGCGTGTTTTAAAAGCGATGAACAGTCAAAGTGTGGAGAGTTGTCTCCAGGATGGCTTCAGCTGTCGATTTAAAAAAATAGTTTGGTGCAGTTCATAGTAGGATAGATTTGACATTGGGAGGTAAGAAGCCATCAGATGCATTCGATGTTGACTAAAATGAATTTACACCTTATTAAATGCCTTCGATGTTGACTAGCGTGTTTTAAAAGTGATGAACAGTCAGAGTGTGGAGAGTCATCTCTAGGATGGCTTTAGCTGTCGATTTAAAAAAATAGTTTGGTGCAATTCATAGTAGGATACGCCTTCGGTGTAAAATATAAAACCTTATTAACTTTCTCCTTAAAAGTATGGAATATTTTCCCCTCCTTCCACTTTTACCGTATAAAGTTGTCTTTTTATGCATTGCTCGTGCAATTTAGAACTAACGTAAAAAAAATTCTATCGCTATTAAATCCATCATGATTTGAGATGCCTTAGATTTAAGGGTAACACTTGGCAAGCAAACAATATATGAAGCAGTTTGTCAAGTAGCTCACGTATCTAGTCTATGCATTTACACTTGCAAGAGTATGGTAACTGCAGCAACTGGAAAAGGTTGAGGAATTTATTTTTGACACTTGCCACTGTCATTTGTTGGAAAGTTTCAAAAAAAGCCTATGCATTATTCGATAAGGATAGCTTCACAATTTTGTGCTGTCATATGGGTTCTGGTGAAGGAAAGAGAAGCTAGGGGAATGCATAACCGCTCCGCAACAACTTTTCTCTCCCATCAGAAATACCGATACTGCCTCTATTGTTCTTTTTGCAGGATTAGGTTCAGGTACTAAATGGCTTTGGTAAATGGTTTATCTTCTCTTCTCTAATTTTTGTTGCGGTCACTGCAAATAGAGATCCTACATACTATATAAGGCATTGTAGAAAGAAGTAAGGAGTCCCAAAAAAATATACCTCCATCTTTTATGCTGCGATGGAAGTCCATACCCTGTTCCAAAGTTCCCATTTTGGCGTTGGTAGAGTGGATGTTGACAAAACAATGACTGAACAAGATTTCAACACCATCATTCAGGGCCTACATAACCAGTCACTGGGCCAACCAGAATTCAGAACAGACAAGCCAAGATGTGATGTTATAGCTTACCCACTACCAGAGTGTATGTACACTTCCCAATCCGAGACTGTAGCTTCCCTCTAATAAATGTGTTTATTTATTGATTCCATTTTTCCTAAAGCTCAATCTCTAAGAGTTTCAATCACCCCCAAAATCTCTAGGGTAAAATAATTAAGAGACATGCTCCACGGTCCATATTAGGGCAATCATGTTTCTCCTCCCTAGCAGTGGAATGGGCATCTGCGAGCAAGAAGACATATTCTACACAGCACAGCCGATGAGAAATAATGCACAGGGAAAATGGCTACGTGGGAAAATGACAAATTAAAGGGGAAGGATGTCGTAATGTGAAAACCTAAATGTGCTCATTTTAACTCAAATTCAAGCAAGCTGTCAAAAGACTCAGCTGGTTTTTCCTCTCCTACCGAACAATTTCTGAGTGGTGTGCATCTCTATTGTGTTGTTTTGCTTTTCTTTGATGACCTTTTAGGTTAAATTATTTGCAGTAATTAACAAAGCTACAGGAATGAATTACAAAATTGTTTGTGTTATGTAAAAATCTAAGGAGAAAAACAGGTAAAAAATCAAGCAAGGAAGCAATGGTTTGTTTTAAAAAACAACATTTACACGGGCCGTGAGGCCCGTTAGGGTCGTGAAAGAGAAGCCTACAATTTCGCTTACAAAATGTTTAGTAAAATGAAAATTACAGGAAAGATCCTCATAATGAACATATGTATCATTTAGATTTTAATATTATGCAATATGCAGGCACGACAAGTGACATACCTGGAAGATAAACCTTGAAGGAAACTGTGAAAAGTTTGCAGGAATAACGACAAATGACTACAGATAAAAGAAAATAGTTATAGAATTAGATAAGAAGGAGTTGGCTGTGTTGCCAAGAATTCGTGTTGAAACAACCACATATGACTCAACTCAAAATCCTGCAGTAATGTGTATTTCTTCAGCCGACAACAGGAAAATGTTATAGAAAGGATATTACAAAAGTAAAGTAAGGGAGAGGGCCCGATGGTGGGTAAGGTAACCTTGAGCGAGGGGTCCACAGCATTAGAGTCCGAGTCGACTAAATTTTTTTTGCCACGTGCCTTCACTGTCGAGCTGGCAGTTTGAAATAAAAATTTGGTAATATTTTGAGCACGCTTTCCAAGGTTTTGGGGGTGATTTCCAAAAACTACCAAAAAAGAGTAAAAATTAGGCATATACCTATTACAGACATCTGTATGACCCATGGTTGTTTGACGCCACGCTAGTACTTGCATATGCATATCCTAGTTAATGCGCATTAACTGCTACACATTCCCCGCCATCGGTCTTAACGCCTACCACCTCGGCATGCACACCATTCACTTGGTCTTGCATTTTGTTCACAAAAGACCCATTCATGAGACATCATTCATTTTTAGCAGTTCCATTCAGAACCAGCTCTGGTTAAGATGGACGTCGATGGTGGTGAGGCCATGGCCGAGTGGTGGTGATACAATTGTCGTGCTTTCTATGTTTATCAACACCATATTCAGTAAAAGGAAACTATATAACTTCTTGCTATGCAGCCGAGGTTGTCTTCCAACCTCACTCAGGCAGTAACTATGCATTGCAATATTTTTTAAGGTTTTTCTTGCGATTCTCTTTTGTTAAATGTGCAAGAAAAAGTTGTAATGCTTTCATCATGTAATGAAGCTTTGTTGCAGCTTATTCATGGCCGCTACTGTGTATTTTATGGCCGACTGTGTGTATATGTGACTATACAGATATATATATGCATATATATGGCCGACTATTTGTGAATGTGTGTATACACAGATATATATGCATATAAATGTATATATATGCATATATGTCTGTGTATACACACATATACACACATCAACAACCCGCAAATGTAATTTTCAAGCAATAATAGAACTATATAATGGTGGACTATGTCTATATGTGAGAATATAGTTATATATATGCATATAAATGGCCCAATATGTGTATATGCGTGTATACAGTTACATTTATGCGTATATACGGTCGAATGTGTGTATATTTCTGTATATATCCATATTTATATGTCTACACACACATATACACACACACCACCATAATTTATGTGTTTGTTTTTATTTTATACCTTTGTAATTGGAATATATGCATAAATGTGTGTATACACACATATACACACAGTCTACCATTCAAATAGAGCTTATTTTGCATTTTATACCTCTGTAATTTGCATATGTATAGTGGTAGTATGTGTGTTTCTGCAGCTCGACTGTGAAGGGTTTTATGCACCTATATTTTAGCCGGCTCTTTTGACCATTTCCGTGAACTCCTCGCTCAAAATTTTTTGACCCCCATCATCCACTCTTCCCTGTCCTTCATCTCTGCTTCAAATATGACTGATTTAGGGAATACAATCATATCCATTTATAGAATTCTCCTAGTCAATTTCGTAATCATTTTATTTTTTTAATTGACTAAACATTTCTTATTAAATTGATATAATATTCAACATCTTTATATTAGACTAAACAATAAAATATTATGTATGCATGTATGCACACATACATACATACATACTACATAATTATTTATGTATGTATGTATGTTTCTATTTGAGACATAGACATACATACTTATACACACATACCTAGATGTATGTGTGTATAGTATGTATACACACATACATGTATGGATTTGTGTATACTTAATATACACACATGCATACATGTATGTGTGTATAAGTATATACTTAGACACACATACATGTATGCATGTGTGTATAGTATGTATACACACATGCGTACATGTATGTGTGTATAGGATACTATACACACATACATACATGTATGTGTGTATATTGTACACACATACATACATGTATGTGTGTATATTGTACACACATACATACATGTATGTGTGTATACTGTACAAACATATATATACATACTTTGGCCAAAACATAGGTGCATGCCACCGAAACTATGGAGTGTATGATAGTGTTCTAATACTGCCATTATATATATGCAAGTTGCAGGTCTACAATTACATGTCTATTGAAGTGATCATATGTATGCTTTGTTTGTTCTTCAATTAAAGTGACTGTAAATATCGGCCCCTCTCCCTTACAACTCTATGTGTGATGATGGTCAACTCCTACTTATGTTAATATCAGGTCAATTAGATGCACGGTTAGTTTGTTCATCAATTACACTCAATCTTACATGTATGAATTTGTTGTTACACTATGTACACTTGTTTGATATTTTGTTCATTTCGAATCATCTCAACTACATGCATGGTTAGTTTGTTCTTAAATTACATTCAATCTTACATGTATGCATTTGTTGTTACACTTTGTACCATTGTTTGATATGTTCATTTCCAATCAGTTCAATTAGATGCATGGTTAGTTTGTTCATCAATTACACTCAATCAGATTACATGTATGAATTTGTTATTACACTATGTACAATTGTTTGATATTTTGTTCATTTCAAATCAACTCAACTACATGCATGGTTAGTTTGTTCTTCAATTACATTTGATCTTACATGTATGCTTTTTTTGTTACACTTTGTACCATTGTTTGATATGTTGTTCATTTCCAATCAGCTCAATTAGATGCATGGTTACTTTGTTCATCAATTGCACTCAATCTTACATGTATGAATTTGTTGTTACACTATGTACAATTGTTTGATATTTTGTTCATTTCAAATCAACTCAACTACATGCATGGTTAGTTTTTTCTTTAGTTACACTCAATCTTAACATAAGTAGGAGTCAACATATGGTTAGTATGTTTTGCATTTGTTGTATGAAGTTATATTTCAGTATGTTGTTACACTATGTACCATTGTTATATATGTTGCATATGCATATGCATATATATGCATATATGCAATTGTTGTATGAAGTTAAATTTCAGTATGCTGTTTGAGAAATGGTATTAACATAAGTAGGAGTCAACATATGGTTAGTATGTTCTGCATTTGTTGTATGATGCCATATTTTAGTATGTTGTTACACTATGTACCATTGTTTGATATGTTGCTCATTTCCAATCACCTCAATTAGATGCATGGTAGTTTGTTCTTCAATTACACTCAATCTTACATGTATGAATTTGTTGTTACACTATGTACAATTGTTTGATATGTTGTTCATTTCGAATCAACTCAATTAGATGCATGGTTAGTTTGTTCTTCAATTACAATCGATCTTACATGTATGCATTTTTTGTTACACTATGTACCGTTCAGTTAGATATGCATATGCATATTTGCAATATGAAAATATGCAATTGTTGTATGAAGTTAAATTTTAGTATGTTGTTTGAGAAATGGTATTAACATAAGAAAGAGTGTGCATGTGCATGTGCATGTGCATGTGCATGTGCATGTGTATGTGCATACTGTTAGCAATTGCCTTCTCCATTTACATTTAAATTAGATGAATGGTTAGTTTGTTCATCAATTACACTCAATCTTACATGCATGAATTTGTTGAACTACACTATAAATTTCAGTATGTTGTTTGAGAAATGGTATTAACATAAGTAGGAGTCTGCATATGCATATGTATGTGCATATTATCAGCAATTGCCTTGTCCATTTACATTTAAATGAGTGGACACTTTGTTAATTTCCATAACCATCCTTTATGTTGTCATCGGCCACTCTCCCTTTAAGCTCTGTTAAATGATCGAAATATTTCCAACCCATTCAAATACAACATTACCATACATGTGTATGCTGCATAGAATGATACAACATAATGAATTTTCAAATTAACATAAACAACAGATTGATACACTGTTATGATACATATATGTATAGATTACTATAGATAGATACATAAGTTTCCTCTCACAGAGATAAATAGATACATATGTTTCATATTGCAGAGATAGACAGTAACATGATGGAATATGTTGTCTCTATGGTATCCATACTGATGTTTCAAGTTAGAAACATTCAAAACAAAAAAATTTCAAACATCGTTTCGAATCCATCAAGAAGTTCACAGCAAAAAACTACAACCAAACATTCAAATCAATCGAAAAATGTAGGAAGACTAAAATTTTATGGCAAGCTGTCTTGTGAGTTGGATGTGGCCTGTGATGGAGAAGGACTCCATGATTGAGTTGGTTGGATTATGCTTGGGGTGGGTGAGGTTTGATAGGCCTGTAAGCGAGGACTCCAACTCTCATATGGTTGGCTTCTTGTGGGGCTAGGTGAGTGTGTATAGGAGAGCGACTGAGAAGGACTCCAACTCTGAAATGTTTGGCTGGTAGCTTGGGTAGGTGATGGACAATATATGGCACATTGAATAGATAGGAAATATGTGAAGATCCTATGGAGGTTAGGCAAGGGATTTAGAGGGCTGCTGAGTCACCTCTCCTTTGCACCATTTGCTTGTGCCTTCTCCAACTCTTTTTACCTTTTTGTGGCTTCCTTTTCTCTCCATTGGTCCTCCCTTTTTTTGTCCTTCTCCTTCTTTTGCAGCTCCTTTTCAACCTCTGCTGCTACTCGTTGCTTTTCCTTTTCAATTCTCATAAGACTTTTCACCTCCAATTCTGCAATCCTTTCTATCTTGTGCTCTGCAAGTTGTTGCTTCTTCCTCAATTTTAGTTCTTCTAGTTCCTTCTTCTTTTCATCTTGTTCACTTAGCATTGCCATGAAGTCATCAGCAGTTAGGAGTTGGGATCCTCTTTGCAACTTGATCCCACGGTCAGCTACCTTATTAGACTTGTCTTTCACCACATGAACCGATAGCTTCAAGAATTGTGAGATGCGTGAAGTTTGTTGGCCTCCCAAAAGCTCAATCAAATCAACATTATTTGTTTCTAGCATCTTACTATCTGTAGTATCCGTTCTATCTCCTAACTACTCATCGTCACTGTCTCTACAATCTGCATAGAAATGTACTAATGTATTGGGACCCATGCAGTGCGGTGGAGATGGCATTGAAAGACTCTGTTCTTCATCCACATGCATATCCATAACAAGATTGGCAACAGCATCAAAGAGCCAGGAGGGCTGGTTAGGGGGAGTTGGTAGGGAAAGAGATATGTCTCCAATAGTACTCTGGTCTCCCAATACTGCTGGTTCAAGTGGTTCATTGGAATCTGAAACAACAAATTCATACATGTAAGTTTAAGAGTATTTGAAGAACAAACGAATCCAATCTATGTAATTTAAATGTAAATAGAGAAGGAAATTAGTGGCAGTATCCACAACCGTATGCATATGCTGAATCTTACTTATGATAATCCCATTTCTCAAACATCATACTGAATTTTATCTTCATACAACATATGCATATGCTGACTCTTACTTATGATAATACCATTTCTCAAACAACATACTAAATTTTATCTTCATACAACATATGCATATATGCATATGCATATTGCATATTGCATATGCCGACTCCTACTTATGTTAATACTGTTTCTCAAAACAACATACTGAAATTTAACTTCATACAACATATGCATATTGCATATATGCGTATATAACTTCATACAACAAATGCAAAACATAGTGTAACAACAAATGCATACATGTAAGATCGATTGTAATTGAAGAACAAACTAACCATACATCTAATTGAGGTGATTGGAAATGAGCAACATATCAAACAATGGTACATAGTGTAACAACATACTGAAATATGACATCATACAACAAATACAAAACATACTAACCATATGCTAACTCCTACTTATGTTAATACCATTTCTCAAACAACATACTGAAATTTAACTTCATACAACAATTGCATATATGCATATGCAGATTTGCATATATATGCATATCTAAAAATGGTGCATAGTGTAACAACAAATGCATACATGTAAGATCGATTGTAATTGAAGAGCAAACTAACCATACATCTAATTGAGCTGATTCAAAATAAGCAACATATCAAACAATGGTACATAGTGTAACAACATACTGAAATATAACTTCATACAACAAATGCAGAACATACTAACCATTCATCCCATTTTGCTGATCTCCAACTTTTGTAGTTCCAACATTAGACTCACCCTCATTGACTGCCAAACCATTGTTGGAAAGGCTTAGAATGTTTGCAGCAACTGATGCTTCCTCGGGGGCAACAAAGTGGAATGTCTCGCTAACCCTCATGTCATTATCCAAAGCATTTCAATCAAATGGCCAAATACCTGTCCTCTTGAAGCCAGTTGTAATGTTTGAAAAAGTCAATAACTTTTGAAAAGCTAGACTGCCAAGTGTATCCAATTCTGCCCTTCTTATCTCCAGATTTGGATGTCTAATGGTCCAATTTGTTCTTTCCTTTTTGAAGTTACACTTGAAAGACGAGAAAACACTCACATCAAGAGGTTGCAACTTGCGTGATGTGTGGGCGGGTAGGGTGAGCAAGTCAATACCAAGCTCCCTTGCTTTGGTAATGGTAGAGAAGGCTACATGGTTGCCATGCCCATCAAATATCAAGAGGTTTCTATGGGTGGGTGAGCAACCCCCAAGTACTTGAATAGCAAAGAACTTGAGCCATTTGATAAAAATATCTTCCGTCATCCATGCGTGAGGTTGAACAACCATCAATGCTCTTGGCTCACAGTTGGCTATGTAGTTTTGCACATTTTTTTTGCTCTTGAACAAATAAAAACTTGGAAGTTTTTGACCTGCAGCGTTTACACATGCTAGAATAGTGATCCACTCCCGGCTCTTTGGGATAATGTAAGCAACACTTCTCATGCCTTTCATGGCAAGCACCTTCATGTTACCATTTCGGCCAGCTTGCAGCCTTGTCTCATCACAGTTCCAAATCCTCTGCGGTCCATAGTTCCCTCCTGCATATGCCTTCTCCAAAGTGTCGTAGAAAGCACTTACAACCGGTTGCCTCAAACTTATAGCACAGTCTCTATCTTGAACTTGGGCTATTCTCAAGCAGAGATCAGGATGCCTTCTTTTGAATCCTGTCCACCATGACTTGCCAGGAAGCCCATTCTTGAAGGGATTATTCCTTGTTTCGCATATTTGGGCCACTTCCATTTTTAGATTAACGATCTCCAAACCTTGGCCAACAACAACCATCTCCTTGCACCATTTGATGATCAATGACTCTTCCTCCTCAGTTAGGACTGTTGGGGGTCATTTCCTTTTTGTAGTGGTCATACCACCAAACCAATTGGACAATGTTGAGGTAGGGATACCCCACTTTTTTGTTGCACCTCTAGTTGACCAACCATAGTCTTCGACATCTTCAAGGGCATGGTCCATGTCAGCCTAGGTCCATTCAAGCCTTGGTGCAACCTTTTTGGTTGATATAGCTGGGTTAGCTTGCACTACAGATTCGGTTGGCTATTCCAAAACAATTTCTACCTCCTTGTCACTACTTGGTTCTTCAATTCGCTGGTGAACATGAATGACAACATCCTCCTCATCGCTATGTGGTAGATGCACACCTCTCTTGTGTCCGGGCATAGTTGTCCGGCTCCGCTTTTGTGGAGGCTTCCTCCTTGAAGATCGCTTGCAATTTGTTTGTGCATTTATCTTCCTCTTTATTGAACCAACACAGTGATTAGTAAACATCATACACTTAATATTGAAAATAATGATACCGACTAAAACAATGAATCCATACATTTACTATTGACTGTAATTGAAGAACAAGCTAACCATTCATATAATTGACACAACATTATGATACACATATATATGAACTTGCAACAGCAGCATGATACAAATATTTATATCTTCAAACAACTTTACCAGATAATAAAGGGTTTCAAATATTTCTATCATACTGCTATTTCAAGTTGTGTTAATGTTTCATAATATTGTTTGAGATATTCTTCACATACTGTCAGTACAATTGAAGAACAAACAAAGCAAACATCTAATTAAGTTGAATGTAACCGATGGTGGGTAGGGTAACTTTGAGCAAGGGGTCCATGTCATCAGCATCCCAGTCAGGTAATTTTTTTATGCCACGTCCCTTGACAATCGAGCTAGCATTATGCAACTTTTATATATGTATGTATATATCAATCTCCGCAATATATATATATGTGTGTGTGTGTGTGTGTGTGTGTGTGTGTGTGTGTGTGTGTGTATGTATGTATGTATCTATATATGTATGTATATATCTATCTTATTGATGTTTCAAGTTATTTATGCTCTTTCATTCCATGGTTATAACACAAGTAGGAGTCATATGCTATCACAGTTGGCTGTAAGGGAGAGGGGTTGTCAATTATAGTCGGTTAAATTGAAGAACAAACACATAGACAAAAGGGAGAGGAGCTATGTGTGCGCATAGGAGCTGATTGTGGGTATGCATTTGGACAGATGACATATGGTGGGTATGGTATGTGAAGGCCTATTTATACACTGTCAATTTAATTGAAGAACAAACAAAGTAACAGAGGAGATTTTTTGCCCTACTGAGAATGCAGTGAGTGGTATAAAGTTCATGGCATTTGCCATGAAATTTAGATTATTGGCATTTTCTAATAGTTTATAAGTCATGGTGTTTGCCATGGATTTTATAGCAGTTCTAACTGCATGCACTACAGGGCAAGAGTGTTTTGATGTGACGTAAATATCGACCCCTCTCCCTTACAACTAACTTTGATGATGGCTGAGTCCTACTTATGTTAATACCATTTCTCAAATAACATAGTAACATAAGTAGGAGTTAGCCATGTAAATGAACAAGGTATAAATTGAATGTAGATACCTATATATTTGTTGATCAACTGTTCAGTAATATATTACTTTCAAATTGAAAAATAGAAATATACATACCTTGTTCATTTACATTCAAATTAGGTTATCTATCTATCTCTCTACAAATATATGTGTGTGTGTGTGTGTGTGTGTTTCCCATAGCCCTATCTATTTTCATGAAACTTACACAATTATCTATATCTGCAATATATATGGCCCTGTTCATTTTAATGAGACTTACGTATATCTCTCTCCCTATATATATATATTTGTAGAGATAGATAGATACCTAATTTGAAATTAATATATTACTGAACAGTTCATCAACAAATATAAGTATGTACATTCAATTTATACCTTGTTCATTTACATTCAAATTAGGTATCTATCTATCTCTGAAAATTTATTATATATATAGGGGGAGAGAAATGCGTAAGTTTCATTAAAATGAACAGGGATATATATATTGCAGATATAGATAAATGTGTAAGTTTCATGAAAATGGGTAGGGTTGTGGGAAAGATACATGGATATGTATCATTTTGTGTAGCATATATATATGTATGGTAATGTTGTATTCGAAAGGGTTGGAAATATTTCTACCATAACAGAGCTTAAAGGGAGACTGGCCGATGACAGCATAAAGGATGGTTATGGAAATGACTTACCGAAAGAGCTGAAGGAGGAGAGCACATCGATCTGGAGGAGGTCATCGTCGCTCAAGAGCATGCAACATAAAGTGAGAAATTTGAAAAATTTGAATAAACTGTAATGTGTAACTTGCATCGCACAAATGAGGATTGCTTGCATAAATAGGTTTGTTGAATTTGAATTGGTAGCAAGTGGATTAATTTGAATTATGGGAGGGAATTTGATCTGCATTCAATGGATTAATGGTAGAAGTGATAGCTTAATGGGTATGTAGGATTTCAGGTTGGTGATTTGAAGTGATATTAAGTTTGTTTTTGAATTGTAACCAGTTTTAATTTTTTTTATGATTATTGTTTTTTAGTGGATTTGTAAATAATAGAGTGATAATTAAGTGTTATAATGAAATTTTTCAATGCATAGTGAGCCTGAGAGTTCATGTTTTTCAATTTTGCAAGGAAATTAAAAAAAAGATTGGTTATTATGGACATCTGGGAACCAGTTGATAGGAAAAAGAATATGAGAAATGGGACATGTTGAAATGTATTTTGTTAAAATATATTTGGAATTAAATCACTTGGCAATGTCTTATGTACATGTCAACTCACTTTTAATGCAAGAAGACTTATATTTTGGTTAATAAAATATCCCTTCACAACAACCTTTTATTGGGAAGGTGGCAAATACTATTTATATTGTGGAAATAAGATTATCATTATGCATTCACTTGATATTGTGAAATAGGCAAATAAATGTCCACTTGCATTCACCCACTATTGAGAAGGTGACAACAAAAAAGTCAACCTATGATAGGACATACTGTGAATTTAATATGAATCTATCATATCATATTTGAAAGGAAATTTGAAATTTTTATTGGTATAAATATTACCCATCGGTGGGCCCCAGGCTATCCATAGCTATACCAGCGATGGGACCCTGTCCCACGATCGGCTCCTCTCCCTTATAAGGTTGGAGATTTTTTTTCCACATATAGGTTGGAGAGGAAGATGGCGAGAGCAAGGAAACTTAAATGCACACAGTAAATGCAACATTCATGATTTCAGATATTTGCGTCGGAACTTATTAAATGCGAGGCTAAAAAGTAAATGGTAGATTTAATGCGTGTGCAGGGGTGACGTGAGGAGTTTTGGTGGATTTGTACAAGCAATCTAACGGTCTGCAACGGCCAATTGTCAACCATGCCATATCCGTCCATTTAGACTGTTGAAGGTGAAAGTGAGCTTTGAAAGCTCAAATAGGGACACGCCTTCGACGTAAATATTAAAATTAATTACCGCATATAAATTTTAAATTTACATTCCCGCACACCATTGGATATATGATCCTTCAAGGAATTTGATAACTTAAAAAGGTTTTCAAACTGAAAACAATTTATTATTATTTAAAGTTGTTAAATTAGAAAGAGTACGAATACCATGTATTATTTTATCAGTGATACCATAAAATTTGTTGTAACGAGGGACTGCTATCATATGAGGTGGTGTCGAGATTGAAGTTGGAGCAGGTCGTCTGCATGCCCAGCAACGTGGAGCTGAATCCCAGCCGAGATGTAGCCAGATCGAAATGCACAAGATTATTTTCTATCTGATAACCTGCAATAACTATTGTGGAAGTGGGATCCTCCCCTCCATCCACAAATCCAAGACACAACACTTCCTTGCTTTCCTCCACCATCGAATTCGCTCCCATGATTTTCCAGATTGTATTGCTGTTCTGCAACACCAATCCGATGGTGGGTACAAGCGGGCCAGCTCTGGTGGAAGACACGGTCTTGGCGTCGAAGCATGCATCAAATGGCTTCACAGCAGCCACGCGAGATATATTCCTGGCCTCTGCTTCCTTCACCAAAGCATCACGAATGGCCGTGTAGACGGATATTGCAACAGTGGTGTAGGGAACCACGGTGCTCAGCTCGGCGCCGCCCTTGCCTTCGCTGTCGATCTTCAATTTGGCATAGTCGATGGCAACGTTCTCTTCACCCAGTTGGACGACTTTTACAGTAATAAAATATTGGTTTGGGAGCTTAGGGTTCTTGACAAGAGGAGTATAAGTGAGTCCCTGAGAGACGTCTTTCTCGGGAAGGAGGACATAGGGACCACTGTCGAAGAAAACGACACTGGGTGTGCTGCTGGACGGGAGACAAATGGAAAATTTGCGACTGAAACTGAAAGAGGCGGACAACTGAGTGGGCAGAGCCACGCTTCCCGAGCTAAATCCTGCCATTATTTACGACTTTGTTACTGCAAAAAACCATCTCTAATGATACAGCCTCGCATAGCCAAATCTGTGGACCTTTATTCATTTCAATGACTTTCGTTCCACGATATGAATATTCTAATATTGTTGCACTCTTGAGGAAGCCAACGATTGTGTGGAAAGCCTCCGTTCTTGACTTACCTTTCATGGCATCGCACTAACAAATAAATAAATAAAATAATTGGAATCAAGTTTCCTCACTTAAACTAGAATAATGTTTTTTTTCATGTGGGACAAAATGAAAGACAAAAACATAAAGTGATCTTCAAACTAGTATAAAAAGAAAATTTTAGCATCCAATAATATCTATTATTGATTTTTAGAAAGTAAATTTTGATATTGCTATATCTATTCTAGTGTTTGCTGTGTGTGTGCCTTGGTTAATTCTTTTTTCGTTGTCGTTTCTACTGTTTACGAAAATGCTGTGCAGGTGAACTGGGTGATTGGCAGCTTGTCAGGTACGCTGCTGGCATTCTTTATTTTTAAAAAGCAGCTCGAGATTATAAGATATTAAAATGGAAATTAATAAATAAAAAATAATATAATATTAAAGTGGAGAATAATATAATACTAGTTATTTTAATAATCAATACAAGTGTTAAAGTTTAAATGTTAATCAGAGTTAAAAGTTACAATTAAATAATAATGTATTTATTGATTTGTCATGTGAAGTAAATGAAATAATTATATTTAAAAATATAACTTGTAAAGATATAAGTAAAGGTAAAAAATTAATTATGACTATAGTTCACAATAAAATTAATAAGATAATTTTAAACATGTAAAAATAAAATAATTCTTTTTTATATAGAGAAAAAAATAACAATGTAAATAAAATAATTATTAAATAAATAAAAATAAAGTAAACAATACATATAAAATAAAATTAGAATAACTAAAAATTATACTTTTGGAAATCTTTTAGATGATGTATGCAAGATATCTATAATAACTATTTGTCATTTTTGTGAATTTAGCTTTATTATTTATTATTTATACTTTAAAATTGATTATTTCCTTAGATGACTATAAAGATATTTAATAAAAATTAAAAATAAAGAAAAGTAAGTAGATATCAAATTTTAAAACTAGCTTATAATTCTTTAAATATCAATTTTAAAATTTTAAAATTAAATATGGTTATATTTGAAAAATTGTTAAACTTGCTTATTATTTAGCAATCAAATAATTAATCAAACAAAATAAAAAATAAAATTTGAAAAAAATAGATAATGATTTTATGAAATGAAAAAATAAGTAGAAATTTAAATTATTAAAAAATTGTATTTTTTTAAAGTGTATATATTTAAGTAAAAATGAGAAATTTTAAACAAGAGACATGTGTGAAGTTTCTTAAATGAGTTGTTAATTTATATTGCATTTGGAATTGGAGAAAAATAGCAATAGATATGCAGTTATATATTGTAAAGTTAAATATCAATTCATTTAGGAAAAATAGAAAATTGTAAGGTAACATAAAACATTAGAGAGTTACATAAGAATAAATAATATTAGGAAAGATGTATCTTTCTCTATTAGCAATTAGAGTTGACTCTTTAGAAGAGATGTCAATATAGGGGCCATTAAGTTGCTTTCAAAGGAAAATATTTTTCTTTATTAAAAAATGAAGTCCATTTTAATTTTATCTTTCCAATTTAATATTATTAAATAAAATAAAATGGTAAAATCTAGAAAATAGACAATAAGAAATAGAAATTTTATGTTTTAACCTTGTCTCTAACTTTGACAAAACTAATTAATTAATTTTTTTTTTTAAATGAAAGTTGAGAGTTCAATATTTAAAAACCCTATTACTATGCTTTGCCTATTACAACGACTATTATTATGCATTTCCTATAAATTTCATAATAGTATAGATTAAAAAAAAAGCTATGATAAAATAGATTTAAAATTGTTAGATCACAAGGGTCTTGTTCATGTAGGATGATCTACTTGAAAGGTCAACTTTATAGTCATTAAATTGATGGATGATAACACTTATTAGTCATGAGATCCTTTAGAATGATGTGATGTGGAATTATATTCTTTTAAATGTTTCAATTAAAGTTTTCCTAGCTAATATTCTATCTCTTAAATTTAAATGATATTAAATTCTTTTAAATACAAGAAAATAGCAATAAATCACACAAAATTTGCATGGAGTCAACTCATGACACTAATAAAATGGGCATGAGAGAAAATTTTGAATTTTAGGGGTAAATTTGTGGATGCAAGAGCAAACAAGAGCTGAAGGGCCAAAAAGTTATAAAATAGTTATGTTTTAAAAAGTTAGAAATGAAATTATTGATGAGGTGGGATTGTTGTGTCACAAGAACAAATGATTAAGCTAAGGATTGTATAAATATTGTTATATAACTTTAGTTCTAGAGAATTCTTAATTACCAATTCTTATTTGCGCATTTGTATATGAATCCAGTTGAATGCCTTTCCATATCATTATGGAAAATTTTAAACTCATCCAAAGTTGGACATATCAACTACCTAAACGAAATAATATATAAATCAATTAAATTTTTAAATAATCACTCCAAAGATGAGTCTAAAACTAAATTTAAAGTGTTACACTTGTAGCACATTATTCTAATTATAGTAAATATTTTGTTAGTATAATAAAAAAACTTATCAATTTTTTCTTTCTCCTTTACTTGGAATCAATTTATTTCATAAGTTGTGCTTTCATATCATTATTATATAATGTACAATAATTTTTTAAATCATTATTAAAAAAATAAATCTTATAAGATTTTTTTAAATCAACTTTTTAAAAAAAAATTCTAAACATAAAATTATAAGCTAATTAAGATTTAATTTTAAAAAATAATATTAAATTTAGTAAAGAAAAATATTAAAATAATGCAATTTAATTTTTTAATTATTTTAATATTAGAAAAATAACTAAAACTAATGATAAAAAAAATCTATCAATAAAGTAAGATTTCATCTAAGTTTTTTCAAATAGAACTATATAAATGATAACATTATTTACCAAATTTTTATATATTTACATGAAAATAAGTTTGCCTCTAGATTAATATAGTAGTTGCAGAATGAGTAGAAAATACATAATTTGGTGGACCTTTGATAGAAATCCACCTTTTTGAAGTCACTTTTCTTTGTGTCGGAGGTTGATACATATAGTAAACAATTTTATGCTTGTGTCTATAGCACATAATACCACTCAAAAAAATATAATCATTCCAAATAGTAGCCCAATAAACACAAAAAAGGAGCTTTGGTAAAGGCTCCACTACCCTCCACACTTTTTTGTTTGAATCATATTTCATCACTCTCTCTCTTTTAAATGAATATAAATTCCCAAAATCAATTATCAGATAACCTTCATGCCATGTTTGCTTTAACTTCAAACTACTCCATATTTGAGTCTTTGTATTGAGAACTTCAATCTTCTTTGCTTGACCTATCACATAAAACTGTCCATCAAGAAAAATACCCTTAGAATAAAATATCCATGATCTATTCATAAAGGGAAGAGATTCCCACTTGTTTTTCTCTATATTATAGAGTGTTGTTTTCCTATTGAAATCCCCATCAACAAAGTATATATATCCTTCTGGAGATGCTGAAACGACACTATTATATCTAGAGTTGGGTAGATCGGCTACATAAACCAAAGAATATATAAATTATTAAAAACTCAGAAAATAATAAGAGAAACTCTATTCTAACTTACCAAACTTTTTACAACAATTTCAAGATAGCCAAAAACTTGTAACTAGAATACCTTGGACCAGTTGTTAGAACAACAATCATAAGTCATAATTTTCCTTTTCTATATAGAAATCGGTTTCTGATTGACAACAAGCATAGTTGGAAATCCTTCATCTGTAGGAATGCCACACAATATCCTCCATGCATCTTCCTCAAGGTCATAAACACACATTTCATAGCTATAATCAAACCCATCTTTGCACCTCAATAATTTCAATAATGAAGGAAAAATTCATTATCCTGCAAAATCAAAATATTATGTTACAAAATCAAAATATAAAATTATATTTTAGATGACCTATATATGTTACATATATATTGTATATATATTATAATATTATAATGATGTTAAAATTATATATTACATATTATATATGTTACATATGTATTATATAGTGTATATATTATAATTATTATAATATGTTGTTAAGTTAATAATATAATATATTAAAAATATATTATTTATTTGAATTTGTTATTAGATTATTTTATATATTTGAATTTAATAGAATGAAAAATATAACAAGTAAATAAATTTTGAAGAGTTTAAAATTTTTCCTAAAAATTAGTTGAATATTTTTTTATTACCCACCATTCCATAATAATCAGTAATGGAAGTAATGGAAGTGCCAAAATCGCTTATATCAGGTGAAAATTTTGTACCAATTAGATTCAAGAGAATTGATTTTTGAAATATGTTTTGTTATATAATTCGCATCTATACATTGATAATATATTGAAAAAATTCAAATAGAAAAATTACTCAAGTTTTCATTGGTTAAAACGAGAGTTATTAATAACTAGTTAAATTCTGGTGGTGCCTGAGGAACTAAAAATATGATACTCACTCTAAAATTCAAAAATTAAATAAATTAAATTCACTTTGTCCTTATTCTTGTCAATTCTCATTTAATTTTGGGTCTATTTTGAGGGAATGTCTTAGTGCAATTAAATAGTGACATGTGAGACACTCTTACCATAAATTTGACTCATTCTCTAAAACCTATGTTCACTCATTTAATCTTTTCCTTCATACATTTGCAAAAAAATTATTTATCCCTACCCTATATATACCTATTTCTGTGCACATATGCCTCATTATTACCCATTATTCCTAAGCATGCATCCTCTACTTTAATCCACTATTTCTATTACCTAGGTCAATTATGCAAAGCATGAGAGTGATCTTGCATGGTGTGGATCCCACCGAAAATTTGAAAATTGTTAATTCACATCTTTTTGCACTAAGTGTTGAGAGTTGACTAGGTACATGTTTGTGTGACAATTTATTAGATCTTGATATTTAAAGACATAAATTTTTTCCAATGTTTAAAATGATAGTAAAACTAGTATTTCCAAGGGGTTTCCTAGTACAACTTTTCCCTAATGATTTGGTAGTCTCATAAAAGCTTTTTTAAAAATTGGTAGTCGTTAATGATTAATGCAAAGTAGAAAGTCTACAAATGAGAGAGAAAAAGTGTGAAATCAATAGGATCAACTTTACATGTTGTAGAATAGATCTATATGTCATGTAATTGATCTAAAAGTGTGGAGTAGACCCATAATGAGCTCCAAGTATGTATAGAATGTCATACAATTCAAACACATCTCGATTGTCTATATTTTGTACCAAGATGATAGTGTTCATGCCACATTAGATTATATTCATTTAAATTAAATCAAGATAATTTATACTGAGTTATTTGTATTTCATGTTGTTAGCCTAGATGAATCTTAGGGAAATATTATTTGTCCTTTACGCAACTCTAATAATTTTTTTAACTTATCTAATTCTCAAGTGTCATATGTTAGGTTACACTTTTCTATTTTGCCTAAATGGATTAGTATTTAACCTTACAATATATAATTATATATCTATTGCTATTTAAATTAGCAACTTGACCTAATATATCTCTTGTTTAAATTTTCTTATTTTTACTTATAATATTATATAATTTTATAAATTCTTAAAGTAGTTGTATGTATGTATACATACAACTACTTTTGAAAAAAAATAATTTTTTTTAACAATTTCAATTGCTAAATTTTTTTATTTCTTTTCATAAAATCATATAATCTATTTTTCAAAATTTATTTTTGTTTGGTTGATTATTTGATTGCTAAATAATAAACAACATTTATGTCTTTCTAGAAGTTTAATAATTTTTTCAATATAACTATATTTAATTTTTATGTTTCTATATTGACATTTAAAGAATTATAGACTAGTTTTTAAATTTGATATCTACTTAGATTTTTTATTTTTTATTTGATTAACAAAGCTAAGCAAACATGAGCTGGTAAATTAATGCCATATAATTCCCCATCCTGACGATTATTTAATCATTTGTTAAATATAATTATTTTATTTATTTTAATTTGACAAATCAATAAATACATTATTATTTAATTATATATTTTAAGACTTGATTAACATTTAAATTTAACACTTTGATTGATTATTAACATAGTTACTATTATATTATTCTCCACTGTAATACTATATTAATTTTTTATATATTAATTTTCATTTTAATATCTTAAAATCTTTGAAAATATTTTCCAAAATAGATAATGCTAGGTGTAAAGATTTGAAGCAAGTCAAAAACAAAATTAGTGAAATTCACCAAATTAGATCCATAGCTCACAAGACAAACTTGTGCCAATAGAAAAGATCTAGATTACCAAATTTTACCCCAACAAAACTCATTAATTATTTTGATTTCAAGAAAAAAGTAAAGATGGAGAGGAACTAGATTCAATAACTAGTTATTTTATTTACATTGTTATTTTTTTATCTATACAAAAAAGATTTTTTTTTTTTACATGTTTAAAGTTATTTTATTAATTTTATTGTGAACTATAGTCATAATTAATTTTTTACCTTCACTTAATATCTTTACTTGATATTTTTTAAATATAATTATTTCATTTACTTCACATTGACAAATCAATAAATATATTATTATTTAATTATAATTTTTAAATCTGATTAACATTTAAACTTAACACTTAGTATTGATTATTAGAATAGTTAGTATTATATTATTCTCCACTTTAATATTATATTATTTTTTATATATTAATTTCTATTTTAATATCTTATAATCTTAAACTGCTTTTTGAAAATAAATAATCAAAAATAAATAATGCCAGCAGCGTACCTGACAAGTTGCCAAGCACCCAGTTCCCTGTACAGCATTTCCGTAAACAGTGGAAACGGCAACGGAAAAAAAATCAACAAAGGTACGCAGTGCGCACACAGCAGACGCTAACTGCAAAGGTTAATGCTGGCTGAGTTAAAGAGGGACCCACAGCCACCTAAGCCGTTAGTATGTGATGTTTAATGAACGGGAATTGTTTGTCCGGGGCGAGGAGATAAGGCGGGGCACCAAAGAAGACGGCCCCGGGAGATTTGCCAGCCGGCAGGCGGAGTCCGAATTTCCTTTCTAATTCGAGAGCCACGTTGAGCTGAAAAGGCAGAGCCAGCGTCGCCCAATTAAGCCCGCAATTCCCGCCACTCCCTTTGCCAGGCCGCGCAGTAAAGTGGACGGAGCGCAGGCGAAAGCAAATTGAGCAACGACTACTTTGGAAGCGGGCAACGCCCTCTTTCCATCGGCTGCAGACAGCGCAACTGCGTCTTGGGAGAGCTCTGCGTTAAATATCTATGTCCCCGTCACTCCATTCGTTGCTTGCTCTATGCAAGTGTTGTTTCTGCAGGATTTTGTTCCCAGCGGCACGTTGGAGCAGTCCCCACAGCCGAAGAGGGCAGATCCAGAGGCGGTGCACAGAGGAGTGTGGCAGGGGATGGGAAGGTAGGTGGACGATTTGTAGGCCGAGGACTTGCAGTGAAGCCACAGGAAGTCTCCAGACAGATCGACCACCAATCTCTCTTTCTGCAGGGGAGTCCCCTGCTCGATTTCCATTACATATTGCAGGGTTGCAGAATCTTTTGAGAGCGGAGCAACTACAGTGTTTACTCCATTTGCACTTGAATAGGCTGAGAATATGAAGGAAAAGAGGAGGTAAAGAGTAGCCATGACGAAATGATGAATTCGTTTACTTGCACAGTAGTGAAGCAGGCGCATTCCTATGTTAAATGGTGCGAGGCCAGTCCTTAATATGGGCTCTTCTCCTGCTGCCCAAGTGGGGTAGTAATATATTTAAAAGAACAATACAATGCCACATGATTAATCGCATGGAGCAACTTGATATATTCTAAGCTCCAATTCCAGAAACAGTTGTTTTCCCACAGATATGATAAATTATTATTAGGATAACGATCACTATCACCCACCTTCTCCTCTATCTTGAATTGACTGTGAGTCATCCGAGAACCGACAGAGAACATTTATGCGTTTTGACAAAGAACGAACGGCACTAACAAAAATGTAGTGGATAGTTTATGCCAATAAACTCCTGCGCACTGGAAACGTCGTTCACACTAGTCCCTGCAATCATGACTTCTTCCACCCGTGCTTAACGTGGACAATTCTAGATGTAAACAAATAAACAAATATGCTGAGTCGGCCTAGTGGTACTCCCGAGTTGGCCTAGTGGTGGAGAACTTGTACCCTTGAAAGAGAGGTCACAAGTTCAGATCCTGCAGGGGGTAAGGTATGTACACCTCGTATTGTATTGTGGAGCATGAGTTAGGTGCCTCCCTCATATTGGGAGTACGAGGAGTCCCATATACTGTAAACCATCTATATGTGGAAGTGAATTGTAACACATAAATTTGAATTTGTTGACTATATAATTTATGGACCTGTAAATAATGATTCACCTTGCCTTTTGGATTGCAATAAATAAATTGACAATATCGAAGAACACCTTCGAGGAATTTGATAAACAAGAGGATTCTCACTTGGTCAAACACTTATCTAATATTAATTTAAAAACTTTTAGAATTGATTGAAGGCAATGTTAAGTCATGTTATGCTTGGATGCCAATGTAAACAAATAATGTGATGCTAATGCAAGTGGTGGTGAAAGTTTTATAATGATTCTCTAATGTATAAAATGAATCATTGTTAGTTCTTAAATATGGCATAAGAGAGTGCAAGGAAAATTTGGAAGTGAATTGTAACACATAAATTTGAATTTGTTGACTATATAATTTATGGACCTGTAAATAATGATTCACCTTGCCTTTTGGATTGCAATAAATAAATTGACAATATCGAAGAACACCTTCGAGGAATTTGATAAACAAGAGGATTCTCACTTGGTCAAACACTTATCTAATATTAATTTTAAAACTTTTAGAATTGATTGAAGGCAATGTTAAGTCATGTTATGCTTGGATGCCAATGTAAACAAATAATGTGATGCTAATGCAAGTGGTGGTGAAAGTTTTATAATGATTCTCTAATGTATAAAATGAATCATTGTTAGTTCTTAAATATGGCATAAGAGAGTGCAAGGAAAATATTTCGTACTTTCAACTAACACATAATTGTTAACTAAAAAAATGGGAACATGGCCCAAATTTGAATTTGAATTTAATAATTTTAGTGTTGATCATCACAAATTGAATAATTGGTCTTGATTAATCATATAACTTACAATTTTAGACATAGATGGAAAATTCAAATAAACTTAGGTCCAAAATTAATTCTCTGAAATGAGTGCAAATGGGATCATGTAAAAGTCAAGTTATGTGCTAGCTTTTAGGAAAACACATGTCACTTGTATTCTTGTCATTGAATAAAAGACTAACTAAATCAAGTTGAGCCAAAATAAAGAGGAAAGGTCTAAAGTATGTGATTTTCACCATTACATTCAAGCAATCAACATGAAGGTAGTTTTTTCAATAACACATAAAAGGATATAAATGTCTCTTTTTGGTACACACTCCCTTGTAATGAGTGCTCTATCTTGAAGTCTAAAAAATAAAAATAGAAAATTTAATTTGAAAGTTTTATATTATAAAATTTTAAAATAAAATAAAAAAATAATAAAAAGAAGGATACTACATAGGGGCATCAATATTAGTAAGCATTACTTTGGAGTAGCAATCTAGTAATGTCCTACCATCCAAATGACATAAGATCATGTGGTAATCACTAACAACCATACTCAATAGAGGAACTTTAGTGACCTTGTCTACCTACGCTCTCTAAATAGTTGCATACAAAGAATAAAACTAATTTGGAGGAAAGTGTTGGAAATATGTGGCTCAAACAATACAGGCTGAAACCTCTATTAGAACCAAGTCGGTGTGACATCTTCATTATCTGGCCGACTAGCAGTTTGATTCATTCTGTTTTTGAACAGGTCGTTGTGACCTTGTTACTGTCTTGCCGAAAGGTTCACTTTGGTCTATCGCTGTGACATAGTGTGTTCGTTATGACCTCTTAGCGCTCGGGAGACCTCTGGCCGAAAGGCCATTCAATCGTGAATCGGTGAGACTCCTAGCGACCATGAGTTTTGGGAATGCATTTGGGTTCATCGGTGTAACAGGTTTGTTGCGTTATGAACTCTTAGCAAAAGCTAAAGTTTTGCCGACAGGATGTTTCACTTTATGGTCTTCGGGATAGCTAAGGGTTCTCGCTAAGAAGTCTCCGTGAAGTGTTAAAGTCTCACCGACAGGAATACTGCTGGTGTTTTCGCCATAACATATGGCTCAGTGAGAAGTCCCAACGAACAGAGAAGGTCACGCTAACGAAGACACATCCAAATGTTCATTGGAGTGACTCTTGGCGATGAGTGGTGGTGTCGGTGTAACACGGTGGTTTCAGTAAGAAGTCCCATCGCTTTGGTGAGTCTTGTTGATGATGAACAGTCTTTGGGGTAAGTCTTGGAGTTTGGTATGTTCTCTCAGCGAAAGGTGTATGTCCTGGTGACTGCTGACGGTTTCGGTGAAACAAATGATCTCGGAGAAACCTCTTGGCGAAGGTGTTAAGTCTTGCCGACTATCTTGTGGAGCTCGATATGACAAATGACTTTGGTATAATGTTGGTGACTCGCTATGATCTTTTGGCAAATGCGATAGGTCTGGGTGACTACTTGGTGACTCTATGTAACTCATGAAGCTCAATAGGATGTCTTAGCGATAACAGAGACTCTTGGCAACATTGGTATGAAGTCAATGTGGCATCGGCGAGACACTGTTAGTGTCTCACCGAGATGCCAATACAATGCGAATTTTGTTGACTGTTTGACTGTCCTATGTGGAGTCTCGTGGACCAATAGGAGAAGCTGAATCTGAACTGTTGGAAGACAATCAGTTGCGATGATTCTGTGAGGAAGTTTGACAGTCAGGGAACACCATGGATATACTCAGAGATTGCAGTTTGTGATCGGTTGGATTATCGGTTGGTTCGTTGGTTGTTTCGATAGATTGTTGTTGATCAGTGAATGTATTCTAATCTGTAAAGGTTGTAACTTGATAAGTTTATATTCAAAGAATGTTCATGGTGAATGTTGCTGTATAATGACACCAGAAAGATAAGTCTGGAATTTGTATGTAATCTTCATTACTGTAATACAAAGTGATTTCTCTTGGTGTGGCAGATTTTTCTCCTGTAAGGGTTTTCCCACGTATATCTGGTGTTCATGTGTGATTGTCAAATACTCTGTTTCTATTATCTGCTTCATAGTGCATCTTAGTTGGACTGTAATTGTAAATTTTAAAGTGTATTTGCATTCTTTCCTGAGGTATTGACATTAGGAGAATTGTTTTCCGCATCTAATTTTCCTTACAGAAAGTAGAAAAAATATGTAAAATGATATAAATGTGAAAAGATCAATAATCACATAGTAAACATAAACTGATACAATCATGTGACAACATAAGAAGAATTCAATGATATGCTCAAGACATCATATATAAAGGTAGCTTAGAAAATTTGTGTAGTAAGATTATTTTGTATCATCTTTGATCATTGAATCTTAAATAATATGCCTATTTTTTTTTTTACCTCTTTCTCTAAATTTTATATACCCCCTCTTAGTATGTAATCCAAATTAAAATACCCTCTATCTTTTGGATAAATTAGTGGGGGTTCTATTGGGAGCCCAACTCTTGAATTGTGAGAGTTTATTCATAGGACCCACATCTCATACAAAGCATTTGCAAGCATATCATTTTAACTAATTCTCTACTAATGGAGGATGCCACTATAATTATATTTCAAACTCCTTCTCCTCATCTTGTTGTGCTTGTATGGCTTGAATTCCCAACCTTCTTATTGACTCATTTCTCCTCTTGTAGGGCATCTAATCTAATCTTCTACATCCTTCACTCTTAAGCTTGAATGATTTCTCCCACTATCTCCTTCTATAGGGAAACTACTCCTTAATCCTCTTTGATTTATTCTTTCATCATAAGTGAGCCTACCACACACCATAATTGAAATAGGCATATCACTCTAGCATGCCATAATCACACCACAATATCTTTGGGGATAATTAAATTTTGGTCTTCATCATGAGATCTAATAGTCATTTTCAACAATTGAACTATTTTTTCACATGGTATGGTGAAATCATTAGCCACATTCACATTGAATTCCTCAAAATATTCAACAACTAATCCTCTTTTTACCAAAAGGCCTTTGTTAATAAAATCATGAGTCACCATACTATCTATCAGAATGATGATCATGTGTCCTACTAACACTCCACAAACCTTGAATGGATTATACCTTTGAGTTATAGACATATCCAAAAGTATACTTCCACCTCCATCTTATCCTTCTTCCTTAAAATTCTTCATTTATCTTCTCAAAATTAGTTTCTTCTACTTTCCATCAAAATGACTTCAATATAGTGTGCATGTCCTTTGCCAAGGAATTTGTGTCCTTACTCCCAAGGTTCTTTGCAATGTAAAGATAGTTGCTTTCTCTTTAGTTCATTTCAATTATCTTCATTTATCTACACTAGTGGAAACATATTTTATGTGTTGGGCTCTCCATTTTGGAACTTCTTCTAGTTTAAAGGACAATCATTAGAATAAGATTTTTGTGGGGGAAAAAAAAACTCCAAGTTGATGACTCTTTTGGTTGTCTCTTGGAGAGTGGAAGGCTCCAATTCCTTGACCAAACCCCTTAGTGAAACAACTAGTCCTTCAACAAACAAAATTATTATTCTCCTCTTAGACACATTAAGGAATTTGACCAGGATCCTCTAAAATTACCCTATGTAGTGCTCCATTATTCCATAGTGTTTTAGCTAGGCTAACTCTCAAAAGTAGATATTTATACCAACCTTATTAAATATTTTATTCAATATTTGGCTAAATTCTTCAAAAATAGAGATGAAAGTATCCTTATGTCATAATGCCATGATACCACCATTCATGGGCTACCCCTTCTAGGTGTGGAGAAGCAAACTTGATAGCTTCACACATTATTTGTAGAGATAAATTGATATTGATTTTATGTATCGAAGTAGGCTAAACACTTTTGTGTTCCATCAAAAATAGGTACAAGAACCTTATCTAGGATTTTTTGTAATTCCCTATTATCCTAGTTCTAATCTAGTTTCTTTTGGGTTCAAGGACCATTTCAAAGTTTGATAGGTTGTCCCTTAATTGTGGCTTAAGAGTTCTAAGAACAAATGGTTGAAATGTCTTATGTCAAATTAATTGTCTCTTCTTTCAATGGATCTTCTTTTCTTTGTAGGATTTTAGGTTGGAATAGATTGTTTGATTGATTGTCTCTAACTTTTGACTCAAGAGTTATGTACTAATAACAAACAACTAAAAAATATTATATCAACTTAGTTGCCTCTTCTTACAATGGATCTTCTTTTCTTTGTAGGATTTTTTTTGCGAAGGGATTGATTGAAGAACCAATATTTGGTTAGCCCTTGATGCACTTCCCCTTCTAAAATGTGATTCTAGAGTTCTAGTAGTTGTATAACCTTGCACATATTGCACCAACATTTCCTTTGTGTGTTTGAGTGCTTGGGTCATTTCTTTCTACCCTACATCTACATTAATTAGTGTCTAAAATATTTCTTGAGCCTTTTCTTCTTCTATCAAATCATGTCTCCTTTTCTCTACCATCTTGTTTCTAAATTACTTCAAAATTTTATCCATATGTTGGTGAGATCAAGGCTTTGATACCATTACAGTATCTTTGATAGGAAATTTCTACTCAATTTAATGTCAATCAACATAATTTTTAGATTTATTACAAGATCAAATCTAAACCAATAATATTATTCTCAAAAGAATATGCAAAATAGATAAGAATTTCCTTTAAATGTGAATAATTAACACAATGGATACAACCCAACTAATCTAAATATTAATTTCAATTGTGATCTCAACTTATAGTCAATTTAGCTTTAATAGATTTATTGGAACAACCACAATGGTTCATTATTATCAAACAAAATGTCACATACTAACAACAATGGATATTAGAGGAGCTATCATAGAATTACAAACCCTAGGTGCTAAGGGAGTTTCCTAACAAAGAGAGAAACATGCATTGTAAATTTACCAAATGACAAATTGTTCTAGATCAAGTACTATCCCTATGTAGAATTGCTCAATGTTAGACAAGGTTTTCATCCACAATTTACTAGTGAAAATTAGGGGACCTTTGTATCCTCCAATATCCAATAACAAATAAATAGGATGCCCAATCTCATCTAATTTGTTTAAAGGAATTATTTGATAAAACATGGATGTCATCACTAATCCCTGACTTAGCTTAAAGAAGCAATTGAGTGCCCCCTTCTCTCCAAGATTCAATTTCAAACTCTTTCATTTTCCCTCCAAAAGAATCCCACTCACAAACCATTTGCTTAAATCACTTAAAGAAATAAGCTTGATTACCTAATACAAAAGGGACCTACAATAAACACTCATGAAATATGACACACTTAAGTATTACAAAGTTGTTTTCCTAATTTATTTTCCCAAACCCATAAGAAATGAAAAATAGACTTAAGGAACATCCCAAACTCTTATGCATGTCAACTCCTTATATAATATCTGGCCTAAAATTCCATATAATACATGATTTTCATAATATATACATTATTTAAAACTTTAATAAAGATGAACATACATACGTACGTACATACATACTAACTTACTTTTCCCTGACAAATTCGCCATTTGTCTCCCGGTAGCCGCTGAGCTGGGTGCCGTCTTTTTTGGCAAGGTGCCCTACGTGTCCCGGAATAGATGTTTCTCAGCGCCTCACCTATACTCCTCTACTCAACCCAGTTTTTTGCAGACCGGTATTTTATTCCTGTGAAAGGCATCCGAGTGGGTGAAAAGAATGTCGCCATCGACCCCACCAAATTAAAGATCGACAGTCGGGGCATTGGCGGCACGGAACTGAGCACCGCAGTTCCTTACACGACTGTTGCGAGATCTGTTTACAGAGTGATCCTTGACGCTTTTGTGAAAGAAGCAGAGGCGATTAACAGCTCCCGTGTGGCTGCTGTGAAACCATTTGATGCGTGCTTCGATACCCCAACTGTGATGTCGAGAAGAGTTGGCCAGGCTGTATCACCGACCGACCTTGGTTGCACAGCAGTAAGACGATCTGGAGAATGATGGGAGCAAATTCCATGGTGCGGGTGAGCAAGGAAGTTTTGTGTCTTGGATTCGTAGATGGAGTGAAGGACGAGGATAGCCTTATCGCAATACAAATTGGAGGACATCAGATGCAAGATAATCTCTTGAAGTTCGATTTGGCCACTTCTCGGCTTGGATTCTCCTCCACCTTGCTCGGCGTGCGGACCACGTGCTCCAACTTCAATTTCACTTCTGCCGCTTGAAACCTAGATAGTTTCTAGTTTTCAAAACATTTTAGCGGTACAGATTTTGTTTCTTTTAATAAATAAATGCGCCTGCATGCTGCTTGTCTCAGTTGGTACGGAGTCCTGTCTTGCATGACGCATTGCCTCGGATACCCTGAACTTTCAATCTGCTTGCTTGTGGAGTTTTTTAACGTGTGTTTAAATGATAATACACTTCTTGACTAAGGTCAATTATGCAAGTGCATATTCGAAAGTTTAGATCTATTTTTACAGATTTGAAATTTAGTTCAAATTTGAGAATAGGTGCAAGCCAACATTTTCTTATTAATTGTTACTTAGAAGTTCCGAGGAATTTAGCTTTGAGGCATATCTAATTTCAATCATCATTATCACTTAAAGAGTATCAAAGTACATCATTACATTATCAATTAGCATCAATATATTAACAACAAATTAGACACACTACACTATTGTTTAGCATGTCTTTAATGTTTGTTTAAACTATTAAATTGGATCCACTTAGTCTAGATAGCAAGCACACAAATAATTTTTGCAATAGAAAATCATTTCTACAAATATAAGACTTAATCCATAGATAGATCAATTTTGTAGTTACAAAATATAATCAAAACAGAAAACAAATCATCCAACACTACATCAAAGCATTGCAATTCTATATCTAATTTAAAATATTATTTAAAATTATTTAATACAATACATAACAAAATATTCTATTGTGACAGAAAAAAAAAATTAATATTATTTTAAGCAGCAAACTTATATTTAATATCTGTGTAAATTCATTATTCTAATTATTATTTTTAAGCACTGATTTTCCTTAAATTACATAACTATATCAATTCCCAATTAGAAAGCATTCACATCCGCATAGAGGTAATGCGCACGCATGAAATACTTGGAATTGATTTATTTGGATGGAAAAGGGAAGCTATTAGGTGTCTGAACGTCAAGCAAAGATGAAGTTGGAGCAGGCAGTGTTGGAGGCGAGCAACGACAAGCTGAAAGAGAGTCTTGACTCGATGAGGTCGAACTGCAGCAGGTTGTCCTGCAACTGATGACTTCCCACCACAATCGATGCCTCGGGGTATTTTCCTGTGTCTACGAAAGCCAGACAAATCACGCCGCTCTCTACTTCTACCATGGAATTGGCCCCATAAATCCTCCAGAACACAAACTCGTTATCCAGAACGAGATCGATCATGGGCACAGCCGGCCCAGTTTTAATGGAGCCCACTGTTGTGGCATCGAAGCAGGCATCAAAAGGCTTTATGGACTCCATGCGGGAGATGCCCATGCCCTCTGCTTCCCAAACAAAGGCATCATGGACGGTGGTGTAGATAGGCATCCAAGCCTGTGTGTATGCCACCACCGTGCTTAGCTTAGTTCCACCGGTGCCCGCCAGATTCACCCTCAGTTGCTCCGGATCTATGGGCAATCTCTTTCCGTTGATCTCGATGCTATGGATATTAAGGTAATATTCTCTGGGGTAACTGGGAGTGAGGAGGAAGGTGCGGTTGAGTTTGATGTATGGGAATTCCTTGTCCGGGCCGCAGAGGTAAGGCGGGCTGCCAAAGAAGACGGCTCTGGGAGCGTCGCCGGCTGGCAGGCAAAGCCCAAATTTCCTTTCTAATTCGAGAGCCACATTGAGCTAGAAAGGCAGAGCCAGCTGCCCCTGATCACGGCTTAAATTTGACGGTCAACCTTGCCTCTCAAGCAATATTTTTGTGACGATCATTTATTTGAAGTTGCCTTTCAAATATTAAAGGTTATCTATTTTAAGAAAAATATATGTAGATTGAAAAAACATATATAGAAATAATAAACATATATAGAAATAATTACATAGAAATTTTGACAATTTAACTAAAATTTTTCCTTTCAAGTAATACAGACAGCTAAAATGACTAAATACGACCATACGGACATCAAATTTAAGCCCTGCCCCCGATTCAGTCCCGCCATTCCCACCGTCCTCTCTGCCAAGCCGCACAGCAAACTGGACGGAGCCCAGGCAAAAGCGAACTGATGAAACACTATTTTGGAAGCCGTTGATGCCCTTTTTCCATCGCTGGGATACAAGGCAACTGTGTCTTGAGACAGTTATGCTTGTAAGAAATTTTCCAGGGTCACTCCATTCGTTGCATGTTCCTGGCACGTATTGTTTCTGCAATTTTTTGTTCCCGGGGGAATGGTGGAGCAGTCTCCATAGCCGAAGAGGACAGATCTGGAGGCCGTGCATAGAGCAGTATGGCAGGGAACGAAAATATAGGTGGAGGATCGGTAGGTCGTCGTTTTGTAGTGAAGCCACAGGAAGTCTCTCGCCAGATCCACCACCACTCTGTCTTTCTGCAGGGGAGTCTTGTGCTCAATTTCCATTACATATTGGAGAGTTGTGGGATCCTTTGACAGCGGAGCAGCCACAATAGTTATGCGGCTTGCACCGCTTGGAATTGAAGAGGCCCAGCATAGAAAGAAAAGGAAGAGCGCGACAAGGTAAGTCATGGTGGATTGAGAAGTAGAGCTACATTATGGGAATCGCCATATCCAACCAGTCGTAATAAACACGTTGAAAATAGACTGTAACCCATTGATGACGATCATATAATAAAGAGTGCATTATATCTTATCTAAAACTAGTGCGAATCTCTTAGTGGTACACTGAATAACTAAATGATTTAAAAACAGATTACCTGCTTGGATTTCTTTGCAATCTTTGCCCACTCAGGTGGAAACGTGTAAGAATCATGAAGAGTTGAAGTCACGTCATACCTCAAACCCTCCTTGATGAGTGTATCTAATGGTGGAAAAATGTCCCAGGGAAACCGAACTGTAAATTGCCACGACAAAGTAGAAAAAAAGGTTGGATAAATGGGAGTTCTGAGTGCTACATTGTCTCATTTTAATATAATATATTATATTAATTATTATTAGTTTTTTAATATTAACTTTGAGTTATTTTATTTTATTTTATTTTAAAATTATATAAAATATAGAATTTTTAAATTTTTATTTTATTTAAATTTTTTTCCCTATAAAAATATTTATAATATCTTACATAAGTTTTTACTATTTTTTTTATTTTTATGTTTTATGTGATTTTTAAAATGTAATAAATATTATATTATATATTTCTTCTTAATAGTTATTGTGATATCTAAATGTTTAACCTTTTCTAAGCAACTAAAATGTAATGGAAAAACATTAAGAAACACCTCAAGATTAGTCTAAGGAATTTGTAAATGCAAAAAGAAAAAGTGTAAAATGATGACAAATAGATATACCTCCCTTTTGCAGCTGAAACTCCTTGGTTGGCCCTTGATTTTGATTTGGTTTGTATGCTCCTTGATGGCTCTTGATATGACTAAATGAAAGATTTGACTATGTGCTTGAATGCAAAAACAAATAGATGAAATTGATGGCTAGATGAGTGCACAAAATGACATCATTTAGTTGCAAAATGGCTAAGTGTCTTAAATTCCTTAGAGGAGGGGGTATTTATAGATAAACTTGAATTCTCTAGAGAATTCAATAGTTGAGATTTATCCAACAAGGCCAAGATGAAGGGCTAAGGTGAGTTGAGGACTCACAAGCCCCCACATCTTGACATGTGGATTGTGAAGTGGCTAAGGGTGAGATGATGTGTAGGTGATGTGGAAGAGAGGTACATGATGTAGAGGAAGGACAAGTACCTTCCAAGTACCTTGGGGAGTGAGAAGATTTCCTCAAAAAAGAACTTTTTGTTCCTAAGTGAGTGAAAATGACATTTGAAGAATTTTGGAATTCCTCAAAAATCTCCATGGGAAAAGGGAAAGTAGTTGGAGAAATATCCTAGGAGAATCTAATGGATAAGGGAGGGTCTCCAAAAAGGTGGGAATTGGTCACATGGGCATGAGTTGACAAGTCAAATATTCTAAAATCCTTGGAAGGATAAAATGTGAATTAAAAATTCACATGGGGAGGAGAGAGACCTAGGATGAATAAAAGTGAATTAAAAATTCACATGGGAAAGAGGGTCAATGCCAAGAAAGGAAAATGGAAAGATTGACTAGAAAGTGGCACTAAAAATGGTTAATGACTTTGATTAAGGTTGTGCAAATACTTGATTATGATAATTAATGGAAGATTAGAGACAAGTGGCAAATGTAGGAGGATATGACATTAATCCTTGATTAAGAGGATGCACATCCTAATTATGAATTAATTAAATTAATACAAATTAGAGATGAATTATGGAGGATGTGACAAGGAGAGAGAAAATAATAACTTTAAATTGACTTTAATTCAAAAAGATTAAAATGACTAAATTAAATAAATTGGTGTATTTATTTAATTTAGAAAGGAGAAAGGTACCAGATAAAGTATTTAATTGTTAAATTAAATTAAATACTTTAAGAACCTTATGTAATATTAATTAAATTAATTAATATTGATAGAATTGATGAATAAAGAGGTAAATTTGATCATACGAGAGTGATCAAATTTGGGTGTCTACAGTTATATTTACAAAAAATAATAAATATTTTAAAAATTTGATATTTTTTATATTAAAAAAATAAATTTATTTATATTTATGTAGTATAATAATACTATATAAATATAAGGATTACTAGAAGAAAATGACACTCTCTGCTCTGAATTTTTTTTGTGATTCCTGCGACCTCTGTATCCTCTACGAGCTCCGAACTGGATCAATGCACGCTTTCATCTATGATGGGGCATAGCTCGGGTGGATCTGTGGGTGTGTCACTGTCTTTTGCCTACCTAAATGTGGAATTTGTGGCTCCTTTGGTCGTGCCTATGCACTTGCAAGTAGACAATGGCTTCCCTCATCGATTTGATGTTCTTCTAGACTCTCGCCACTCAGTGGATGCTAGTTGATGTTTGGATGATGGTGGTATGAGAGTGAAAACTTCTTACTCTATGACTCTAGTTCTCTAAGTAAGGGTTTTGGTAGTTCTTCTGGGGGTGGCTCAAAGAAGAGTTTTGTGGATGTCCTAGTTGAGCGCCCCTTTCTTTAGTGAAGCAAATCATTGGTTTAAACAAAATAGTTTGATCATGTTACCTAAAATATTAGGGTTTGTTTTAAACAAAATGGTTCAATCATGTTGCCTAAAATATTAGGGTTTGGTTTTAAAAAAATAGTTCGATCATGTTACCTAAAATATTAGGGTTTGTATTAAACAAAATTGTTCGATCATGTTGCCTAAAATATTAGGGTTTGGTTTAAACAAAATAGTTCAATCATGTTTCCAATTATTTAACTTGAAGATTTAGAAAATATGTTGTTTTTAAAATATTAGTATCAAACTTTCTAAGATGATGAGATTCATTACACTATGCTTGGAAAATAGCATTAACTTTTATGTTTACTATCCAAAAGATTTATCACTATTTATTTCATGTTGAGAACCATAATATTGTGAAATTTTATCCCCTTAAATAACTTATGTCTAAAATTTACTTATTCAAATGCCATGCTAAGTGGGTGATACTACATGTATGAAGTTTACACTAAATTTAATTTGGACCAAAAATATATATAAAAGGAGAATCTTTGGTTGACCACTTATTCTATGCTCTTTCTCCTCTTTTTTTCTTACTCTTGATGTCTTTCCTAATGAGTCTATTCTCACAATATATTTTGATCATCCATGGGAAATATATTTCATTGGGAACACAATGCTAGATAAAATCAATAGTTGGTGTAATACTAATTCTATGATTGGGAAAACCTACTATCCTCTTTATTTTCATCCTAGCTTACCTTATACCAAGAATATTGTTTAGAGTACTATGAATTCCTTAGAGTAGGATTATATGTTGTGAGTCTCTCTTTAAAACTATTTATTCTTTAAAAATTTGGGGCCTCAACCTAATTAGTTAAATTTTATAGACCTATGTACTCAAGGGAATATATTTATTATTATTTCTACCAATTACTTCACCAAATGGGTTAAATGCATTGGCTTGTTCCTTGCCACTATTAAAGTAATTTGTTTTTTCCTAATGGAAAAATTATCTCAAACTTTGGAGTTCATTACATTCTCATGTATGTCACATTTATGCATATACCTACTCTCTTCTAGTTTCTCTTTTCTATGTATTCAACTATTATAGAATATCTAAGTTCATTAGTTTGATCAATATTATAAAATTTATGGTACACAAGAGAGTTGTAAGATGTGTAAGAGGTGCAAGATGAGTTATCATTTCAAGTTTCTTGACCATGTGACTATGCAGGATTATATTTTTGACATGGACCTTATGGTTTTGACTATTTGTTTCAAATAATGTCACTCGATAGTTTCTATTTTTTGATTTTCTACATATTGGAGGCATGCACGATGGTCCATGATTGCAATGTTATTTGAGGTACTTATACTATTCTAGTTTATTGTCAAAAGGATACATGATTTTATTAGTGGACCTACTTGTTATTGAGATCAATACAAGCTTGGGTCTCTTTAGTGGTGAATATTTTTTATAAGGGTTTCTCCATGTGTAAATATGGTATTCATATGGTTTACAATTTTTATGTCTACTTATTGATAAGTATATTAATTTTACTAGCTTAATCACATACATTATTAGATTATATTAACTTTGATAATATTAGATTATATTATGTCATTTGCCTCAAGTTAACCAACATGAAGAAGATCTTACTTCATTCATACACACATCACAAACAAAGTGAATTCCAACAAACTTTCATGATTGCAAGTAACGTAGTGCACCATTACATTACATGATATTCTTGTTTATACATAAATGATGCCTACTGCTCTTATCTCTAACTTTTCATCATTTACAACTTTTGTAACATAATTCCATCTTAGGGGATCCTAATAAAAAAATTCAAATAAAAAATATTAATTGGAAATACTACCTACTTGACTTATAATAATTTCTACTATAATATTTTTTAGAAAATAGGAGCTATTGTTGTTTGGGATCTATCAAATTTTCCCTATGAAGGGGCTTGACCAGTATACTATTTTTAATTCTAATTATATCTAATGAAAAATACATTTACAATATTTTAAAGTGATTCTTTCTCTATAAAATAGGATCTTCACAAATGTAGTTTCAAGATTTAATGTCATGGTATCATATAGAACTTATTGAATTGGAAACACAAGGGAAAACAACTGAGAGGGGGGTGAATTAGTTGTCACAGAATTTCAAACTTATTCAACTTATTAACCTTATTCCTAGATCTGATCATTAATCATGAAAGCATAAATGAACAACACATCAAAAACACACATAACACCAAGATTTTTACATGGAGACCCTATTAGGGGAAAAACCACGGTGGAGGTCAGTCCACAAGATTATACCCTGTTAAAAGTATAAGGAAATATGAATGGGGAATGCACATGCATTTAGGCACACTACCTAGAGCTCACTGCTCAATTACAACAAGGCTTACTGCCCAAGGAAGACACACTATCTTACATAAAGATTTTGATTATATCCATCAAATTTGAACTATGGAAAATAGCATTTGCTAATGCCTGATTATAGTTTCGGTTAAGCTCATGAACACTTCTTCACTCTTCTTCACACTCTGCTCTGCCTTCAAATGATCTGAATAATATTCACACATAGGACTCACACACTTTGCACTCTCATGCACTCACATTCCTTCAAATGATAAAACAATCACTCTTATATATCCGCAACACGAAATTACATCGCTACAAGTCAACCTCAATGAAATAATAAAATGAATATAAACAATCATCCCAAATCAATAAAGATTATTCATGCGAATCAACCAAGGTCGGCCACAACATAGTGAAGACCCAAAATAACATCCTCAAACACAAACTATTTCAATTAATTACTCCTCGAAGATCCACAACACTCTTCAACACTTAGTCGACCATGAACATGAACACGCAAGAGAAAATATCAGATTGCGAGCACAACGATCAATGCATGCATGCAACATAGATAGAGCATGATCTAGAAACATCCAAAAACATCATGAAACATCAGAGAAGCATCCAAAACAACTAAACTTATAGAAATTATCATATAATCTTCATTTAGGAACACAAATTGAAGTAACAAAAAATTGTTAGAATATAAATCTTCATAACTTGATCAAATCTTCACGTGGATCTCTAAAACTTGACTTGGATAAAATAGATAGACTAAAAAAGAAACCCTTTAGTCCACAACCTCTATTCAACAATGTACTAAACTCACCGACACACTGAACTTCACGTCACCACTGACAACCTGTAACTCTTTTTATTACAATTTTCTCAATATCCTCGACATATACAACTTCCAATGAATTAATGCTAATAGTGTTGAAATTAATGACAACCACATATCAGAAACACAAGCACAACATCCAAAAATCTCCCCCTTTGGAATTGATGGAAACACATGATGTGAAAAACACCATCAACGCAACAACACTTACTCCCCCTTAGGTTCTGACTCTTCTCCTCACAAGGTTCTTCTCTCCCAAAAATTTTTTCACATTGCTCTTCTCCCCCTTTGACATCAATGTCAAAGATCTCTTCTATACAAGCTATGAACCACATATCTGAACATCTGAACATCTGACTACTCCCCCTGAGTAGCAAACACCAAAACATCAATCTGGATCAATATATGACCCTGAAATGCACGGATTAATGCAATTCAATGCATCTTAGTCTGATTAGGAGGGGTAATCAACCCTAACTTCCCTTTGAGATACTCAAAAGTATCCTTAGGAAATGGCTTGGTAAAGATGTCTGTAATTTGTTCATTAGTAGGCACACACTGCAATCTAACTTCCTTTTCACTTACCTTCTCTCTCAAAAAGTGAAACTTGATAGATACATGCTTAGTCTTTGAATGCAATGCCAGATTTTTAGAAATGTTAATAGCACTTGAGTTATCACAAAATATAACAATAGGCTTATCATACACAACTCTGATATCCTTCAACATCTGCTTCATCCACAAAACTTGAGTACAATTGTTAATAGCAACAATGTATTTTTCCTCTACAATAGATAAAGAAATAGCATTCTACTTTTTACTTAACCATGTGTAGACATCCAAATTTGGACACTTAATTTATCCAAATTTATCACTTTTCATCTAAACATCCTCTTATCCGAGTTAATTAAATAATATTACTATTATTTAATTAATATCTTTAATTCTGCCAAATCCCTAAGGTATTTAATTAATAATTAAATACCTTACCCTCCTTAATCCTCTTTTCATCAAATAAATTAAATAAATATTACATTTATTTAATTCCTCACATGTCATTTTCATCTAATCCTAATCCATTTCTAATTCATTAGGGATGTGCACATGCCTAATCCTTGATTAGGATGTGTCACATCCTCCAAATTTTGCAAGTTGGCTTCTAATCCTTATTTATTCTTCTAATTATTGATTAATTAAGCCTAATCATTCTCCAAGAAATTTTTAATTCCTTTTTATTCTTCCTAGATTCCCCTCTTTTATATGTGAATTTTTAATTCACATTCCATCCTTCCAAGGCTTCTAGAACCTTGGACTTGTCACAATCTCCACATGTGACCAACCTTGGACTTGTCACAATCTCCACATGTGACCAAGTCCCACCTTTTTGGAGCCCACCTTTTACCCTCTAGATCATTCAAGGAATGTGAATTTTTAATTCACATTTATCCCCCCAACCACCTTTCCTTTTCCCATGTAGATTTTTGAGGAATTCTAAAATTCCTCAAAAGTCCCTTTCATTCCCACTTGGAGACAAGAAATCCCTTTTTTTGGAAATCCTCTCATTCCCCAAGGTGCATGTCCTTTTCCACCTCATGTACCTTTTTGACAACTCATTTCCACCTCATATCCTCTTGTCCACTTCCCCCTCCACATGTCAAGATGTGAGGTCTTGTGGGTTCTCAACCCACCATAGCCCTTCATCTTGACCTTGTTGGAGCAATCTTGACCCTTGAATTCTCTAGAGAATTCAAATTCTCCTATAAATACCCCCTCCTCAAGGGCATTTCCAACACTTTATTTTGAGCACCCTTATGCTGCCCATTTGCATTTAGAACACTTAATCAATTTGCAACTACATGCTACCATTTTATGCACTCATCCAATTTTCAATCACATCCACTTGCATTTTACATTCAAGCATATAGTAGTGATCTTCAATCCACCATCTAAGGAGCACACAATCCATTTTTAATCAAGGGCCAATCAAGGAGAAATCAACAGCAAGGAAGGTGATATTGTTTCTATGTTGTTTATCTATTTCCTTTCTTATTCTAACTCTCTTTTGGCTAATCTTGAGGTGTCCTTGATAGTTTGTCATTCATATTCTTAGTTATTTTGCACATTTAGAGTAGCATAAAAATATCAAGGTTCACACCATGAAATCAACTTCTTGCCCAAGAAAAATGCTCCACCACTAGTACTTTTCTTGTCATTCACATCTCTTGCCCAATCAACATCATTAAAGTCACTCAAAGTAATATCGTCATCTTTAGCATACCACAGGACAAAATCAACTATCCCCTTCAAGTATTTAAAAATCCTCTTAACAATAGTCACATGAGATTATTTAGGATCAACTTGAAATCTTGCAACAATACATACAACATTTATGATATCAGGCCTAGTTTGAGTTAAATACAACAATCCACCAATCATTGATTTGTATCTAGTCTAATTTTTCTTTGGAGAATCATCATCTGTTGTCAACTTGCATCCGGTCACCATGGGTGTACCAACTGGCTTTGAATCTTCCATACCAAATTTCTTCAACAATTCTTTCACATACTTGGACTAAGATATAAATATCCCTTTATCTAACTGAGTAATTTGCAATCCCAAAAAGAATTTCATCTCTCCAATCATTGACATCTCAAACTCACTCTGCATCTCATCGGAAAACTTCATGCACAAACTATCATCTCCTTCAAAAATGATATCATCAAAAAAAACTTCCACAATAAAATCTTTATTAAGATCAATCTTGAAATACATATTACTATCAACAGTATCTTTGTTAAATCCAAGCTTCAGTAAGTACTTATCTAATCTAGGATACCATGCTCTAAGGGCTTGCTTAAGTCCATACAATGCTTTCTTCAACTGACAAACCATATCTCCTTGAACAGTCAATTGAAATCCATTCAGTTGCTTAGCATACACCTCTTCCTCCAATTAGCCATTTAGAAAAGCTAACTTGACATCCATTTGATAAACCTTGTAGTATTTGTAAGCAACATAAGCAATAAAGAATCTCACAGCTTCAATTCTAGCAATAGGAGAAAAAGTATCTTCAAAATTAATACCTTCCATTTGAGAATATCCCTTAAATACCAGTCTCGCTTTGTTTCTAACCACTTCACCTTGCTCATTCAGTTTGTTTCTAAAGACCCATTTAGTTCTAATTACATTTTTATCCTTAGGTCTGGGAACAAGAATCCATGTATCATTCTTTTCAATCTGTTGTAGTTCCTCTTTCATTGCTTCAACCCAATGTTCATCTTTGCATGCTTCATTCACATTGTTAGGCTAATTCTTTGAAAGTAAACATTTTTCTGCAATTCTTCTCCTAGTTTGAACACCTTTGTTCTTATCACCTATTATCTAATCTTCTGAACGATTCAATCTTACATACCTCAGAGTCTTAGGATGTTCTTGAATTTCAGGCTCTTCTGATCTCTCTTCTACACATTCACTAGTTTCTCCTTCCTCTTGATCTTCTTGATTCATTAGAATGATTTGAACTTGATTTGATGTCTGTACTTGATTTCCTTTGTTTGTACTATCATTATGATCATCAAAATCATATCCACAGGTTCTAGATGGTGCAGGTATGTCTTCATCAACCTTGACATTTGCACTTTCTACCATTTTCTTCAATCTCTTATTGTAGCACCAGTAGGCCTTTATTTTAGTAGAATAACCCACAAAAGACACCTTCATCACTCCTAGCATAAAAATTTCTTATATCTTCATCTCTTTTGATATAACATTTGCTTCCAAAGATCTTGAAATATATAACACTAGGCTTATGACCACTCCATAGCTCAAAAGATGTCTTACTAGTATCACCTTTAATTTGTACTTGGTTAAGTGTGTACACAACTTCTCTCTAGTAGATATGAGGAACATTTCCTTTTAACTATTGACAGTCCTTTTGGCACAACAACATGCAAACAAAATATTGCTACTCTGTTTCTCCTGAAAGAGAAAGATGATCACATGGATATCTTAGCTCCCAAGGTCTATGTAGTTGGTTCTCAACTGTGCTGATGTCCCTCAGTGGTCAATGTAACAGTAATGTTCAAGGGGCCTGCTGGTGTGAGCTTCTGGATTATTATGAGATCAAACATAAACTTAAAACCTATTCTAACCAGGGTTTTTAAAGAAACGTAAAAGATAGATCAGGGCTTTGAGACAGAAAAGAATGATACTTCATCCGAATTAACCAGACCTGTCACCTTCCAAGGAATTCCTAACTAAAACTATAGAACAAAATTAACTTGTGACTAACACACACTTTCATTCATTCATAGTGCTGATTTCAATAGCAGATTGCAAGTTACTATTTAAACAAAACATAAAAACCAAACTTCATTCCTTGAAAGCTTCTTAAATCAAATTATTAATTCAAGACAAACACCATTCTGGAACACAACATGAAGTAGATTAAGATCTGGTTGCTTCTACTGTCAGTGAGACAGATAAGCAACATTTACAAATCTGGCACAATCACTAGTGTATAGAAAATCTGTGGCTCCAAATTGTTTCCATTTACACTAAGAAAACTGAAAGATACATTAGTCTTCTACTTAATCTAACTCCTAACGGGTCTCTTCTTAATTCTAACCTAGAAGTTCCAACCTTTACAAAGAGGCAAGAATTCCTTATATACAGAATGCATCAAAAAGAGTGCATTGTCCCCCAATATTAGGGTTTACAAAATATCTTCTTGGTGGCAAGAAGGTCGGCTCTTAGATCTTTCTAAAGAGAGTCAATGTTGCATTCAATGTGAAGCCCTGCTGTCCATGCTGATGAAAGATTTTTGTCCTCAGAAGAAGCCTCCAGATCTTTTGTAGCTACAACATTAATTCATCTATCTACGTGTCCATACTCGAACTCTTTCTAAAATCAGTCTTGAATGCTCCAAAATATCACCATTAATACTGATCTGTTTCTGCCAGTTACACTACAACTATCCCTATGACTCATAGTTTCTTAATTCTTCTGGCCTCCTTCATATTCTAGACTTTCTACACGTTGACTATCTCCTGGAAGCACCATCAGGCCTCCTTAGACCTTTGCATTATCACCCGATCCGATCTATCGCCTTCTGATCTCAGAATGAGTCCATCTGGTTTGCATTTTGTCAACCCTCTTCAAGGTGGCAGTCAATTGATCAAACTGTCGCAGGTCATCCCTCTTAGCTCCTACTGATTGGTTAGACATTCGCCATGCCAGATTCCTGGGTAGTCAAAAGTGATCCCATTGAATCGCATGTCGGTGAGACACTAACCGTGTCTCCCCGATGCGATTATATCACTTCTAGCAACCATCGGCATGACATTAGATAGTCGACAAGAGGTTTCGATGAGCTACAGAAGTTATACCAAGCTCATGAAAACCATCGGCAAGATAGTCGCTAGTCAGTGGGACATCATAGTGAACCTCAGGATCCTTCAACGATCACATTTTTCATATCGGGGAGACTATCACTTTTGGGGAGACCTTTTGGTGACGTTGGATCATTCTCCCCGAGCTCTTTCTTCTTCTCCAGGCTTGAGCTCCTTTTCCCCTTTCGGCCAGACCTCTGTGCCGTCGCCCAGACCTCCCAGCGACTTCCTCTTTTCTCCCTGCTCACTTATTCTTATCGGCCAGACCTTCCGTCTTCGCCAAGACCTTATGGCGAAGGCATGATCCTTTGTCGAGCTCCATTTTATTTCGGTGGGGTCTCCTTTCTATCGGCAGGACATCACATGGTTGGGGAGACCTCTCGCCAAGAGTTAACCTTTCCCGACGAGCTCCCTTTTAAAGCCTTCTCTCGTTGCTGAGACATCACCGGGTCGACAAGACATCTTACTAAACCTGTTCCATTCATTCAGAGTCTCCCCGAGTTCCTCTTGTTCTTTTCGAGCTCCTTTTGCTTTGGCGTGACCTTAGCTCTTTGACAAGACACTATACCGAAAGGGGAATCCTTTGGCGAAACCCCCAACTGTCAGGGGGACATCTCCCTGAATCAAATCCATCTCGCCAAGCTCAAATTTCATGTCAGTGAGACCCTTGAGCTTTAGCCAGACCTCTTGTCGATCTCTCATTTTTCTCCCTGAGCTCACTTGATTCTGTCGCCAAGACCTTCTCGAGTCGCCGAGACTTCTTGGCGAGCTCAAATTGCTACACTAATGTTGTTTACTCTTCGGCGGGCTCCTTCATGTTGGCGAGACTTCCTTTTTTCACCCAGACCTCACATTGAGGTCCTCTCTTTCGCCGAGTTGCTCAATAGTTGGCAAGACATCTCGAGTTCAGGGAGACATCATAGCGACCCTTTTTTTTCTCCCCGAGCCCATTCTCTATCGGCAAGACCTCTTGTCGAAGACATCCTATTTTGCTTTGTCGGTGAGACCCGATGTATTCGCCGAAACTTCTTGGCAAAGAGGAAATCTCCCACCGATGTATGGATCCCCCAGCCGCCAGTCGGTGAGACTTTAAGGTCTTGCCCAGACCTTTCTTTGAAGGAGATTATTATGCCGATGGGAATCTGCATGTGAACTTGGATCACCGTGACCTCCCTGAGGTCCTGCCGATAGGCAACACAGACACTTATCGACATAATGCATTGGTAGCCATCAAGACATTCGCAAGGTCTTGCCAACTTTCTTCTTCAAGGAAAATTATGACCAACTGGACCGAGGAAAGCATTCCAACTAAGCCCCCTTGGAAAATATCATCATGTGCATGATTTGATCCTGCAAAATAGAGTCCCCATTAGTCCTTAGAAGCACATAAGATACATTATAATGGAATCAACTAATGCTTGTAATTATTTCATTGAGTTCTTAACAAGAAGGGAAACCAACTTAAGCCGAGAAAAAACCAAAATTGACAGAACAAGAAGACAAACATAGGCAGAAGACAAAAGAACCCCCAAGAGAAAAGCAAATAATAGAAGCAAAGAAACCAAAAGAAAAGGGGGACCCATTTTGTTCCAAATCAAAATGGGGTGGTTATGCAGGGCATAACATTAACATCATAGTTCTAGCAACATGTAGAATTGTTTTGTTCTTCCTTTCCACAACTCCATTTTGCTAAGGGGTCTGCAGTGCAGATAATTGTCTCTTTATTCCATGTTATTCACAAAAAGAATTAAATTTAACAGAAGTGAATTCACCACCTCTATCTAATCTTATAGATTTAATCTTCAGACCTGTCTCTATCTCAACCATAGCCTTAAAGATCTTGAACTTTTCCAGATCTTCAGATTTCTCCCTTAAGAAAGCAACCCACATCATTCTTGAATAATCATCAATAATCAACATGAAGTACTTGTATCCTTGTAAACTTTTGATTCTAGAAGGACCACACAAATCAATATCCAAAAGTTCCAACAATCCATTTGAATTATGGTGTTTGCTTCGAAATGAAATTCTAGTTTGCCTCCTTGACATTCCTTGCATATGGAATTAGTAGGTTTCATCAACTTAGGAAGATCTATCATAGCCTTAGTAGATCTTATCTTGACAATATTATCAAAGTTAACATGAAACATTCTCCTATGCCACAACCAAATTTCATCAACTTGAGCAATCAAACAACTTTTACTAGCATCACTTAGGTGAAAGATATACCTTTTTTTGGTACCTAATGCAATCACATTTCCAGAATTCCCCAATATTCTACACTTTCCATCCTTGAACTAAAGATTGTAACCATTATCAACCATTTTTCCAACACTTAAAATATTATGCTTTAGACCTTCCACATACAGGACATCATTAGTATTATGCTTACCATCAAGAGAAATGCATCCTCTTCCATAGATCACACCAGCTTTGTCGTCGCCAAATCTCACAACACCACCATCATACTTTTCGAAGCTCACAAACTTGATTTTATCTCCTATCATATGATGTGAACATCCACTATGAATCACCCATTCATATTTATCTTCAACTCGAGTAGCTAGGGATTTCTCAACATTTGTACAATTAGTAGATTCAGTAGACACATGATTGTTTTCCTTGATAGCAATAAATACCCATTCATCCTCACTTTCATTTCCTTTATCAGATTCATCATCTGTCACACCTTCATCACAGCATAATAACACTTCTTTTGAAATTTAGGCTTGTTAGGTCTTGGCTTAAAAACTCTTTCAGGACACCTTGATGCAAAATGACCTATTTATTGCAAGAGAAACATTTAATAGGAAAATTCCCTTTAAATACTTACCTTGTCCTTTGGCTTCTCTTTTCATAATCAGTGCTTCCAGCTCTTCTAGCTCTCTTTCTTCTTCTTTGATTTGTTTCATTTCATCCTCATACTTGAATGTCTTTCTTGATGAACTTTCACTTGGATCATATATTTGTTTATCTCTTCTAGAAGTAGTGGCCTTGAATGCAAAATATATCTTAGGAAGGGCATCACCAAATTCACTCAACTCAAAAGCAGTAAACTTACCAATCAACATATCTCTAGTAACATTTGTCACAGTCTGAAGCTCTTCAATAGCACTAGCTTTGAATTTGTATGAAGTAGTCAAGGATCTAAGCACTTTAGTAACAATCTTAGATTCATCCAATTGTCCACTAAAACATCTGATACCACACACAAGTTCATTCACTCTTTGCATGAAAGTAGTAATTTTTTCATCATCACCCATTCTCAACATTTTATATTTCCCTTTCAGACTTTTTAGCTTAGCAATATCCACATTAGCATCACCTTCATATACAAGGTTTCCAACATTTTCCAGATCTCATAAGTAGTCTTTAGATCCATCACATTTGTCATCTTAGTATCATTCAAAGCACTCAACAATGCCTCCTTATCCCTGATATTATACTCAACATCCCTAATCTCAACAGTAGTAGTAGGACCATTTTGTGGAATAACATACCTAGTACTTGTAATGTTCCAGTAAGCTTCACCAATGCATCTCAGATGGTACTCCATTTGAGTCTTTCACAAAGAATAATTTGTTCCATCAAATCTAGGACTATCCTTCTTATAAGTCTCCATCCCAGATCACCTCAAGATGTTAAAATTCTTCCAAGGAACCTGGTCTGATACCAATTGTTGGAAACACAAAGGTAGACAACTGAGAGGGGGGGTGAATAAGTTGTCATAGAATTTCAAACTTATTCAACTTATTAACCTTATTCTCAAATCTGATCATTAATCATGAAAGCATAAAGGAAAAACACATCAGAAACACACATAACACCAAGATTTTTACATGGAAACCCTATTAGGGGAAAAACCATGGTGGAGGTCAGTCCACAAGATTATACCCTGTTAAAAGTATAAGGAAATATGAAAGGGGAATACACATGCCTTAAGGCACACTTCCTAGAGCTCACTGCTCAATTACAACAAGGCTTACTACCCAAGGAAGACACACTATCTTATAGAAAGATTTTGATTATATCCATCAGATTTGAACTGAGAAAAATAGCATCTGCTAATGCCTGATTACAATTCTGGTTAAGCTCATGAAAAATTCTTCACTCTTCTTCACTCTTCTTCACACTCAACTTTTCCTTCGAATGATCTGAACAATCACTCTTATATAACTGCAACAAGAAATTACATCACTACAAGTCGGCCTCAATGAAATAATAAAATGAATATAAACAATCAGCCCAAATCAATAAATATTATTCATGCGAATCAACCTTGAGGTTGGCCACAACATAGTGAAGACCCAAAATAACATCCTCAAACACGAACCACTTCAATTAATTACTCCTCGAAGATCCACAACATGCTTCAACACCTAGTCAGCCATGAAAATGAAAAACATGAACACGCAAGAGAAAATCTCGGATCGTGAGCACAATGATCAATGCAGATGTGCAACATACATAGAGAATGATCTAGAAAAATCCACAAACATCATGAAACACCAGAGAAGCATCCTCAACAATTGAACTTATAGAAATCACATAATCTTCATTCACAAACACAAAGTGAAGTAATAGAAAAACTATCAGAATATAAATCTTCATAACTTGATCAAATATTCACACGGATCTCTAAAACTTGATGTGGATAAACTAGATAGACTCAACAAGAAACCCTTTATTCCACAACCTCTAATCAACAATGTACTGAACTCACTGATAGAATGAACTTCACTTCACCACTGACAACCTGTAACTCTTTTTATTACAATTTTCTCAATATCCTCGACATATACAACTTCTAATGAATTAATGCTAATAGTGTTGACATCAATGAAAACCACATATCAGCAACACAACCACAATATCCAACACTTATTTATTTCTATTTTAATTCTTAGGCATTGGTCTCATATAGTTTTAATAAGTATTCATGATGTACAATTTTTAATCTTCTCCCAGTATAGTTTAGGATCATATAAAAATGGAGAGGGAGCTCAATTTATGCGACAACTAAGTTTAACTAGATGAGTTTTTTATTCATTATGACTTCCCTCCCTTTTTCTTTCTTTTAAATTTTACCTTCAAAATCTAGTAATTACAAAATATCATGATTTGGTAGTTATTTGAAATAAAGCAAGAAAACACAAATCATGGTGTTCATTTGGATTTAGCATTCATTCAAAGCAATATAATATAACATATTATTTTTGAGACATAGTAGAATATTTATACAATTTACTGTAATATTTGTTGATGCTAATGGCCTTTATTTTATAGTATGTTGCTTGTATTTGGCCTTCAATTTTATATAAATTCAATTCACGAAGTATGAAAATTGCACATGGCATCCTACACCAAGGAACATTTTTTCCTGACTCAAGATTAATGGTGAGGGTAGCATTTCTTTTTATTTTACTCTTTGCTTCTATTTTTTATGTGACTACTTAAATATTTGGCTCATATTCTATTGATAAGTGACATGGTTCCTTATTATTGTCAAACTTTAAGGTATTTTGTTATGAACCCCAAGGATAATATGGGAGTTTTTAGAGTTACATTTTGTGCATTAGGAAGGAGAGTTGATACTTGAGTATTAGGGAGCTAAACAATAATTGTGGGAGATAGAGGCTCAAAGTTTGAGACTAGTATGGATGGTGACATAGGAATTTGAAAAAAGAAGGAGATTCTAGAGAAATAGTAGAAAGAGATGAAGAAAAGGAACAACCACACAAACACACCCCAAATTCACTCAATTGAGAATCCCACCCAAAAATTTAAATGATTGTGGAACTTTATAAAAAGTTTATTTACAAGTCCAATTATGTTTCCTAGCTTTCTATAGCTTCCACAAAGGAAGAAATATTGATTTTTTTTTTTTGGTAGAGAATGCAAGGAAATACAATTCACCATTATGAAAAATAATGGAAAAACTTTGTGGTGTTTATGAACACTACTTGAAGCTTATTATGTAAAGATCTTTACCCTAGACAAGCCTAGTTTATCAATTTAAAATTTTTGGAAAGAATTGAAAGATAACAAGAAATAATGTAAATGGAAATGATTTGACTATGATAATGGTAAGTGATTGGGACATATATTTTATGCAAATGAAATTCTATGTAATACTTGAGATGACCTAGTGCAATAATTAGGGTTTTTCAATGTGTTGATGTAAGAATTGATGTGGTTGATGTGAAAAGTTAAATAATAAAGGTGGGTTAATTTCTTATGACAATTAGATGCATTGGGGTCCTAAATATGGACAAGTTTCCTAATGATCATGGATGTAGAGTATCTATAGGTGATTTCCTTTAATACTTGTCCTATGCACACAATTGCAAAGTTTTGGCATGGAAAATGATGAATTTAATAACTAGTTAGAAGGTGGTAAAATTGGGTCCATCATGAAATTTAAATTTAAAAAATTAGGTCAAACAAAAAACTACAAAATTGACCCAGGTTAGATATACAACCATAGGTTTAAACTTGGGAGAGAAACATGTGATTTAATTTCAAAAAACTATATATACAAGGGTTAATTTTTTTTTATGATGGTCAATATAAGTCTAGGGTTAAAGGGATGAAAAAATTAGTAAAAATCATGTGTTGGGTCAATACATTTAGGGCACACATGAAAAGTAGTATGAAATGAAGGGTGTCTAATGTTCACCCTTATATTTCCTCTACTTTGGTGTACATGAGAATCTATATGAAAAGAACACCACAATAAAAAGAAAAGATAATCACAATTAGAAGCAAATAAACTAGAGCCATAATCTAAAGTCAACCTATGAACTATATAAAAATATATAAGTGATTTGTAATAATACACCTCTTAATTTTGTGAGTTTCACAAAAGGATTGTGTAAAAATATGTGTGTGAGTGAGTGAGAGAGAGAGAGGATAAAACTAACAATAATAACATGATAATTATTAAATAAAAATTAAGCATATAATCAAGTTAAACTAAATAGAAATCATCAACATGATACATATCAAATAAAATTAGAAATTCAAAGATGAATATGTGAAATAGTTACCTTTGGGGGACCTATTTTCATGTGATATGAGAGATGAAATATGCCCCTAATTTTTCTCATAATTTTAGCAATCATGGATGCATGTATCTTACAAAAAAAAAAGAATAACCTTGTTCCCTAGTGACAAGATCAAGTGAAAATCATAGAAGTGAAACATATAACAAGTAAAAAGAGCTATAGTTAAGAGATTTAACTAACAAATTCATCTCCATCAATTGGGTTTATCTTAATATGATTTGAAAATGAATATTGTATTCCATGGCCCCATGGAACTATTTATTTTATCATGAGATCATCATGAAGCGTCTATCTGAGAAAAAAAATTGATGTATAGATGAAAAGTGTGAAGCATACTTTTAAATGATCAAATTAGATGCTATGTCATGTATTTTCTTTTTTCCCTTATGTTTATGTTTTTTCATAACCTCAAATGGGTAACCTCAACATGTATGATAAACTATGATCATCAAAACCCATATACTTATCATCACTTGCATTAGAAGACTCTTCATCATTTAATTCCATATGATTACCCTCAACTTGGATCATCCCTTTGTTTATTGCATCTTACTTTTTTATATTTTTATGTAATAATATATAGAATATCTATGTATATGATGATAAGCACACAAATATTTAACCTTGTGCACCACAAGTCTAGATATATCTATTATCTATGAGGCAAGGAGTAAAACAATATAAATGAATGGCCACTCAAGTTCCTTGTAATATCTAGCAAGTATTTTGTAGGCTAAGTGATCCTAGATCTAGCTAGGATTGGCTACTTTTCACTTACTCAACATTGGAATTCAAATCAAAAAGGGTATGAGATAAAATTTCAACCTAAAAGGTGATGTAGTCACCCTAAATCTAACTTCACTCCTAAATTAATTAAATAATTCTATTTAATTAATTTACCCGCTTCTCCCCCTCTAATTAATTAAATATGTTTATTTAATTAATTAATCCATTTCCCTCTTATAATTGATTAAATATTTTATTTAATTAATTATATTAATATATATAAAACTATAGTTCTTCTAGTTAATTAAATAATTCTTGTTATTTAATTAATCCCATTCAAATCACCTTTCCTTCCAAAATCCAACTACATTAATTAATCCTAGTTTAATTAATGAAATAACCTCCCTTAGCCCATTCTCCAACTTTTGAATCCTCCTAGAGGTTAATAACCCCTAATTAATCCAGCTCACTATGCTAATTAATCCCTAATTAACTATCCTAACCCCCATTATTACCAAAATTCTCTAATTTAAAATTCATCCTCAACCCCCTAATCTTGTCTCATTAATGCCACAAATCCCACCTTCCTCCACTATCTTTCACATAGCCTCCAAAATTAAATGAGGTGTCATTATAATGTGTGCTCACACATGTGTGATCACACCTCACCCTTTTCCATGTGCCTAATTGTGACACTTGTAACAATGCTAGCTAGCCACATCTACTGATCCATGCATCACCTTCACATTCAATCCTAACCCTTCATTAAATTTCAATCCTAGCCCTCCATTTTACCCTCCATTTTTCTATAAATTGGGCCTTCAACCCCTCATTTGATCATCTTGAACTGTGCTAATCTTATGCTGGTGAAATTGTGAGCAATCCACACTTCAATCTTGAGAAAATCAAACATGACTTGGGTGCATCTTGAGCTCAATCAAGGAGGACATCAAAGGTATAATCATTGTGTTTATGATTATGCTTGTTTCCTCATTGATTTATGCTTTTGAATTTTATTTCTAACCCCTCCACATTTGGTACACCCAATGGGACCCATGTCCCTTCTAACACTTTTTTTCAAAGTTATGTGTTTTCAAAGATTTGTAGGTTTGGCCACTGTTAAATCACACCTCCACTGTGACTTTTGGTGCTTCTGTCATTATTTGTCACACCTCTAGTCAAGTTCGCTATGCCCATGACAAACCTTTCAGCTCTTGCGAAATGACTCGCGATGCTTGTGTCCTTGATTTTGGTGCCCACATTCTTAGCTTTTGGTCTAACCATCTTGCTAATAATTTTTTTGTTCTTGTAGGGCTCCCATGCCATTTAGAGTTATGTTTAGCTCTTCATTGGGTTTCTAAGCTTACTTTTGTTGTTATCACTAACTATTATTCTAGATTTTTCTTTTTGCTTTGCTACAATTGTAACTATCACATTAAAAGGAAAAGATAAAAAGAAGAACCACTTAAAATCAAACTAAAATCTATACAGGCTAAAAAATATCTCTAGACATCACATCATACTTCATTTTGGGGTTTTTTAAAATTAACCTAAAAGAGAAAGAACTCACATTTTTTTTCTTATCATTTTTGCACTTACTATCCCTTGGCTACTTTTCAACACTTGCACTAAAATCTGTTGTGCCTACATCACGACTTGTGATGCCTACATCGCAATGCCTACGTAGCGACTTTTAGCGCCTATGCCCAAAGAAATGACACCTCTATGCTCAATTAGAATAGGATAGTTTAGCTTGCATTTAATTAGTTTTGTTCTCTAGAAATATTATCTACTCAAAAAAATCATGGCAATTCTCATCTTTTGGCTAGCTCAAGATAGTGCTCTTAGCATTTTATTTGCATAAAGTAGTGTTAACTAGGTCTCTAAATGCAGGCGCGGTTATAATCACAATTCAACGCCTCTACTCAAATAGTTAGTTTAATCTTTTTCCTTAATATCATGAAACATTTTGTTATTCTTGGGTATTTAGTCATTCGAGAATATATCAATAGGTAGCATAAAATAATTTGCATCATCAATTTTTAGTCTAAAGTAGCATTATTGCACTTATATTTGCATAAGCACCATTTTTTTCACATTGTTGCACTTCTGTTTTTTTTCTAAATTTTAAATTTTTCTTTTTGGCACCTATGTTTTATTTGTCTATAAACCTGTGCTTGCATTCTGATTTGAATATTTTGAGCTAACGTTTGAACTAAAAAGTGGTGCAACTATTCGATTGTCAAAGGCTAATATGATAAACTACTAATATGTGGTTTTGCAAGACGCTTGACTAAGACTTTTTTTTCCACTAATTTAAGCACTAAATTAGAGTAGTGGGAAAATTAACTTGTTTGTTGTGCTTGGAAGGGTGTAATAGATTTATTCTCTCCCCTCGCACCTAGTGCGATCTTGGGGATTAGAAATCTTTACATCTCTTCATTTTTTTTAGATCAATGCTTTAGGTAAACATAAGGCCACTAGCTTGTGTGTATGCTCTCCCCTTGCGCTTCGTGAAATCTTGGGGATAAAAAACACCTAGTGTTCTTTTCCTTTTAGGGGACCTACCTAGGGATTTCATCACCCTATGGGACGATCCCAACCACGTGTACCGACGAGGTATATAAAGGGGGGAAAACTAAATTTGTACCAAAATCTAGTTGCATCGTAATTAGCAGAGCTCTGATTTCCTAGGGTGATTCTAGGCTAGGAGTGAAGGGTTGGTCCAAGATCTCAATACCTCACTAAAGCTCCTGATCCACACTTGTGACGGACTAGTGTTCATGGTTTGGGCCTCACTTACCTTGCTTATATCAAGGACTCCCTAGAAAAACATTGTAAACCTAGAAAGCCATCAAACGTAGGTTAGTGTGGTGCAAGGGATGCAGATTGTACCCTAAAGCTACTCACCACATATTCCCTTAGGTGGAGATAGAAATCCTTTTGGAGAACTTTGATAGTTCCCAAGGAGAGAGAAAAGGTGAGACTATGGCATTCGTCAATGACCCTACGCCACTGGATCTCTAGCTATATGGAGTATTAACCCAAGCTTGCTTGGGTGGTGAGCCCACATTAATCTATAAACCTAATTGAGCTTAGGGATTGTAATCAAGTGCTTGAAGTGTCTTTTTGTGCAAAACTAGTGGAGACGAATCAGCCAAAGGGATGAGGATTTAGCTATACCTTTTGAAAACATTAAAAAATTTCCAAATTTAGCCAATATTTTACTGTTTGCTAAATCTCTTTCCAAAAAGATTCAAACTATAGAATTGTGCTTAAGATAAAACCTATTGCACCTCTATCAAAACCTATTGCACCTTAGATTTTGTACCTAGGTAAAAATCTGTTGCACCTACATTTTCCTAAAACTGTGCCTTCGTTATATCACATAATTTGAGTCTCTAGTTTTGACCTCCTAGGGATTCCTGATCTAGTTTGACATAATTTGCAACTCTTCCATCTTTTGATCACCAATTACACCATCATCAATACCTAAAATCCCTCATTCTTTTCACATCTTGGACTTGATATCATCCCTTCTTTCTCACATAATCATCTTCTTCATCCTCTTAATCATCATTATCCCAATCCAACCTTAGGATACATCCTCTAAATCTTCAAAAATCATCACCCATCACCATCCATTTCAAACCAAATTTTCATTAAAATTCAATCTAGGTCCCTTATCATCTTTCCTAATTTAAGGGTAGCTTAAAAAATTCCCTATCTTAAGTTGCATCTTTAGTTAGATCATCCTTTTTTGGATAATTTAGCCTAAGGCGTGGCTCCCTTTTGCTAATTTTTTAAAATCATCCCTCATCTAGCCTTTCTTAGGAACTTTCCTATCCTAAGTAAGAAAATCCTAAAATCATCCATCCTAGGGATCTAGGTTGCAACTTTTGACTATAACCTTTGGTTTTTTACCATCAAACTAATCCAATCATCCTATCTCATCCTACCAATCCAAATAAAACATCCTTAATCACATCATCAAAATAAATTATCATAAATCAATCCTAAGGTCATCATAACTCACAACCTTTATCGCTCAAACCTTATCATTCTATCACAAACCTAAGTCCAAATCTACTCTAAATTCCACATCCTTAATCTCTTAAAGAATCCTTTCTTTGCATGCCAATCACTAGATCACAAGAAAAGAAATTAATGGATTCTCATGAAGAGGCCTTTTTCAATACCACTTCATCTCAACCATGTCCCACTCCTCATGAAGAAATGGTAGATGCTCCTGAAGATTCCCCTAGACTAAGGGAATTTTCCATTGACCCTTATAATCAAGAAATGATGGAAGGAATTATTCTCCTTGACAAAGACCATCTTGTCCTTAGCCTCCTAGCACAAGGGGCTAAAATACCTTCCACCAAAGATATCCTACAAGCAAGGAATAGTGATCCTTCAAACAACCCTTCATCATCCAAAAATTTCTTTGATCATCTTGTTGGGTCTCAACTTAACACCAATATCCCCTCTTCCACCAACATAAATCAACCTAATATCCCCCCATTAACAAACATAACCTCTTTAATAAATGCAATCTCATCCAACACCAACCCACCACTTTCCTAAAACACCACAACATCTATCATCATAAACATAAATGTCCCTCCTCTCGCAAACACAACACAACCTCTCAATAACATACCCCCACTCTCATCACATCTAAGGGTCACTATCCCCCTAATGCTAGTGTCACTTATGCCCCCTCCAACCCAACCATAACCACACAATCTAACCCAACCCCATCTTTTCATGCTGATTATATCACCTTGCAAATTACATCCCAGCCCATTAATAATGCCCTACTTGCCCCACCCCCACATAATACATTCACTTTTAATCCTCAAGTAAACACTACCACCATTCATACCCAACATAATAATTCCCCAACTCTACTTCCTCTAAATCATTAACAATACAACCTTAACATCAATAATCCCCCAATTACATCCACCTATCAATACACATACAACCAACCACCCTCACAAGATCAATACCTTGCCCAAGAGTTGAAAAAAATGAAAGACATGATCCAAGGAATCCAAAGTGCTCAAGCTAAGAGGGAATTTAGATACAAAGACATATGTCCTTATCCATTTGACCAATCTATATTAGCAATCCACTTCCCTAAATATTATGAGATTCCAAAGTTTGACAAGTACAAAGGGAAGAGAAACCCCATTGAACATCTAAAAGAATTCAGAGTCCAATACCAAGAAGTGGCCTACAAGAATAATATATCTCATGAGATTATTCCTTAAGATCCTTAGTGGTATGGCCTTGGAATCGCTTATACAATTACCTTATGAATCGATTAAATATTTTGCAAACCTAGCTGAATGTTTCAAAATAGACTTTTCATATAACATTGATCAAGAAATAACTTTGGCTAAGTTATGCATAACAAAAATAAACAATGGGGAAAGCTTTGTCGCATTCCTTCAAATATGGTAACACCTTACAAGCAAGTTCCCCTTGCAAGTACTAGAAAAACAAATGGTTAACATATTCATTGAAAATATACACCCCAAAAGTGCTCTACATTTGAGACTACAATGTGTTACAACATTTGATGATGTCATTGAAAAAGTGTTAACCATTGAAAAATCTTAAATTGCAGATGGGCTAATCAAAATCTATAAGGAACAAGAAGACAATAACCAAAACTCCAATGATAAACCTAAATATTGTTCCAAAAACAAAAATGTCATAAATGATGGGGTAATTGATAGTAAACGCATTTAGAACATACACAAAACACCGTCTCACAACACACAACCACAACAACAAGATGATGTCTACAAGACCATAACCATTCCCCAAGGAAGATGCAAGAAAAATAAAAATAATCAATCCAATCGTAAGTACACTCCTCTAGGGGAAACTCTTGATGTCATATTCCATAGATTGGCACAATCAAACATGATCAAATTCCCTATCACTACACCACTTGATGAAATAAAACCCAAACCTGGATGGTATACGGAAGATGAATATTGTGAATATTGTATACACCTAAAATCAGTCAAGACAATTAAATAATTAAATACCAGTTATTTAATTAATGACCCCTTTTATTTCATCTACTTATAAATAAATTCTAAATTTATTTATATAATTCACACTTTTTCAATTCTTCAATCTAAAATCACATTCTTCTATTTTAATTAAATAAAAAAATTCACATAGTTTGTTTTATTTAATTAACAATCTTTTCATTAAATTTAATTCCCAAATTTAAATTTAAGCACATGTCTCCAACTTTTCCTCTTTCCACCTCATCAACTGTCACATTAATTTAAATATGTCTAATATTTAAATTCCTAATTTGAATTTAAGCACATGTTGGACACTTGGAAAATCTCACATTTGGCATGTTGTCCTTGGTCAAGGGAACATCCTCCATGATTTTTCCATCTCCACCGTTCATCTCTCATGTTTGAATCTTGACCGTTGATTGCTGCCACATCACAAGATGCTTTGGAATTCCTATAAATACAACCCCTTGCTACAACATTTTGCATCCCATCTTTGAGTAAACTTACTATCTCGAAATCACATTGGATCATTTAAGCATTTTGATCATTTAGAGTTTGAGAATAGAACATTTAGGCATTTAACATTTAGAATTGTTTTATCATTCTAGTTTAGAATCATGGCTTAGCTTTTGCACTGTAGAAAAATGGAAACTTGTCATTTTAATGGTCCTTTAGGCCTTGCTTCATGATGTTTGGTCTATTTTGCTCTGATTTTATGATGTAACATGGCTTGAACATGCATATTTAGGTACAAAAATTCAAATAACAATGTCTTGTGAAGGTGTTGTGAAGTGTTGTAACACATTTCTACACTCTTCTAGACTCTTTTTATTATAATCCATCTAAATATTAACTTTTTTATTCATCATCAAGTCCTATTTTGAAGTGTTGTAAAGTCCTGTAACAAGATTTCACGCTTTTCTAGGCATAATTTCACTATTTATCCCGTTCTTATATTTTATTTGACCCTCTTATGCCCTTATAAGGATTAATTAAGTGCATTTTTGAATGCAAGCCCAACAAACAACATTAAATACAACTTGATTCCCAACACCCACATTTAGGACCTAGGTGGGAATCATTCACCATGGGTGGCAAATAAGTCCCCCTTAGCTCCAAATTCAAAATATTTTAAATTTCCTTTTAGGTTTTTATTCAAAAACACTTGATGTTGGCCTGTGATGAGGTATGAATAGGTTACTAAGGCACACGATTTTATAAATAAGTGATTTTCACCTCATTTTACATCATCCTCCAACATTCACTCATCATATTCAAGAATCTCAAGCATTCAAGCATCTTGTACAACATCTTATCCAGCACTATTCAAGCATTTTGGAGCATCCATTGACATTACTTCAGATTTGCATCATCAAGGGTTTGGTAAGTTGATAGCATTTGCATGTTATTAGTTTATCTTTCTCTTTCATTTCATTATTTCATTAAGGGTTTGATTACCAAAGTGGGGTTTGACTAAGGAAAACCCCTATTTGCTAACCCTCAACCATTTTCCCCTCTTGCATGTGTGTTTGCAAACCTAGGTATGTAGATTTAACAAGAATTTAGGTGATTGAAGATTGGTCAACAAGAAAACTAGGTGCTTCATGTCAAATCAACTCTATTTCAAGCTTGGAGAAGGTTTTCTATCTGTTTCCTGCATAATTGACTTCGGCAACCCGACAAGCAGACATTTCCAAATCTAGTGTTGCAGAGTTGTCTCTTGATTTCTCAAAATTTTGGGAGAGGACTAATTTGCCACCAATGGCGAATGAGTCTCACCTTAAGACTAAAAATCTAAGTTTTGTCAGATTTCGGATCTCGGTAGTCAGAAATTGGTTCCCAATATATTTCACCAGTAGCAAGACTAATTCGTCACCCTGGGCGAATGAGTCCCACTATTGATTTTTAGTAACTTCAGGCGACATTCAAACAATTCTAGATTCCTCAAGTCTTGCCTAGGTGCACTCTGTTTCATCCCATTTCTTTTTGTTTTGCATTTATTCATCTTTTAGTTCATTATTTGCATATCATAGTGTGTTTTCCAGCATAGCATAAATCTTAGTTTTTCATTCATTCAGTCATATAAATCACTTTGTTTCCTTTAGTTCACTTCATCTAGCTTAGAAAACATTACACATAACATAATTTGAATGAACCCTTTAGAATTTTTGGCCCTACATCTCTCCTTTTAGGTGAAAAACCCTAGAAGAGCAAGAGAAGTCCTAGAGTGCCAAAAATCTATAGTTCATCTCCAACATCATATCCATTGTCAATATCACCATTATCATTTGTAGCATTCAATATAACGTAGGAACTTAGATTCTTGCATCTTATAGCATCTCGTTTCTTAAGTTGTCATTCTAACAATCATAGTGCACACACAAAATCTGAGAGTCAATATAATTTAATGAATCCTTGATAATAGAGAACAATGGAAAGATTTTAGAGATTTGCTTTGTTTTAACTTGGTTAATTATGTGATTCAAATATTTAATGTAATACGTCTTATTGAATTTCTGTGTTTTACTATTCATTTACTAACACCCACAATTCACACATACATAAATTGGTGCCCACCGTGGGGCCTAGCCCCTTTTTATTGACGTTTTCTGGAAGTTGTTTCACAGATTCAAAACATGAACCTATTTTAGCACGATCATGAGCTCTTTCAGTGCATAAAGAAAATATTTCAACACATTCAATCTCTGTTACAGCGCATCTAGAGGATCCTTCAGTGCATCCATCATTTGTTTCAGTGCATACAAGGGGTTCTATAGCGCATTTGATATTTATTTTAGGGAATCCATTTGTTTATATAGCACATTCAATATTTCTTTTAGCACATCCATTTGTTTCTATAGCGCATTTGATCTTTCTTTTAGCGCATGCATTAATTCTTATAGCGCATTTGATCTTTCTTTTAGTGCATACGTTAGTTCTTATAGTGCATGGAATAATCATTTTAGTGCATTGAAATGATCTTTTAGGGAATTCAATGACTGTTTTAGCTCATCTGTTTAAATTTACAAAATCTTAAAATGTCGAGAACTAATTAATGTTTTTTGTGTTGCAGGTGCATAATACACTGGTCAAAGAAAAATATATGCAACTATTGATGATTTATGTAGGGGCTGGAGTTGTTTTAATACTTTCTTTTGATTAAGATAGGCATCTAGCTTAATTAAAAGGTCAAAGAACCCATTGTATTTTGTTCTTGAAGTGATAGGCCTATGCTCTCCCCTTAACTGGGTGACCAATATGCTAGACTCACTATTTTATGCTTTATTAACACCTTTAGAAGGATTGTCGTAGTGGGAACAATGAAAGCCAAGTTTTCCAACCCACTTTAATCAAAAGTGAATTCGAGGAAATTTTGTAATTCGACAGTAGTGTGAATTGATAACCATCCCCAAAGCCTTTGTTCTAAAGATTGGGAGGTCTTCTAAGGGAATTTATCATTTTCTGCACCTAACGGAAACCCTTATTACAAACCTTAGTGTAGAAGCCAACCGAGTCAGTCTCCAAACATTTTCTATATCATAGTGCAAGGGGAGGGAAGAATCTTCCCCCAAGATAATCACCATATAACCATTAGGGATTACTAGCCAAAAGTGGACGATTTTGGCTTTGGTTAAGACCCAAGAAAGGAAAAAACACAGGCACCCTCTATGGGGTGATAGGGTTGTGTGAGCTGACCTAGTTTTAAGATGTGGGTTGTGGTATTTTAAGTGACCCTTGAGAATAGAAAAGTGTTTGTATTGTCTTCTCTTGTGTTATACTTGTGGAAATCGAAAGAATTAGACCAGATTCTTGAATACACACTCAATGTTTAGTTCCTAGGTGGAAACAATTGTTTGACAACTTGTTGTTGTGTTTGAAGTCAAAATTCAAGAAAATCATCCATTTAAATGCTTAATTCCCATAATTTTCAAACTGGAAACCAAGAAAAATCCATTGTTCAACAAATTACACCCTAGAAACACTCAGATTCAAAGCAAAACAAACAAATAGACTGTCAAAAACACCAAAAACTTCTAGTTCAGCACATTGATTCTCTATCTTAGCACGTTTGTATAGTCTTTTAGCGCATGTCCAGGTTCTATTTTAGTGCATTCACTTCCAAAATATTTAATCAAAATCACATATTTAAGGGAATTCTAGTGCATCCCTGGCTTTTTTTGGCACATACAGTTTGTTTTCTAGCACATCTGAGTCATCATTCAACACATTGAGTCTAGATTTTAGTGCATTCACCATCTATTCTAGTGCATAATTGTAGTATTTTAGCGTGTTCATTCACTCTTCTAGCACATTTAGTACATTTCCTAATGCAATTGGTCTGTTTGGTAGGGCATATGTGCAGTCTTTTAGCGCATCAATCCTCTATTTTAGCACATTAGTGTAGTATTTTAGCACATATGCACGGTCTTTTAGCGCATCCAGGCTTTGTTTTAGCACATCCATTAAATAAAAAAATAGAGAGCTATTTTTATCCCCTATTCGTGAGTTTGAAGTAAAATTCAGAATCTTGTCCAGGACAGAAACATTCCTCAGTCATAACAGAGTCTAAAACTTGTTGAAACTAGTATTTACAAGTGGAATTCTTCCAACTAAACCAAGATCTAACACCTTAAAGTGCCTAAATCATCAAACCTATCACAACTTTGATTATTAAGCTAAGTTTCATCATCAGGATTTGTCATCCTTTCATCACGAAACAAAGCTATATAATCAAATTAAACTTAGTCTCATCAATATAATTTGTTTCTATTTGACTTAGTTTTCATCCTTGGCACTCTTCCAAACAAAGATCAAAGTTTAGTCAAAGTGTAACGCTTGTATGCCTATTCAAACAAGATTACAAAAGCAAAAACTCAAGGAAAAAGAACTTGGAACCAAAAACATTGGAACTCAAAACATCGAAACTCAAAACATTGAAACTCCAAACTTTGAAACTCAAAACACCGTGGCTGAACCTAAAGAGAATCCTTTCCATGGAAGCCACAACATTGAAAGTGAAGAAATAACCAAGGAAGATATCCAACATGTTGAACAAGATCCAAATTTCCACAAATGCTTAGAAAATATTCTTCAAAGAAATGGGGAAAAATACCTCCTAATGCTGGCTAAACAAGGTGTCAAATTGCCTAATGAATTTGATGTTAATCAATTGAAAGAACCTCCTAAAAATCCTGAAAAAGATTTAGAACAAGTGACTGCATTAACTCATCAATGAAAAACCTTCAACAATAAATTCTTGACATGCAAAGGGGAGCCTCAAAATGATACTTGCTCCAAGAAATTTTTCCATATCCTTTTGATCCAAGTATCAACATGACTCCTTTTCCCAAACATTGTGAATTCCCAAACTATGATAAATACAATGGTAAAACAGATCCAATAGATCATATGAGGGAATTGAGAACCATGAGTCTTGAATTTTCACACAAAGAAACTTAATGAGATTGTTTCCACGAAGCCTAGGTGGACAATGCCTTGAATGGTTCTCCAAACTTCTTGGTGAAATGACACACACTTCTATGATTTTCATCGTAACAAGGGACATAAAACAAACAATTGCATGTAGTTGAAACATTTGATACAAGACTTGATTGATAACATGACCATATTTGTAGGACCCCAAACAAACAATGATCATGGAGCATTCAATAATCCTCTACCAAACTACAAAAAGGGGGAGTCCTCTACATCCAACACCAAAGGAAAAAATGTAAACTATGTCTATGATTCCACTGTTTTTCATATCAAGGTTGTTGATGATCAAACCCATGATGAGCAAGACATTATTGTAGTTGATGATCCAATAAATGACAACACCATTGAGCATGAACAAAGCATTGTTGCAGTTGAAACTCATATCCATGACATCAACACCTAATCACATCAAATTAATGACATTATACCAATCCATTTGATCACAAACGTCACAGAAAGTGACAATCAAGTGTCATTAAAATCAAAGAAAAACAAGACAATCAACTAGTTAATGCAATCACCAGAGGGAAGCTAAAGTAACATTGAAAGGAGATGCTTCCTCTACATCCAAAAGACCTGTTGTCCCTACAACTCAATATGACACAGTGGAGCAATTCCAGAAAATACCAGCCCATATATCCATATTGGAACTCCTCAAGATTTCACCAGCTCACAAGGATATCCTAGAAAAATCTCCCATAGCCACCACAGTACCAAACAATCTGGAAGTTTTCCAATTCCAAGCTATTGTAGGACACTTGACCGCACCTCATTTATTATCCTTTTCAGAGCATGACAATGTATCACTCACCCATCCACATAACGATGCCCTCAACATTAAGGTTTTAGTCCACAAACATCGGGTCAAGCATGTTCTAATAGACGGTGGAGCTGGCCTAAATATCTGCACTTTGAAACTCATCTGTGCACTTGAATATTATGAAAATATCATTGATGCTTGAAGAAAAATAACAATCAAATCCTATGATGATGAAGAGAGGTCCTCCCAAGGATTAGTTGTCTTACCAATTCAAGTGGGATTGGTTGTCAAGATATAATTTTCCAAGTATTGGATAAGGAGTTGACATACAACATACTTTTGGGATGTCCTTGGACCCATGAGATGCATGTAGTGTCATCTACATATCATCAGTGTTTGAAGTTTCCTTTCCATGGGCAGGAGATCACTATCTCAACTAGTTCCAACAACCCCCAATATTGTAACATGTTGGTGTAATTAATATTTAATTACACTTTGCATAAGTTTAATTAGGATTTATTTAATTCCTAAGTTATAGGTTCTTATCTTTATCTTGTTGAGCTATCTTGTTTCTCAAGATAAGATTAGGGTTATGCATATTTTCTTTTATAAAGCAAGTGATTATCATGTAATTATTGAATTCCTGAATAATATTATGTTGCACATCCTTTTGCAACCTCTCTGTTTTTTCTGTTTTTCTCTTCTGTGGAAGGATATTTTGGTTTTCAAATCTAATCTTGGTTTCTAACATGGTATCAGAGCCTTGATTTGCAGGCCCTTCTCAGATTTTTGAGAAAATCGTTGTAGGGTTCGTTCGGGATTCCTCAAGGGTATCATACCTTGAGTTCATTCATGAGGTGTTTTGGATTAGATCGGGCTTCACCATTGGATTCAGAGCACTGGAGAAAGTAAGGATTGACTTTTATTTTGCAGATTTTGGCCATCATTTTCCAGATCTGTGAGGGTTTCAAGCTGGGAGATTTTTTGCAAGTTCTAGAGGTAGCCAAATTTTTAGAGCAGTTTGAGCATAAACGGAGGTCACCATCGTGTTCGCAGTGGCCAAAAACCCTAAGATTGCCCTTCATTTCATCAATTTATGAGTAGTTGGTTTGGAAGGCAAAAAAAATTTGCCTAGGGGGTTGTACGGCCTCCCCAGCACGCTCCTCGAGGAACAAAAAATCGAGGAAAAAAAACATGTTTTTTTGGTCTTCGTGCGACCGCTCCTAGTGCAAAACGACCCCTCCACCGAGCGGCCACTGCTGTTGGTGGAACCACCCAATTCCTCCACCGGCCAGCGCTAGCCCTCGCGGGCCTTCTGCATAAGGGTTGTGGTCCTATTGAGGACCGGGCGCTTTGCGCCTAGTCTCGGCTGAGCTCAACCCCCAACAATGGTCACATTGGTGATCGGGGGCCACGCTCAGCCCCTGGCAGCCCCCTGCAGCAGTCCATCGGTCATATGGACGACTAGGGGCTTCGCCCCAGCCCCCAGCCGCTAAACCCCTAGTCCTGCATGGGACCAGGGGCTCATTTTTTTTAGCCCTTGGGCGTCCTGCAACCCTTATTGGGCATTCTGGAGCAACTTTCACTAAATCGGGCATTTTTTTTGCATACAATCTCTGTTTTTCGCAAACGAGATATTTTTGGAAAGCTGATTCTGACACCAATCCAATGGTGCATATTTTTTTGCCAGATTTTGCTCTAAATTTATTTTGTAGGCCTTTGAACTCAGATGTTGTTTTCACTCTGGAGGGCATATCTTTTGACTCGGTGATCGGTTTCTCATCATTCTTGTGGTGTTGGAAAGATGATTCAGTCCTCTACACAGATCTGAGGTATATTTTATTTTTATAGTTATGCATGTTTAGGATGATCTCCTTTTACAATCACCGGGTTATTGTAATAAATGAACTAAGATAAAGTTCCATTCAGGGGGGTTTCTTGCATAATAAATTTGATTAGAGTGTAGTTTTCACTTTGATCTCCATATTTCATCTTGATTTATTGGCAACTCGCATTGGTTATTTGGTTTCCTAGTTTCTTTTGGCCACATTTTTTTTCTATAGCTTGACACATGTCGGATTCATCAATTCACACTTTAGTTGAGAGATTATGTTTCTTGATCCGCATTGGTTCAGATTCTTCTCAGTTTGAGGGCCATGTTTTTATGGTTAATGTTCCAGAGTCCATTTTTGGTACTCCTTCCCATGGAAGAGTTTCAGTCACAGTTTGGCATCAGCATCAAGATACACAATTTCCAGATTATGTGTTCATTTCATCCATTGTTGCTTCACAGATTCCAAGGTTGTTCCAGTTTGTGAGTTTTCCAGTGTTCCGTGGCATCGGGTCTACTGTCACATTATCATGATTCCAGTTTTGGTTTCAGTTGTGGATAGAAGTATCTTTCCTTGCTTGTCAGATTGCAGTTCCAGTGTTACTCCACAGTGTTCTTCCAGTGCTTCTTTGCAGCAGTCATCTCATTGTAGGGGAGTTTTGTCCCACTGGGTTTTCCTTCTCTACCTCATCTTTACATTTGTACATGAGTACCTGATCAGGCCTTGTTGCCGAAACTCATCTTTGCATAATAATTTTGCTTCTCCCTAAGTTGCACTTATGGGGGGTGTTGGTGTAATTAATATTTAATTACACTTTGCATACATTTACTTAGGCTTTATTTAATTCCTAAGTTACAGGTTCTTATCTTTATCTTGTTGAGCTATCTTGTTGCTCAAGATAAGAGTAGGGTTATGCATATTTTCTTTTATAAAGAAAATCATTATCATGTAATTATTGAATTCTTGAATAATATTATGTTGCACATCCTTTTGCAACCTCTCTATTTTTTCTATTTTTCTCTTCTATGGAAGGATATTCTGGTTTACAAATCTGATCTTGGTTTCTAACACAACACACTCAAAACAATCTGAGACACCTTTGTGCCACATAACAAGGAAGCTTCAACTCTAAGTTCATCAAACAATGAAAGACAACTAAATTCCTTTTCAAAGTGGGTTGAGAAAAAGGACCAGTCAAAAGACAAAGGTATCAGTGATTCTACTCCATCAAATCATGGAAGTCAACTCAACGCCTTATCAAAACAGGTTGAAAAGATCCAATTGAAAGACAAAGGCCTAGGGGAATATTCATTTGAGCAATCATTATGCCTTTCACAGTTGTTGTTTTCTCGTAAGACATATGGACAACCATCCACATCAAAACAACAATCCTCATAGCCAACCACACTTTTTGAGGGTAAATTCATCAAAGTAGACACTTTAGTGGATGAATCAGAAGAAAATGATTTCCTGACTTGGTTTGAAAAAGACAAAGAGACATCACAAGCATCAACATCTAGGGTACAGACAAAATAATATGGTAAAGGAAAAATAATCCTTGAAAAGATAGGCTATGAAGGAAATGATCCTGTTGGTGAGAGAAAAGATGGTATCATTGAACCAATTCAACCTACTATAACCAATCCAAAAGACAAAACAAGGCTAGGGTACAAAGAAGAATCAAAACAAGAAATCAGGGAATAGGTTGTTGAGAGAATCATTTAATTGAGAGATAGATCTGAAATGAAATCCAATGAGTACGAATGGGATTCCCTCTTTGAAGAGTCCTGCCATGATAAGGAAATTGATGTGATACAAAATAATACACCAACATGTATGGCGGGACAAAGCTCAAGTTCTAGACCAATTGAATTTGGATCACAACATATTGATGACTCAAGTGAAGACGAGTAGACTTTGAACGAGATAGATAATTCAGAAAAGAGTAACATCATAAACCTTGATATTTCCATTGGAAACTTTAAGGATGTTACCATCATGGCACTTACCTCTTTTCACCTTAGCCAATCTAACAATTCCTTGCCATTAGTACATCCTCAACTGATTGATTGGGACCAAACTGAGCTGCTTTCAAGACATACCTAGCTTTCCAAATGATGACACCATTGTGAATTTCCTTTGCTCTGATGATCTCGATACATGTTCCACCAGCGAATCTCATAATGAAGCCTCAGACAAGGGGAGTGCCAAATCTTTCAATTGCAAAATGAATATAAAAAATAGATCTAATGGTGAAAACCATTTAATGGCAGCATTAGATCTAGAAAAAGTAAAAATAAAGAGCGCATCTCAAGGTGAAAACCTCTCTAAGGCACTGAGAGATGGAAGATTTGACACTCTTCCCAAACACTATCATGAGAGATCCTTAGTTTTGATTGAACCTACACAATCTATCAATGTGGGCACAACTGAAATAGTGAAGACTCTACATCTAGCTCAACAGCCATGACAGAGGAAGGAAAACCAAGTTTCACGAAATTGTTTAAAGAGAGGCAAGTCAACTTTGCTTGGTCCTATGTTCATATGCCAGGGATAGATCTAGAGCTTATCATGCATCATTTATCACTACCACCTCAAGTAAAACCAATGAAGTAAAAGTTGAGGAAAATGTATCCCCATATCGCCCTCTTGGTGAAAGTTGAATTGAAGAAACTATTGGATGCCAAATTTATTCATCCCATTGATTATGTTGAGTGGATATCCAACATTGTACCAGTTTCAAAACCGGATAAAAGTATCAAGATATGTATGGACTTCAGAGAACTCAATAGAGCTTGTCCGAAAGATGATTTTCCATTGCCTAACATTGACATCATTATGGATCTGACAGTCGGTCATGAAATGTTATCACTTATGGATGGATTTTTAGGTTACAACCAGATCAAAATAGCACCAAAGGACCAAGAGAAAACTGCTTACACATGTCCATGGGGAACTTTCTATTGGAACGTAATGCCTTTTGGGTTAAAAAATACAGGGGCCACATATCAACGTGTGATGACTACTATCTTGCATGACATGATGCACACCTTCATGGAGGATTATGTAGATGAATTATTGGAAAAATCATACACTAGAGAAGGAAACTTGGAAATCCTAGTCAAAATATTCACCATATTGGAGAAATTCAATGTGAGATTAAATCCCAAGACATGTGTATTTGGTGTCACATTAGATAAACTTCTAGGATATATTGTGTCAGCTAACGACATTGAGGTAGATCCTACGAAAGTTAAAGCTATCATGGAGATGCCTCCTAAAAACATCAGTCAACTCAGATCTTTGCAAGGACAATTCCAATCTATTCAGAGGTTCATCGCACAACTCACAGATAAGACTCATCCTTTCAACCACTTGTTACACCAGAATATCACTTTCAAATGCAATAAAAAATTTGAAGCAACCTTTAACCAAATGAAGTAGTATCTAATGTCACCTCCCATACTACTACTACCAACTGAAGGAAAGCCATTGTTACTCTATATATAAACAACTGAAGTATCTTTAGGCACTCTACTAGCACAAAAAGACTCTACAGGAAAATATTGGGCAATTTATTACATCAGCGGAACCTTGAATGACTATGAGATCAATTACACATTCATTGAAAAGGTGTGTCTAGCGATAGTAAATTCACTACTCAACAACTAAGACACTACATGCTAACTCACACCATCAAACTCATAGTGAAAATTGATCCATTAAAGTATTTACTCAGTAAAAGTTGCACTTATAGGAAGACTAGCCAAATGGGTAATGATATTGAGTGACTTCGATATCCAATATGAGGATAGGAAAGCAATGAAGGGTCAATCCATAGTTGATCAACTAGTTGAAGAACCATTACATGATGATCATCCCATGAGCATTGAGTTTCCAGATGTCAATGTCCTAACAGTGTCAACACAATAGTGGGTGTTATACTTTGATGGATCTTACACACAACATGGATCAGGAGCAAGAATCCTATTTATCATGCCATAAGGGCACAACATTCCAAATTCATACAGGTTAATGTTTCCTTGTACCAACAACACAACTGAGTATGAAGCATTGATCATTGGTATCAAGATAGTCGTAGAGTGGAAAATCATAGAGTTACACGTCTATGGAGATTCTCAACTAGTCATTAATTAGGTGAATGATGACTATCAGACAAGAGATGATAAATTGATGCCATATAAAAGAATGGTTGATGAATTTAAAAATTATTTTGTGGATATAAAATTTGAGCAGATTCCCAGAGGTGACAACAAATTTTTTGATGCTATTGCTACCATTGCTTCTCTCCTACAAATACCTGAAAAATGACCTCGTTATGAGTTCATGGTGGAACAAGTGTTTGAACCTGCCTATAATAGCCCCGAATCCCAAGTCATCTATCATCTAGTTGAAGTTGATGCTTCTATTTATGGGAAGATCTACACTTACCTAAAAGACAATACCCTACCACCAGATTTATCCCAAAATCAGAAATGTAACTTCATTCGACAAGCAGCTCGCCATACCTTAATAGCTGATGTACTTTATCGATGAGGTCTTGATGGTACTCTCCTTTGGTGTTTGGAATGTAACGAAGTTGAAACCTCTTTACACGAGGTTCATGAAGGTATATGTGGCACACATTCAAGTGGTTTAACTCTTGCTAAGAAAATCCTACGTTTTGGGTATTACTAGCCAAATATGGAGGAGTCTTTTCAATATGTCAAAAAGTGACAAAAATGTCAAATCCATGGAAACCTGATACATGCACTAGCACAAGAATTACAACCATTCACATCAACATGTCCTTTTTGTCAATGGTATCTGGACCTTGTAGGAAAAATACATCCATCTTCATCAAATGGGCACAGTTTCATCATCACAGCCACTGAGTACTTTATGAAGTGGATTAAAGTTGTTCCCTTAACTTCCATCACAAGAAAACAAATTGCATCCTTCATACTAAATTATATCATATGTCGGTATGGCATTCCTCAATCCGTTGTCATGGATAACGACATACCTTTCAAGAATCAGGATGTCCAAGAACTTTGTGAAAGGTTCCATATTCAACATTGGTTTTCTACACCATACTATCCTCAAGGAAATGTCCAGGAAGAGGCCTCAAACAAAACTATCTTGAAAATCCTAAAGAAAATTGTAAACGATGTTGGATGTGAATGAAACATTCAACTGAACCTTGTTTTGTGGGATTATAGAACTAGTATCCACACCCCAACAGGAGCCACACCCTATGCTCTTGTCTATGGATCAGAGGCCATTCTACCTATTGAGGTTGAGCTCTCATCCATTCGTGTGTCACTAAAGGGGATCATATTAGATGAGGATTATAGAGTATTTAGGCTTCAAGAGTTGGAACTGTTAGATGAGCATTGCTAACAAGTAGTTGATCACCTAAAAGCCTATCAGCAAAGGATGTCAAGAAGTTACACTCACAAGGTAAAGCCAAGAACATTTCAGGTTGGTGACTTGGTCCTAAAAGAAAATCCTCGTAATCAACAGGATAGAGAGAAGGGGAAATTTTAGCAAAGCTGGCTAGGTCCCTTTTTCATTGTATTAGTCTTTGGATCAAGAGTATATCAGTTGTCCACACTTGAAGTGGATTTGTTTGATGAACCCCTTAACAACCTGCAGCTCAAGAAATTCTACACTTGATTCATCCAATGCATCGGTAAAAGTCTTGAAAAAATACAAAAAACATTAGAAAATGTCCTAAAAAAATGGTTTCCTTGATGAAAACCTGGAAAATAGGCATCTTGGTGACAAAAAATTTAAAAAAAAAAAGGAGAAAAATACACAAAAAAGTGAAAAATAAAAAAAATCTAAAAATCTAAAAAAGTGCAATAAAAACAAGTAGTGAAAACCTATGAAAAGGCACTATTTTGTGATAGATTAGATTTTCCATCTATTTGAGTAGGCCAACCGTTCGCTTTCACATTCAATCTTCCTATCATTAGAAAGCTTCATGTACATATCCTGGCATCGCAGTCGTGTCTCACCCTAGACTGGGGGAAAAATCCTGAATGCACTGGGGGCAAATAAACTTTGAGCTTAGTCAAACAGACAAACAATCATTAGAAAACACAACAAACACAATGATCATGGTGCACCTTAACATTGTACAAACATCAATTACAAATCATGAGCACATCAACCATCCATATCAAACATCAAACAACCAAATCAATCAAAATCAAAGCAAACTTTAAATGGATGATGTTCTCATGAATCATGGCTTTATCAGGTTAGCATGAATGTTCAATAGTTGTACTCTAATTTTTTCATCATATCTCTAGAGCACCTCAATGATGTATTGAACAAGAGGGGCCAGGAAGGAGTGTGATTTTTCTTTATCTTCTATCTGTGAGTTGATCATTATTATTGTGTAAATTGTCGCGAGACGTGTGCTACAAAGTATCACTGATTACATTCCAAATTTGTATAGGAAAATGGTTAATTCTTGTTTGTTTACGCAAGGAATGCTCAAGTCATCTCGGTTTAATTATACCTATATGCTTGTGTTAACTTGCAATATCAAAAAACATGAAAGTATTACTCAGGTCATCATGGTCTAAATTATGCCATCGATGCTTGTACTCACTTTTAACATTTTAAAGGCTCAATGATGATAAAAAGCATGACAAATCGGTTGTTACAATGACAACCTTTGCATATTAGATCTACATGGTTAGGGTATATTGCATTCATATTAGTGTTGCATCTATATTTAGGGGTTTTCCAAGACTGAAACAATTTCACAATGATGTTATCTCTATTATTAATGGATTGAGTACACTTGACATTACTAAAAACACATCATTCTCATATAGTTGCACATCAGTTGCATCATAATTTGCATACATTAGAAAGAAGTTTCATATCACATATACATTATCACATCATTCATCCATCCATGCATTACATCATAATATTTGCATCAGAAAACACAAAAAGAAGTGCATTACATCTCACTTGCATAATCAAAATCATTTCATCTATTTTTAATGGATTAAGAAAATGGTCTGGACATTAAGAAGATTGAAAGACATATCCAGCAGAGTAAGATTTCCAAGAAGAAAAAGTTGTTGAAGAACATGATGGGTAAGCATGTTTCCCTATAAAGATATAATGCCATTGTTATGAACATCTAAAACTAGTAGTGAAGATAGATTTGCTAGGATGTATGGAATACAACCGGTGAATTTGTTATTACTCAAATCCAAGACTAACAAAGGACTAACTGGATCAACATAATCATCACATGAGTGTACATAAACATCATACATCATTTGCATAATCAAATTCATCTCACATAGCATAAAACATCATCCATAAAGCATATAGAATCATCAATCATGTATTATCATATTATCATAGCATACATCACATAATCATCATATAAGCATCATATAAGCATCACATAAGAATAATATAAACATAATAAAGACATAGAACTATGCATCATCATATGATCATTCCATCCATCCATTCACTCATGCATTAACATTATCATGCATTCATCCATTCATTGCATCATCTATTTTCATTAGAAAAGTACAAAAACATAAAATGCATCACATTTCATTAGCATAATAAGATCCATCGCATGTATCATATAAGCATCACATAAGCATCATAAAGTATAAATTATATGCATCCATCATAAACACATGTCGACACCATATAGATCAATAGTCTATTGCATGTCATATAAACCTCAAAATAATAATGTTAAGTGTACAATGATATCCAAACATGGAGAGATACATCAACAAAACAACAGAAATCACAAAATCTCTGATTGAATAAGTGTATACATCAAGTATTAGTACATCATCAAGTCTCAGTACATCATCAATCCTATACTGGGGCATATCAATCAAAGATGATAAACCACATCAACTGATAATATCTAAATCAGCCTGCACCAAAGGCGAAATCATGTCCCATGTGTTTAGGAAGCCTTCCCCAGACTGAAGAATTCTAAAATCCTCCTATGATCATAACATATCACAAATCAACAAATCAATCAATCAACATCAATCAACCTATCAATCTAATCAACTCTACTCAATGTTTCATCAATCTTGTGAGCATCTATCATTGATCCTCGCCTATCATTAGGACAATCATCAATCTATCATTGATCCTTGCCTATCATGAGGACAATCATCAATCTATCATTAATCCTCGCCTATCATGAGGTCAATCATCAATCTAACATTGATCCTTGCCTATCATGAGGTCAATTATCAATCCATCATTGATTCTCACCTATCATGAGGTCAATTATCATCAATCTATCATTGATACTCACTAATCATGAGGTCAATCATCACTATCCTATCATTGATTCTCACCTATCATGAGATCAATCATCATCAAATCTATCAACATCATCAAACATCATCAAAACCAATCGACTGAAGCGATTATCAATCACCAAACACAAGGAGGCAAAACAGGGCATCAATTTAATCGAATTGGTAGTCAATTTTCTTTATCGAGAGATAAATTGTTGAATCATCATCAAATCATCATCAAATCATTAAAAAAAATTCAAAAAATCCTAAAAATTCAAAAATTCATTGATTTATCTCCCGAGGGGGCATATATCCATCATCACCTGAAAATCAGCATCTAGGGAATTGGAAATTTTTTTTGTCAACATCAGCAGCAAAATTTTTCTTTAAAGGAACGTGTAAACACATTACTTCAAAGAGGGGAAAAATGTATACACCTAAAATTGGTCAAGGCGATTAGTTAATTAAATACCAGTTATTTAATTAATGGCCCCTTTTATTTCATCTACTTATAAATAAATTCTCAATTTATTTATATAATTCACACTTTTCCAATTCTTCAATCTAAAATCACATTCTTCTATGTTAATTAAATAAACAAATTCACATAGTTTGTTTTATTTAATTAATAATGTTTTCATTAAATTTAAATCCCAAATTTAAATTTAAGCACATGTCTCCAACTTTTCCTCTTGGCACCTCATCAAGTGTCACATGAATTTAAATATGTCTAATATTTAAATTCCTAATTTGAATTTAGGCACATGTTGGACACTTGGAAAATCTCACACATTTGGCATGTTGTCCTTGGTCAAGGGAACATCCTCCATGATTCTTCCATCTCCACCGTTCATCTCTCATGTTTGAATCTTGACCATTGATTGTTGCCACATCACAAGATGCTTTGGAATTCCTATAAATACAACCCCTTGCTACATCATTTTGCATCCCATCTTTGAGTAAACTTACTATGTCGAAATCACATTGGAGCATTTAAGAATTTTGATCATTTAGAGTTTGAGAATAGAACATTTTGGCATTTAGCATTTAGAATTGTTTTATTATTCTAGTTTAGAATCATGGCTTAGCTTCATAGCAGCATTGTATTTATCATCTTATTTTTTATACAACATTTGCATCATAGTATCCAACATCATATCTATTGTCAATATCACCATTATCATTTGTAGCATTCAATATAATGTAGGAACCTAGATTCTTGCATCTTATAGCATCTCGTTTCTTAAGTTATCATTCTAACAATCATAGTGCACACACAAAATCTGAGAGCCAATATGATTTAATGAATCCTTGAGAATAGAGAAGAATGGAACGATTTTAGAGATTTTCTTTGTTTTAACTTGGTTAATTCTATTATTCAAATATTTATTATAATATGTCTCATTGAGTTTGTGTGTTTTATTATTGATTTACTAACTCACACAATTCACACATACAAATACTACTGCATTAAAGGACATAACACCATTAAATGTATTAGATTAAAGAATTACATTCAATATCGCATCGATAAGGGAGAAATTAAGATTCAAAATCAAAGCTCCCCTAATGAGAAACTAGGAATTTAAACACAACCCTTCCCACAACATAATGATGGGAAATCATCATATATTAATATTTCATACATACATACACCAAAAATTCCAACCCATCCACACATGACACAATCATTGGCCAAATTGAACAATGTAACACTATAACCATAAAGGCACCCAACTGTGATGTCACCACCCACTGTGGCTGAGTGACGATACAAGGAGCATCATCCTCATCATCCATTCCATCCAATACCAATAAATATAATATCATTGAACACCTTGTAAAAACCCCATATCAAATTCCCATCCTAGAACTTCTTTGTACCTCACCCACCCATAAGGAAGCACTCAAAAAATCCCTCCAAGAATCCTGAGTACCAAGCAATATTAACGTCAACCAATTCCAAGCTATAATTGGACATCTCTTCTCTCCACCTCAACTCTCATTCACTAATAAAGACCTACATATCGAAACACCTCATAATAAACCACTACACATTCAAGCCATTATCCACAAGAATAACATCAAAAGAGTTCTAATAGGTGGTGGATCTGGTCTAAATTTATGTACATTAAAACTAATAAAGCAATTGGGATATTTAGATGATGTCATTGAGCCCCATAAAAAGATAACTATCAAGGCATATGACAATGTTGAAAGAGAATCAGAAGGTATTGTCAAGCTACCTGTTCAAGTGGGACCGACCATTATGGAAACAACATGTCACATACTTGACCTTGACCTACCATATAACATTCTCTGGGGAAGACCTTGGATACATTCCATGCAAGCCATCCCTTCCACCTATCACCAATGATTAAAATTTTCTCATGATGGAAAATAAATCACCATTCTCACTGACCCGCAACCCTTCCAATATTGTAAGGCATTGGAAGGGACCTATAAAAGCTACCACCATTGTTCCATTAATGAGGAAGCCTCCACATCATCCACTTACATTAATCCATCCGCACTGCAACCATCATCCACACCACCTACCGTCTCTAAGGACAAGGTCAAGATAAACAACTCGAGATGTGTAGAATACAAGATTCAATATTACTTTTGCATAGGGTATCTCCCTACATCTCCACGCTCCTATGGTCAACAAATCAACTTGAAACCAAAAGAAACTTTTTAAAAGTTCAATAAATGGGGATTACTAGACAAAGAGGATTTGAGCCTATAAATGGATGTATAAACATGGTTGTACAAAGAAGAAAATGAGCTTCCTACCCTGAAGATCCATAGATACCCTAAAAGACATTATTTATGTAAAAAATGGGGCTATAAAGGAAAAGGATTGGGGGCACAAGAAGAAGGAATCATGGAGCCTATTCAACTTTGAGAATATAAAGATCATCAAGGACTTGGCTTCTTGGTCACTGATTTGGTAACCATAAAACCTTAGTGTTCTCATGATAAAGGTGGAAAGAATTATACTACTAAAAACCCCCAAGAGGAAGCCATCAAAGAATCCTTCCACACCATCACTGAACTTTTTGATACTGATCACATATTCACCATTTCATTTTCTGCATATCTCCCACCCGTATACCTTGAATTAATTGATTGGGACCAACAAGAACCTCCATCCTAGGATGTATTTCAAAATGATGAAGCAATCATAGAAATCATGGTATTCTGAGAGCACCTTCCATTAGGAGATCATAATCAAAAAAATCAAATCATACTACATAAAGATTCCTACTTTGGAGAGAAAATCATGTGCCTCAGTCAAAAAAATAAAAAAGACAAAAATAGAAAAGAAATATCCCTAAGTGAAAACCTTGATAAGGCACTTTTGGATCATGAAAAAGTAAAGATAAAAGATTTATCCTCCAATGAAAACATTTTTGAGACATTGGATGATGGGGCACATGATTTGATCCCCAATCATGATGAGACATCTACTATAGTAATTGAGGACATCATGGATATCAATTTGGGAACAAATGAGCAACCAAAAATTATCTACATCGCCAAAGAACTAGAAGAGACATTTAATGAGAAACTGACATAGTTCCTCAAAAGGTGATCTATTGATTTTGGTTGGACATACAAAGACATGCCAATATTAGACTCGTCTCTTGTAGTACATCATTTGGTAGTATATCTAGATGCAAAACTATTCAAGCAAAATTTGCAAAAAATGCACCAATAAATAGCTCTCTTGGTAAAAGCATAATTACAAAAACTCTTGGAAGTTGGATTTATCAAACCCATTGATTATACTGAATGGGTTTCCAACATTGTACCAGTTTCAAAACCTATTGGGGGAATTTTCATATGTATAGACTTCTGAGACCTCAATAAAGCATGTCCAAAAGATGACTTCCCGTTACCCAACATTGATATGATTATAGATCTTACCACCGGACATGAAATGCACTATCCCTTATGGATAGATATTTTAGGCTATAACCAAATATTCATTTCCAAAGAAGACCAACACAAAACAACCTTCATTAATCCATGGGGAACCTTTTGTTATCAAGTCATACCCTTTGGACTTAAAAATGCAGGAGCTACATATCAAAGAGCAATGACTATCATATTCCATGACATGTTGCATAATATTATGGAAGACTATGTGGATGACGTACTAGGAAAATAAAAAACAAACGAAGGACACATAGAAATACTAGAAAAAATCTTTGATCAGCTGGAAAAATATCAACTACAACTTAATCCCAAGAATGTGTATTCGGAGTCTCATCTAGAAAACTATTAGGCTTTATTGTTTCCCATCAAGGAATTGAAGCAGATCCAACAAAAATAAATGAAATCAAAGAAATTCCTCTGCCAAAGAACATCAAACAACTCAGAGGTTTACAAGGAAAGTTACACACATTAAGAAGATTAATTACTGAGTTGGCTGATAAATGTCAACCCTTTTCTCACCCACTCCACAAAAACATCATGTAGAAATTGGACGACAATTGTCAACAAGCATTTCAACAACTAAAATACTATCTTGAAATTCCACTTGTCATAGTACCTCCACAAGTAGACAAACCACTCCTCCTATACATATCAACTACTCATGTGGCACTGGGGGCATTGTTAGCTCATCATGATAACAAGGGGAAAGAACGAACCATATACTACATATCTCAAACATTAGCAAGTAGTGAGTTGAACTACACATCAATAGAAAGAACATGTTTGGTTGTGGTTTCTTTGTTAAGAAGTTGTGACATTATATGCTCAATCATAAAACTCGGCTCATCTCAAAAGTGGATCCATTAAAATATCTACTCTCAAAAGCAACAATCCAAGGTCATGTAGCTAAATGGATCATGATTCTTAGTGAATTCGACATTGAGTATGTAGACATAAAAGCTATTAAAGGATAGGTAGTTGTTGATCATCTCGTTGAAGCTCCCTTACAAGATAGTCACCCATTGTTGTTAGAATTCCCAAATGAACACATATTGACTACAGCAGAAGGAACATGGTGGAATATGTACTTTGATGGATCTTTCACACAACATGGCTTGGGGGAAGGAATACTTTTTGTTACACCTTTAGGAGACTGCATCCCTAAGTCATATCGAATTGCTTTCCCTTGCATGAACAATATAGTAGAATATGAGGCATTAGTAATAGAACTCAAGCTTTCCATCCAATGGAAGATTGAAAAATTACAGGTATATGGTGACTCGCAATTAGCCATCAAACAAGTAAACAATGAATATCCAACAAAGGATGACAAACTCTTTCCCTACAAGTGCATCATGGATAGCTTCAATGAATTTTTCATGCAAATCTAGTTTGATCAAATTCCAAGGGTGAATAAAAAAGAAGCCGATGTTATGGATACCATAGGTTCTCTCGTTTATGTCCCCCAAAATAGCTAACAATATGAATTCCACATAGAACAACTTTTGATCCCTACTTATTATGTTCCTAAATCTAAAATGGTTTGTGAAATTGTTGGTCCTGATTCACTATGGTACCAAGACATATACGAGTACCTATGCAATAACACCATCCCACCGAACCTCTCAACCTCACAATGCTAGTCCTTCATCTGAAAAAACATCCCACTTCACCATTCTTGGAGACATCCTTTACCATTGCTCCTTCAATGGCACCCTCCTAAAATATTTGGACTCAGAAGAAGCTCAAACTTCCCTAAATGAGGTACATCAAGGTATTTGTGGGGCCCATTCTAGTGGACCAATGTTAGCTAAAAATTTGCTACCCACAGGATATTATTGGCCCACAATTGAACAAGATGCTACCAACTTGGTGAAAACCTACAAACCTTGTCAAAAACATGGTGACTTGATTCATGCACAATCACAAGCATTGTAGCCCCTCATTACTGCATGGCCTTTCTCACAATGGGGGCTAGACCTTGTTCTCAAGATACACCCTACATCCTCAAATGGTCATAAGTTTATAATCACTTCCACTAAATACTTTACCAAATGGGTTGAAGCCATACCTATGACCTATGTTACTAGGAAACAAATTTCTAAATTCATACTCCACTACATCATATGACGCTTTGGTATTCCCACTTCTATTATTACAAGCAATGGATGACCTTTCAAAAACCAATAAGTCTATAATTTATGTCAGCGATTCCACATCCAACATCATTTTTCCACTCCATATTACCCACAAGGAAATGGCCAAGTTGAGGCTACAAATAAAACCATCCTAAGAATCCTAAAGAAGATGGTCAATGACGCTGGTTGTGATTGACACTTACAACTTAATCTTTCCTTGTGGGTGTAGACATGGAAAATGTATAGACATACTTGATCTTGATTTAACTAACACCATTTAATCCTATATCACCTTCTCAACTTGTCAGCACTCTTCATCCCTTAAATAAATAAATAATCATTTATCTGATTAAGTCATTCTATCTTGTTAATTATGTAGACACTAAAAAATATCCTAAGTCCATGAGCATCATTTTTCTTGGTCGTTGTCCTTCGATAATTGAATAATTTTAATTATTCAATTAAGTTTGACCACATTCTTCTATTAATTAAATAATTTTTAATTATTTAATTAATTCACCTTCTCATCTTTATTCTATCTTAATCAATTAAAATTATTTAATTGCGTCGCTAATATACCCCTTTCTTTAATAATTAAATAAATCATTTTTTATTTAATTATTTATTTTTCATCTATAGTCAGATAATAATAATAATCATTATTTGACTTTTTATTCTTCTATAATTAAATAATTGTCAAAATTATTTAATTGTGTTTCATTCCTCTCTTTTGGATAAATAATTCAAATTAATTATCCATGTCTAATTTCCACCTCCCCATTTAATTAAATTGATTAATTTAATTAAATGCTCATTTTGTCATTTTATCTAAATAAACAATTTGGATAAATTATTTATTTGCCACTTGTCATTTTTCTCCATTTTGAATAAATAATTTAAAATAAATTATTTATGCACCTCCACTTGGTCAAAGATACCCTGTCATTATTTCATGCCATATTTGCATGTCCCTATCATAGCCTGCATGTCCCTGCATATCTATCTGTCATGATTCCGCCAAGAATAGCATATTCTTGGTGCATCAATTCTGGACCATTGATCTTGGAATCCCTCTAGAGGATTAATCTCATTTGTCCATTCGAAAAAGTTGTCTATAAAAGCAACCTTCCTTCTCCATTTTCAGCTTAACAGCGAATTGTCTCCAACTTTCTTGCTCCCATTTGCAAGTTTTGCACAAGTATTTCAACAAATCTGAGGGAAAAGTTTCATAACAAGAAGGAGAGGAAGAGAAGTGATTCAAGTTCAATGGGGAGTGTTTTATTTCATTGTTTTCATTTTTCTCCTTTCATATGATTGTTTTCTCTTGTTTGGATGAGGTTAATAGTTTAGAAGTGTTGGATACCACTTTGTCTATTCTATTTGACTTCTAACCCCATCTCAAATTTGGTGAATCCGACGTGAATCTTACAATTTTGTAGAGAAATTGGTTTGTTTTCTTGTTTGTTTTTGTTGTTTTGCAAGTTACAGCCAAAAATTCATACGAAATCCCGTCATCTTCTTTTGAGCACAAAAAAGTGGGCACATGGAATCTTTAAAAATGATTATCTGGGTTTTGTAGGCCTTGTTTCTTATCTTTCCTGAACTTCAAACGGTTTAAAATTTTGTTAAGATTTGAGAAAGTTATGGCCATTTTAGTATTTGTTGTTTTTTTAATCTAGCTTTTAAAACCCGCATTTTCTTTTGCCTATAACATTTTTTTTGTGCAAAATATTGGAAAAATACTTTCTAGGTTTTGAAGGTTTGATTTTCAGCTTTCCATGGATTCAAACAATTTAAAATTTCGTTAAGTTTTGAGAAAGTTATCGCTGTTTTTTTTTGTCATTAAACTTTTGTTTTGAGTTATTAATCTCTTGTTTTCAGCATGTGGCAAAGCTTAGAGGGAGTCTAAAAAAAATTGTTTCTATAGAAACAAAAATTGAGTTTTTTCATTTTCTTTAGGCATAATCAATTTTGTTTTCTTTCAACAACAACAAATTGCATTTACACTCATGAGGATAAAATGAACCACAATTTTCATGTCACTCATTTGGTCTTAAAATGAACCACAAATTGCATTTACACTCATGAGGATAAAATGAACCACGATTTGCATGTCACTCATTTGGTCTTAAAATAAACAAATTGCATATTTCATTCATGGGGGTTAAAACGAACAACAAATCTGCATGAATCACTCATTGGGCCTAAAATTTACAATTACAACTTTCATTTTCATGTCATTGGGCTAAAATGAACACAAGCATGCATTGAAACTCATATGGTTAAAATGAACTTGCATTCTCACGACATGAGTTTAAAATGAACTTTGTTTTTCATATTTCAAGTTAAACTTTTAAAAATAACAAAGTGTCTTGTGTGTCTTCCTCACATTATCATTTGGTAATTAAAATTTACAAGTTTCTTAAAAAAAATTTCACCTTGATGCAATAATCAAAGTATCATCTCCCCTTGCGCATTCATGCGATCCTGGGTGTAAGAGAAATGGTTATTTCCTCTAGAACTTGGGCATGTTCTGGTGAGAGAAAGTACTCAATCGAGGACGACTTAGACCGGTAGCACCCTGAACCCGAGCGACTTCTAGCCGATATATAAAAGTGGATTCTTAGGGAAAGCCTAAGAATCAAACGTATGGTTCCGACAAGATGGATCCAAAAGGGGACTCTCGCCACATGGATCATGCCCTACGAATGGAATGCCCTTACTAAACACCTATTGTTTTAGAAGCCAACCATTTTTTAGCCATTGCTTGGTATAGTGAAGGGTATAGTATCATGTCTGAAGACATTCACTACTGATCCCCTTGAGTAGAGATAGCCATTCTTAGGAAGTGACTACCCAATAATTCGAAGCTGGTGTGCCCGAATGAGGTTAATGAGCTGTGGAGGGGAGCCAGTGCCACCAAACTTCTAAGCTATCTGCTCTCGAGAAGGAAAGGTGTTTAGCACTAATCTAGGGTATATCAGTGGGCTATATCAAGTATACAAATCCTTGGCCTATTGGCTTATTAGGATTGTGCTTGTCTCATGTGCGTTTGCATACACCAAAACATCATGCTTGTCAAGTGTTTTCTAGATTTTCAAACAATATACACAACATTCACAAATCTGGAAACAAACAATCAGCTTCAAACAAATCAAATTTCTTACCAAAACTTCAAGTCCAAACATTTTTAGCCTACTGTGAAACATCTTCCAAAAGTCTTCTGTCAAAACCAAATCATAAAATTGCTCAAATATCTCATTCCTTATACACTGTATCTTGCATCTTACCATAGGGTCATCTTTGCAAATATTTAGCTTCATCCTTAGGCTTCACCATTTGCATTTTCAGTCACAAACCAAAAACTTAGGTCCTCATCTCATTTTTGCATATTTGGATTAGGAAAACCTTACCTCACTTTGCAAAATCTTGAATTTCAAAATTAGGTTATCATTGGACTTAGACATCATTATCTCCTTTAGTCATTATCCTTTTGTGAGATCCTTCCAACTCAAAAGTCTAGTTAGGAAGACTCACTTGTCACTTTTTCCTTGTCATTTAGTCCTTCAAACAAGTCCTTTGATATTCCAAAATTGAGACATAGATCAAGCATAGGGTGGTTAGGCAACCTTCTTCCAAATCATTTTAGACCTTTGCATTTTCATACCTTAGACATTCAAATCATTTTAGTCCTCACCTTGCATATCTTTAAAATCCAAAATATTATCATCATAGTCCTCATTTGGCATCTAGACTTTGCATTGTTCATTTCCTTAACCAACATTTTCACATTAGTCCTCACTGTCACCTTGGCATTTGACATCCTTTCTTGAAAATTTTATCACCTTGCATTATTCATTTTCCTTAGGCGAATGTCATTATCACCTTGCATTGACATCCTCCAAAAATAAAAAAAAATTAGTGTCATAACTTGTCATCTTAGTCTTCATTGTCCTTTGGCATTAGTTATTTTCTTTAGACAACATTGTCATATTGCATCCCTTATTGTCAAAAAATCCAAAAACATAGTCTTGCATTGTCATCCTTTATCCAAAAAATCCGAAAACATATTCTTGCATTGTCATCCTTTATCCAAAAAATCCAAAAACATAGTTGTAGTCTCATGGCATCCACCATCATGTCTTCAAGTCACCTTGATATGCTTGCTAGCCAAGTTGAATACAACTTTATCCGTAATGGTCACATTCAACTAGCCAAAGACTTCAAAAGAGATTATCTCCACTTCAAATCCAAAACAGTCGCAACCCATGGTCAATCACTTACATACCCTTCCTACCAACAATCCATCAGTCCAAGTCTTCCATCCATCAACCCTCACTATCAAGAATCACTTAACGAAAATCCTATCATTAATCTCCAACACATGTCCAATTACAACCCCATCTTTGACCAAGACCCTACCATTGACCAAGAAGTCCAAATCTATGACCACCCCATCTTTGACCAAGACCTTACTATTGACCAAGAAATCCAAAATGATCCACTCCTTGACCTTTATGCCATTTATGATCAAACACTTGACAACCCTATTGAAGCCCCGACTATCAACACTTTCCAAGATGAGACACTTGCCTCCATGACACACATAGACAATATTCCTCAAGAACAAGAGTCTTCCATTACGGACATATTTGAAAATGATCGAGCTATAGTTGACTTCATTGGACTCCATGACACTGACCATAACATTGGATTCAACATCAATATAGAAGCACCAATAGAATCATCTGAACCTGACATGTCACAAGATCAGACCAAAGATATTAGTAAAAAATATGGCCAACATGAAAATGAAGCTAAGACACTTTATCAACTAGGGTCATCTATCTTTGTCAGAGCAGGCTTTCTTGTAGACGAAAATATTCCAAGTGACAGTGTCCACATACATCATGATGGGTTAGCATCTTGCTTTCAAAACAATAAATACCCCATCACAAATAGAATATGTCAGAGCATGCATTATCAAGGTAGAGGACTAGGCATACACAAGCAAGGCATTCAAGAACCAATACAACTTCAGGAAAATTACAAACGTCAAGGTCTTGGCTATTCTTCAATTAGAAAATCAAATGATGTCAGTGGAACCTCCTCGATACTGGGGGCAACCTTGTCAGATACAAACGTCAAAATAGAATCCATGAAAAATCCTTGTCATAAGATTGCTGCCAACACCCCATCCACCCACACCATAAACCATCATTCTCAACATCTTAAACCTTCCCTTTGGAACCAACAAAAACAAGTCTTACAAAGTCAAAAATCAAATGTCAAAGGCCATCAAATCAGACAAAAAGACAAGTGAACAAATGAAATTAAAATGGATCCCAAAGAAAAGTGGATCAAGCAAAGAAAATATGTCAAAAGAAAAAGTTAATCAAAATGTGGAGCCACAAGACAAGAGGACTCCCATATATAACACATGTCCACCTCCTTCAAAATTGTCATCAAGCAAGGCATCTAAAAGTGTTGGTTCCAAATGCCATCAGTCCAAAATACATCATCCATCATACCAAGTTTGGAAAATAAAAAGTGATTCATCCAAATGTCCAAACAACCTTTCCATGTCTACCATCATTTTTCATAATCCTACATCTCGCCTAAAGTCCAAAAATCCCATGACACAAATCCATCACACCATGGAAGCAACTCTTCATCACAAGGATTCTCATGGCACTTTATCGCAATGTGCATATTCTGATAAGGCCAATTCTAGTATCATAAAAGACCATGACAACATCAATCAATTGTATGCAAACGCTATCATTCTAACAAGCCAACTACTTCAGAAAGGACATTATTGGCATATCATGACACCAGTCTCTACATCGGCACTGTCAGTGGATTCAGAACAATCAGTGGTCATCTAAAGCATCCAGGCTATCCAGAACTACAAAAAATTTGAAAAAATACAAAAATTGTCACCCTGATGAAAACCTAGCAAACAAGCATCTTGGTGACATAAAAAAAAAAGAAAAGTCAAGAAAATAGTAAAGAGAAAAATTTCATCCAATGGTGAAAACCTGGCAAATAGGCGCCCTAGATAAGTATTATGATGAAAACCTAGCAAACAGGCATCATGTGTAAAATAAATCATCTATGTGGACTTTTACACTTGGGGAAAGTTGTCTCATTTCCCATGCTTTCCTTTTAACATTGGCATCCGACCATTTGATCCATATCATTCCCACCTACCTTGGTCTTAACATAAAACTAGCACACATAAATCATGCTTTGGGGAAATTCTTGACATGTCTATCCTTCACTCATATATGATTCACAAAATGTCATGTCATTACTTTGATAACCTCATTATCATTATGTGGCATAGTCCTTGAAAATCATATGACAATTCCTTTAGTCTCATGTCTCTTGTCTTTTACCAAAGCCACCTCTCATCCTTTCATCTTTGTCACCTATCTTGGATTTCCCTTGTCAAATGGTCTAAGGATACTCCATCATCCCATCTAGTCCTAACAAAGTCATTCTAAATGCAACGAGCACATCATCAAACACATTACTTTCTTTTGTTCCTGGCCCAGTTGCAAACCTTGATACTTTCATTACATTATCGTCATCCTCACGTTGTTTTGGGATGCATCCTTCCCATGTCAAACAACGCTATCATCACCTGTCAATTGGTATTCAACTTGACTAGGGGCACAATCATGTTTGTCCTTGGATTCTCATGTGTAGGCATCAGTCACATGTATTTGTAGTGATCCTCTTAAACCATTCAAAAAGAAAAAACATCATAAAATGTCCTGAAAAAAGACCTAAAAAATAAAAAAAATGTCCTAAAAAAGACCTAAAAATTAAAAATGTCCTAAAAAAAGACCTAAAAATTGAAAATGTCCTTAAAAAAAAATCCCTAAAAGTCATAAAATGTCCTAAAAAAGACCTAAAAATCATAAAAAGTCAAAAAAAATCATAAAATGTCCTAAAAAAAGAGAGACCAAAAACATCATAAAATGTCCTAAAAAAAGACTTAAACATCGAAAAATGTCTTGAAGAAACAAAAAAAATAAAAATAAAATAACTCCCAAAAATCCCAAAACAGAGTCAACATTCATCACATTGGTCATATAAGTCAAACATAGTTGCATCAGTCAAATAAGTCAGACATAGTGGCACTCGAACAAAATCAGTCATTCAAAATGTTGACATTTAAATTGTGAGCCAATAGACAATATAGTCTAATCAATCATCCAGTCAAAATTAGTCAAATTTCCAAAACTGTTGGAATATTTGCCTCAATCCATACTGACATGTAACTCCTAGAGGGAAAAGTCGCTATGACATTAATCATGTCTGGCCAACTAACTGTTTTGAATCCTTTGAAATGTTCCAAGTCGCTGAGACAAGGTTGGTGTCTTGCTGAATGAACTATTGCTGTGACAAGAAGCTATCGCTGTGACCTTTTGTCAAATGGAGACCTCTGGCCGACAATATGTTCTTATCGGGCTTCAGGAAGACTCACAGCGGTTGGTGTCTTTGGGGTGACTTGATCGCTCAGTATGAAGTCCCAGTGACTGAATAGAGTCTTACCAATAGCATATGGCCTTCGCGGTGACACTAAAGGGTTTTCAGTATGATGTCCCAACAACAGTGAAAGGTCTCGCCGACGGGGATACTCGGAGTAGCTCTCGGCGCTCGCTGTGAGCTCTCGGCAAAAGAAAAAAGTCTTGCCGACTTGGTAAGACTTGGTTGCTCGATGTGAGGTCTCGGTGCTCGTTGTGAGGTCTTGGCGAAGACAAAAGTCTTGCCAAATCAGTAAGACTTGTTTGCGGAGTGAAGTCTTGGCGAAAGAAAAATGTCTTGCCGACTGTCAGGTGTTCCGGTGAGACTTGAGGAGACTTGGCGAAACCTCTTGGCGAAAGATGAATGTCTTGCCGACAGTCAGGTGCTTCGATTAAACTTGAGGAGACTCGGGGAAACCTCTTAGCGAGTGGAAAGTCTTGCCAATGGCAAGGTTGAAGTCGTTGTGACTTTGTGAGCATCGGTATGAGTCTAGTTGATGAGAAATCTCTTACCGATAGGAATGCATTGGATGTCAATGGATTCAGTATGACTCATGGTGTTCACTATATCATCTTGCAGATCGTTGGGCTTATGCCGATATTGATATGAATACTTTATGGCATGGGGGAGACATTGTTAGTGTCTCATCGATATGCCAACAAAGTTGAACGCCTTTGACCAAGTCGATCATCCTGTGTGGAGCCTCGTGGACCAATTAGAGGAAGCAATTTTCGAATGGATGGCTGTTAGATTTCTGCAACAATTGCGACACTGGAGTTGAACTGCATGCAGGGAAAAATCAACGCCCAAGAGGAAACTTTCTATGATGGGGCAATGGCAGATAAGGATGAATAGAAGATAAAAATCAAAATGTGATGAGATAAAAGAAGATTGATTCTGATTTTTGAGATAATCAGATTGTTGAGTGCATTTCTGTAACTGGATGAACAGTGAATGAAACTACTATGAACTAATACCAGAGAGTTGTATCTATGATTGTATGTAATTGTTGTTACTATAATACAAAGAGATTCAGCTTGGTGTGGTGGGTTTTTTCCCGAAAGAGTTTACCATGTAAATCTGTTGTTCATTGTCTTTGAGTATCTTCTCTATTTTTGTAAATCTTTCATGTGTGTCTTAATTGGATTGTAATTTGAAAAATTAAAAGTATTGTCTGCTTACTTCCCTGTGGTTTTGATGTTAGGAAAGTTGCTTCTGCACCATTGCTTTTCTTACAAAAACAATGTCAATCTTGTCACTCTTTGGTCCCCTCTAGGATGTGTCCTTCTTGGACTTGGACCTCGTCAAAACGCCATTTTCCTTTTTTCAGGATGTGTCCTTCCTGACAATAGGCCCTGTCAAATCATCAACACCACTAAATTGGCAACCTATCAAAGTGATAAACTATCATGAAATTCATCTTCAACAAAACAAACATTGGCAAAATTGAATGGCTCTTGATTTTTCTGGTCTATTTTGTCTTACCTTTTGTCCATTTTGTCTAATCTTTTTGTTATTTTGTCTTATGTTTTTTCCTTTTGTCTCTTGGTCATGTTACTAGCTACCTCAAGGATGTCCCTTGAAGGATTTAGAGGTGCGATGATGTCTCATGACCTATTTTGTTTTTCTTTGATTATTGTTTGTGGATTATCTTGACAAAAAGACTGGGGTAACTTCGCCCTTAGTATGAGTTAGGACATTCCTTGTTTGTGACTATCTGTTTTGCAAATGGTCACCTTGCACACCTGGGTCTATGTCATACCATGGTGTTTGTGGACCATTTGTGACATTTTGACGCCCAATGATCATAAATATAAAAATGTAAGCATGAAAGTTGGTTCCCTTATCATTTCTCATCTAGCTTTCCATCTTCATCCTCCTTTCTCTTCTATGCTAATATCCATCACCTTCCAAGTTAACATTTCTTCTATCCTTCATCCTTTAAGTCTTATCATCCATTTCGAGAGCACATTCATGTTCTTTGAACTCACCTGTCCTCTCGAAATGGCATACACAACCCTCCTCATCATTCTTCCTTCACTGGGGCATACCCGTACCTTGCTGTCACTGGGGCATATTTCAAAATTAAATTTCTTTGAAACAATGCGATGAACTGCATTATGTCAAAGAGGGGCAATATGTAGACACTGGAAAATGTCCTAAGTCCACGAGCATCATTTTTCTTGGTCGTTGTCCTTCGATAATTGAATAATTTTAATTATTTAATTAAGGTTGACCACATTCCTCTATTAATTAAATAATTTTAATTATTTAATTAATTCACCTTCTCATCTTTATTCTATCTCGATCAATTAAAATTATTTAATTGTGTCACTAATATATCCCTTTCTTCAATAATTAAATAAATCATTTTTTATTTAATTATTTATTTTTCATCTATAGTCATATAAAAATAATAATCATTATTTGACCTTTTATTCTTCTATAATTAAATAATTGTCAAAATTATTTAATTGTGTTTCATTCCTCTCTTTTGGATAAATAATTCAAATTAATTATCCATGTCTAATTTCCACCTCCCCATTTAATTAAATTGATTAATTTAATTAAATGCTCATTTTGTCATTTTATCTAAATAAATAATTTGGATAAATTATTTATTTACCACTTGTCATTTTCCTCCATTTTGAATAAATAATTTAAAATAAATTATTTATGCACCTCCACTTGGTCAAAGATACCCTGTCATTATTTCATGTCATAGTCTGCGTGTCCCTGTCATAGCCTGCATGTCCCTGCATATCTGTCTATCATGATTCCTCCAAGAATAGCATATTCTTGGTGCATCAATTCTGGACCATTGATCTTGGAATCCTTCTAGAGGATTAATCTCAGTCGTCCATTTGAAAAGGTTGTCTATAAAAGCAACCTTCCTTCTCCATTTTCAGCTTAACAGCTAATTGTCTCCAACTTTCTTGCTACCATTTGCAAGTTTTGCACAAGTATTTCAACAAATTTGAGGGAAAATTTGCATAATCAGGAGAGCAAGAGAAGTGATTCAAGTTCAATGGGGAGTGCTTTATTTCATTGTTTTCATTTTTCTCCTTTCATATGATTGTTTTCTCTTGTTTGGATGAGGTTAATAGTTTAGAAGTGTTGGCTGCCACTTTGTCTATTCTATTTGATTTCTAACCCCATCTCACAAATTAAATCAATCAATTTGATCTAATTACCTCTATTTAATTAAATAATTCATTTTATTTAATTAAATCTCTAAAGTCATCTTATTAAATTAAATAAATTAAACCTTATTTGATTTAAAAAGCACTTGGTATCATGAGTGAGTGATGTCATTAGAGAGTTAGTTAACTTGGTATCATGAGAGAGTGATGTCATTAGAAGTTAGTTAACTTGGTCTAATGAAATCACTCTCTCATGTACTTAGGACCTACTAAATTTCTTTTGGGCTCTAAAAAGAACATTTCATTTTTTTGCTACAAAGGGCTTAAAAAGAACTTTAGGACAAACTTACTAGATTTGGTTTGAGGATTAACAATTTAACAAGGCAATATCCATATTTCATTTTGGTGTTCTAAAAAGAATCAAATCATTTCTTTGCAGGTTTAAAATGAACAATTGATTCTTTGTTTTGTAATTACTTACTGAAAGTAATACCATCGAAAGGATGTATGCACTTCTCTCGCGCCTCATGGTGATTTTGAGAATCAAAAGGCCTTTTGGTGATCTTAATTTGGGTAAAGTAATTGCCTCCACATTTCATTTTGGGATTAAAATTGAACAAAACTTGCGAGTGTGAGTGGAGTGTATTGCGTACATTCTCTCTTTGTGTTGCAATAAAGATCGATCAAGTTATGGGTATTGCTTGCTTGCTTTTGTTTATCTTAGAGGGCTTGCCTTGTGGGAAAAATTAATCCCCAAGGGAACGACCCAACCAGCAACACACTAAGGACAAGCGACTTCCAACCGATATATAAGTGTGGATATTGGAACAAAGGCCAATATCACGATAGTCATCCTAACGAGAAGGGAAGCAATGGTCTCTCACCAAATGGGTGATCCCCCATGAACGGAAAGTCCAAATTAAAACCCTTATTTAGAAAAGGCCAAAATCCTTAATCTATTTGTTCGTGCAAGAATGGTCATTCTAAAGCCTCCCCACACTTTTACGATTTTTAGTAAAAATGGAAAGTATGCCATGGGAGTTTCATGGGTGTTGATGCTTGGCTGCCCCATATAAGTGAGTGTTGTGGAGGGGAGCCAATGGGGTCAAGCATCTAACCATTTGCTAAAAATAAGCATAGCTAGACTTTTCCAAGTGGGGATTCAACAAATACAATATTTCATATCCATAGGATTGTGCATGTTCTTGGAAACAAAACACTTTGCTTGTTCGTAAACATTTGGAAACAAACATTCAACATTATCATCAAACATCAAAACCTTTAGGAAGCAAATAGCATTGACAAAATTCATGTGTTATTGCTTGCCCTTGGGATTCTATCCTTAGAGGTTTCTAAACACTTGGATTTATATCTCAATTCTCTTGCTAAAGTCAACAATAGGTAAATTTTTCTTTGATTTCATCAAAGTTCCACATCATGTATTTTGTGGGATGAGAAGAAGTTAAGACATTGGACATCTAGTTTCAAAAGCTAATCAAGAATTGTTTGTGGTAAAAAGAAGTCACTAAGCAGAGCTAAGAACAATTGAAACTCACACATGTGTCTCAAATGATTTCATGCAAGATCAAAATCCAAAAACCAAAGTGAAAAGCTCTCAATCCAAAAGAACATCAAAAGTGTCTCTCAACACTCTATGAATTCGGACGAAGATTACTTTTCAACTTTTACAGAAGAGCTTCAAGAAACAATCTCGGGTTGTACATATTCTACTATTGTCAAAATCCAAATCTTTTTCGGGAATTTGAACACCTTGTTTAGATTAAAGCATGTTCTTCAAAACTGAGGTCTTGTAAGCAAGAGTCTTTCTAGGTACACATAGGATCAAAATCAAAAATTTCATCCATCTTTCAAACATCAAACCAAAATCATCTCACCACCAAAAACTCTTGAAAATCTTGAAATCATCCTTCATGCTAGAATTTTTGGCAAATCAAAAATCATTGAAACAAATCAAAGTCCTTGAATCAAAATCAAAATCATCTTGTTTAGCTCAGTATATTTAGATGCATCCTTCTTCATATGCTTAGTTAAATTATCATCAAATCATTTTTTTCAGCTAGGTATATGTAGATGCATCCTTCTCCATATGCTTAGTTGAATTAACATCTTTTTTGGTTAGGTGTGGGTAGATGCATCCTACTCCCTACACTTAGTTAAATTATCATCTTGTGAACAAGTCTATCCCATAGATAACATCCAACATCTTGGGATCCATTTGTTCATTATCCAAAATCAAATCAAGGTCAATCAAAATCCAAAAAATCCAAGAATCCAAAATCAAAATCCAAAAAAAAAACAAGAATCCAAAAAAAGAATTCTCAAAAGTTTAGCATCCCCTCAAGATCTTCTAAGAGTTCAATCATCCATATCATTCATCTTTCACACACTTCGTCATTTCACCTTTGATCCTAAATCATCCTAGATCTTCTCTTTTGAACCTCATTTTTTATGGTTCAAACTAGATCTCAACACAAGAGGAACATGGAAGCCAACAAAGAAACATCCACTTCAAGTGACCTAAGCCAAACAAATTTCGAGATGAATCTCACTGGATCAAGCAATCCTCTAACTAACTGTCCTTCATCATCACAAAATCCTTAGGAGGAATTTCAAGTAGAGGATATCACCAATAATGCCTTCAAAATGACACAAGATGAGATTGTCGAAATGGTCCAAAATCCTGAGAATCATAGAATTATCAACATCATGATGAGACTCAATCCCTCACTATACATGCGTGAATTACCAAAACAAGGGGCTAAAATCCCTTCCAATTTTGATGTGACTACCATTGTGTAACCATCTTTTGGGGTCATACCTCCAATTTCATCCATGCCCCCAATTTCATCTACACCTCTATTCCAAAGCATCACTCAACCCATCCCCCAAATTACATCATCCATTGCTCCAACTCAACACATTGTTAACAAGGGAATCACATTTCTCAATGCACTACACACCCCCTCATAAACAATCAAGATTTGGATGCAAACACCATCTTGGAGAAATCCAAATCCATCACATCCATATGTCCCCCTCACCTTTCATGATCCTAATGACCCATCATCATCATTTCACACAACACCTCAAACCTCTCCCCCTATAACCTTGTAATGAGAAGGTGACTTATTTGGACTAAGGGGCATCTTTGACCCTACATCTTCATCACTTCCTCAAGGGAGTATGTCACTCAATTTTCCACCACTTCCACCATTTACATCAATATCCACATCACCTCTCAATTTAGGGCTTCCCCCTTTACCAAGCATCAATCAACAAAATCAAATGAACCCCCCGATCATCAATAAAAATATCATACCAAATCCTCCCATCTCGTCATCGACATCGAAACAACAGATGGCAACAATCCTGATAACGCAAGCCACCACCATCACAACATCAACCATCCCCCAAACATCTCAAAACATGGTCTCTCAAGGATCAGGCATATCAATCACACCATCCACCTCCCAAATTATAATCATCAATACGACGGTTCCTCTCATCACCACAACAAGCACCATTCTAAACCCACCTCCACCACCACCACCACCCAATCCAAACACATCAAACCAATACAGTATTGTGTTGCAAGATGCTCAACAGGCTGGTTATTAGAAGGCACTCCAACAAATCCAAAACTGACAACTTGCACAGCTAGCTGCTCAACAAGCTGCTCAAGCTGCCTAGGTCGCACTACAAGTACAACAAGCATAGAAAGCTACACAAGCCCAAGCCTTATTGCAACTAAAAAAACAACAAGCCACACAAGTTGCATAGATTGCACAAGATTCCCAACAAGCACAAGCCCAGGCTCAGAAAAAAGCACAAGCTCAAACTCAGGCACAAGCACAAGCCCAAGCTCAAGAACAAGCCCAATACCAAGCTCAACAAGTGCAAGCACAAGAACAATATCTCACACAAACACAAGTAGCCCAACAACAAGCATATCAGCAAGCGTTGAAGCAATACCAAGAAAAATAAGAAGTAGCCCAATTAGCAGTACAACAACAACAACAAGCTCATCAATAGGAACTATTAGTGCAACAGTAACAGGACCAACAACAGGCATTGTTGGTACAATAGCAACTGCAAGAATACTTGGCGCAACAAAATGTGCAAAAACCATCCACCAACAAACCAACTAACCCACCCATCCTACCAACAATTGAACCATCACAAAACACTTTCACTCCACCCCCTGATTTGCAAAATGATGTAACACAAATCAGGTTGCTCTCGTAACAAGTGCTTGATCTTCAGTTAGGAAAAACCATGAAAACACCCAACAACTTGTGTCCTTACCCATTTGATAGGAGTCTTGCAATGAAACCATTCCCGAAAGGATTTGAGATCCCCAAATTTGATAAACACCATGGGATGGGAAACCCTAAAGATCACATTAGGGAATTCCAAGTTCATTGCATGGAAGTCGTGTATGACGATACATATCTAATGCAGATATTTCCTAGAAGTTTGGTTGGCCAAGCCATGGAGTGGGTTTCTCACCTTCCTCCAGGAATTAAAAAGTTCCAAGAGATAGTAGATGCATTCATCAAAAATTATGCATTCAATATCGTTATGGATCTCAGTCTAGAGGAACTATCAGCTCTAAAACAAGGTAAGAATGAATCATTTTCTTCCTTCTTACAATGATTATGATCCAAGGCCAATCGGAGCAAATGGGCCATGCCCGAAGAACAATAAGTTTGCACTATCATTTCAAATCTCGAAGGATCCTTGGAATTCCATCTCAAAGTGCAAGATATCACCACATATGACCAATTGATCTCCAAAGTTCTTAACATTGAACGAGCCCTTATTGCACAAGGAGGGTCACCTACATATCCTAGACAACAAAACAATCGCCCATCCACTAATTAAAATGACAAACCTTGCACATGGGGAAAGAACAAAAACATTACCAATGATGGTGTTGTCAACACCAAATTTGTCATCAATTCCCCTTGGAAAAACACACTCGCACCCCAACAACAACTCCAAAACCACCATCAAAACAATCATCAAGCTAACACAACAACACAACAGCCAAACAATCAAGCGATCAACCATGTGAATAATCAAAGAGGACCACCCCAGCGAAACAAAAACTCCCCCATGCGGAAGTACACAACCCTTGGGGAATCGGCTGAATCCATTATGAAGAGGCTAGTGGAAGAAAATATCATCACAATCCCTACTTATGAAAATTATCAAGAACCCTTGGTCAAACTATTGTGGTACAATTAAAATCACCTCTGTGATTTCCATAAGATCAAGGGAAACACAACTGCAAATTGCATGAGGTTGAAAAATCTCATCCAAGACCTCATTGATCAAAAAATCATAAATGTAGAGCAACCAGCGAGAAATAAAAACCTCAAAATCTACACGAATCTGATGCCCAATCATAAAGGGAACAATAATAATGATAAGGGAAAGGGTACCTTTAAAATTTTTAATCATGTATACAACTATGTCATCGCATCCCTAGATAAATATTGTGCTAATATCACCATTAAAGGAGCCCATGTTGATTGTGGAGTCACCACAAGAGGTGGGAAAATCACCATCACAAGGTCATCTCAACCAAATAGAGCACCCACTTCCAACCCAAGATCTATTCCCAATGGATATAATGTCCTTGATAAGCTGAAAAGAACCCCAAGACAAATCTCCATCACGGAGTTGCTAAAAATTTCATCCACCCATTGAAAAATCCTCAAGGAAGCATTGGCTTCATCCACCGTCCCCACAGATCTTCATGTGGAACAATTCCAAGCTATGGTTGGAATCATCATTACCCCAAATATCCTTACATTCTCCGATCAAGCCTTTCCCACTCAACCATCTCACAACCGTACACTCCATCTGGAGGTCCTAGTGCATAAGAACAAAGTCAAAAGGGTCTTGGTGGATGGAGGTGAAGATTTAAACATTTGTTCCCTCAAGCTCATAAAGAATCTAAAAATATCAAAGAATTCCATTGAAAAAGGAAAAGGCATCACAATTAGGGCCTACGATGATCAAGAAAGTGTGTCTCGGGGCACAATCCAACTCCCTATCCAAGTAGGGCCAACAATTATGGAAACCACCTGTTAAGTCCTTGACCTTGATCTTCCTTATAACATTGTCCTAGGATGTCCGTGGATCCATGCAATGCAAGTAGTGGTATCAACCTTCCATCAATGTGTCAAATTCATATATGAAGGCCAAGAGGTCACTATCCATGGGGATCTCGAACCATTCTCTTATTGCAAAAGCCTAGAGAAAAAATATTACAAAATCCCTCAAGTACCAAAGAATGATGAAGGCCCATCAACACCATATATTGACTCAACTACTCTCACCTCCACTTCTGTGACAGAGATAGCCACCACCCCCGCCATCCCCGCCATCTCTGATATCAAGGTCATAATTTAGGACAATGGGTGTGGGAACTATACAATTCCAAAGAATTCTTTTGTGGTAGGAGAGTTACCACAATCTCCTAGGTCACGAGGACAACCACAATCAAATGACTCTTCTTCATCCCAAACATTCATTGCAAGATCTTCCAGCTTTAGAAGTTGGGGAGATCTCATGCAAGAAATAATAGAAGAGGACCCATCCCATCTCCTGTACGAAGACAATAGACTAGAAGCTGACCTACCTATGGATAACAACAACAAAGGCTTGCAAATGATGCTCGCCATGGGCTATGATAGAAATAGAAAGTTGGGACAAAATGATAACGGGCTTCTAATGCCCATCATTCCTAAGATGTGAATGAAAAATCTTGGCCTCGGGTGTACCCCTTCGAGTATAACCATACATGGCCAAAATCTGCCGGTTAAGAAGGTCAAAACTCCTCAGTAAATGGCAGCCACCCCTCAATTGTCTATATCCATTGGTTTTCCCTTAGAAAATTTTACCTTTGACATCACTCAAGTGTGTAGTAGTGAGGATGATGAACCTGAGAGAGGTATACCCACACTATTTGAAGACTCTAACCTCTTTATGATCAGTACCCTATCCTATGAATCTAAGAACCAATCCCATGAGATAAAGCTAGTCTATCCCCAACTCATTTATCATGACCAATGAGGACTGCCAATTCTGGACACATTCAAAAATGACGAAGCACTCTCATAATTCATGGGACTACAAGATAATATTCCATGTGGGGATCATAAAGCATGATTTATCATCGAGTTGGATACACATGCATACTATGGGGAAACGATTGAATCCCTCAGTCGCAAAAGCAAAAAAATAAGAATAATCTCTAGGTCCCTAAGTGAAAACCAAACTGTGGCACTCTCTGACCCAAAAATAGTAAAAAGAAAGGAAACATCCGATGGTGAAAACCTATCTAAGGCACCCAAGGATGGGGGATTAAATCTTCCTCTCAAAGCTCTACATCAGGAAAAATCAATAGTTCTAGCAGAAAAATGTAGCCCAGTCAACTTGGGAATAGAAGACACCCCGCACATCACATCCTATGTTGAATCATTGTTGTTAGAAGAATAGGAACTCCTAGCCACATTTTTGAGAGAGCGGAAATTTAAATTTGCATGGAGCTATACCGACATTCCTGGACTTGACTTGGAGATAGTGGTCCACCATCTAGTAGTCTACCCTAAAGCAAAACTTGTCAGAAAGAAACTCAAAAAAATGCATCCCCAGATAGCATTGTTAGTCAAGATGGAATTGAAGAAGCTACTTGATGCAAGGTTCATATGACCAATTGACTACCTCGAGTGGGTATTAAATTTGGTTCTTGTTTTTTAGCCTGATGGGAGCATCCGAACCTACATGGATTTCAAAGACCTAAAAAAAGCATGTCCAAAAGATGACTTATTGCTCCCTAACATTGATATGATTATAGACATGACTGTGGGACATGAAATGATTTCTCTAATGGATGGATTCTTTGGGTACAACCAAATAATGATTTCCAAAGAAGACCAACATAAAACGACCTTCACTTGTCCATGGGGGACCTACAGTTGGAACATGATGCCATTCGGCTTAGAGAATGCTAGGGCCACCTATCAAAGGGCCATGAAGTTAATATTTCACGACATGATCCAAAAAAATGTCAAAGATTATGTTGATGACATACTAGTAAAACCCAAGAAGAGGAGAGATCATATAGCAACTTTGAGTATTATTTTCAATAGGATGGAGGAATACAAGGTCTATTTAAATCCAAAGAAGTGTGTCTTCGGCGTATAGTCAAGAAAGTTGTTGGGATACATAGTGTCAATGAGGGGTAAATTGAAATAGATCCCACCAAGGTAAAAGCAATCCTTGAGATGGAAGCACACAAAACATTGAAACAGTTGAGAGGCCTCCAAGGTAGGCTTCAGTCCATCCATAGATTCATAGCACAATTGGCAGACAAGAAAATCCCTTATTCTCACCTACTTCACAAGGGAGTAGCATACAAGTGGGATGAAAAGTGTGAGGAAGCCTTCAACAAAATCAAAGAATATCTGCTCACACCTCCAGTCCTCATGCCACCGATCCCAAGAAAGCCTCTCATCCTCTACGTATCAGCAACAACAGCAGCCCTCAGTGCTCTCCTAGCTCAGCATGATGAAAAGGGGATAGAGAGGGCCATTTATTATATCAGTCGCACAATGGTTGGGCATGAGTTAAACTACTCATTCATCGAAAAATCCTATCTACCAGTAGTGTTTGCTTCACAAAAATTTAGACACTACATGTTGGCACACAAAATCAAACTCATCACCAAAATCGACCCCCTCAAGTACCTACTGTCAAAAGTAATGCTCACAGGAAGGATAGCCAAGTGGGTCATGATTCTATCTGAATATGACATCAAGTACATGGAATGAAAATAAATCAAAGGCCAAGTGATAGTAGATCAACTTGCAAAAGCACCCATGTATTCAAATAATCCACTCATATCAGAATTTCTAGATGAATCCATCTTCAATCTCAGCATAGCTGACCACTGAAAACTCTACTTTGATGGTTCCTACATCCAACATGGATCAAGAGTTGGTGTCTTCTTCATCACCCCACAAGCGGATTGTATACCTAGATCTTACAAATTGGCATTCCACTACACTAACAACATTGTAGAATATGAGGCTTTAACCATAGGTCTTAGAATAGCAGTGCAGTGGTACATCATGGCCCTCAGAGTATATGGATACTCCTAGTTGATAATCAATCAAGTGAATAGTGAGTACCAAACAAAGGATGATAAGCTAACTCCATAAAAAAAATTGGTAGAAAGCCTCAAAGAATCATTCATTGATATCACGTTTGAGAAAATTCCCAAAGCAAACAACAGAGGAATAGATGCCATGGCAACAATTGGCTCCCTATTGGATATCCCTCGCAATGTCCTGAAACATGAATTCTTGGTAGAGCAACTTCTCGTGCCCGCATTCGAGGTACCAAAGTCAGAATTTTTCGTGCAAAATAATTGGTCCCAATGATCCCTGGTACCATGATATTTATACCTACTTGCGAATAGGGGTCCTACCTACTGACTTACCCTCAAGCCTAAAAAGAACCTTTGTCAAAAAAGAATCCTGATTTGTCATCTTAGGAAATACCCTTTACCGTAGGAGCATAGAAGGAACCTTATTATGTTGTTTAAACATTGAGGAGGCATTGACTTCCTTAACTGAGGTACATAATGGTATTTGTGGTTCACACTCAAGCGGCATGACCTTAGCCAAGAAATTGCTGAGGATAGGATATTATTGGCCTACAATGGAAAGAGAGGCACATGATTATGTCAGGAAAATTATTGCAATGTCAACAACATGGAGATCTAATCCATACTTCAGCTCAGGAGCTTCATCCCATCATCACACTATGGCCCTTTTCGCAATGGGGGCTCAATCTCATCAGAAAAATAACCCCCACCTCATCCAGTGGCCACAAGTTTATCATAACTGCCACTGAGTACTTCACCAAGTGGGTGGAAGCCATCCCCATGACATACATCATTGGAAAGTAGATATCAAAATTCATCCTGAACTACTTAATATGTCAATATGATGTTCCCCAAGCTATTATCTCATATAATGGGACACCATTCAAAAATCAGGATGTCCATGACCTATGCAAAAAATTCAAAATCCAACATCATTTTTCCACTCTGTATTATCCCCAAGGCAATGGTCAAGCAAAGGTTGCCAATAAAACCATTCTAAAAATCCTCAAAAAGACAGTCAATGACATAGGTTGTGACTGGCATTTGTAGTTAAATCTTGTCCTCTAGGCCTATTGAACCAGCATCCACACACCCACAGGTGCCACCCCATTCTCCCTGGTCTACAAATCAAAAGTCATATTACCCATCGAGATCGAGATGTTGTCACTGAGAATATCACTACAAAATCTCATCATAGATGAAGAATACCAAGTATCAAGATTGAATGAGTTGGAGTTGTTGGATGAGTGGCGTATGGATATCTTAAACCATTTATAGGTCTATAAGAACTGACTCAAGAGGACCTATAACAAAAAGATCAAGAGCAGAACATTTTAGGTCGGAGAACTTGTCCTAAAGGAGAATGAGAAGAACATTCCAAATCCAAATGGCAAAGGAAAATTTGAACCCAACAGGTTGGGCCCATTTTTCATCATAGAAAGTTACAAGTCAGAGGAATATTAGTTATCAACACCCGAAGGCAAGCCTTTGCATGAACCCATCAACAACTCCCATCTCAAAAAGTTTTATGCCTAAATATTTTAAGGTATAGAACCAAAAATACAAAAAAAATAGAAAATGTCCTGAAAAAATGGTCATCCTGATCAAAACCTGGCAAACAAGTGTCTTGGTGACAACAAAAAAATCAAAAAAAAGAAAAAATAAAAAAAATAGAAAAAGGATTAAAAAATCACCCTCTAGTGAAAACCACTTCGGTGGCACTTTGGGCAAGTACCTTGGTGAAAACCTGGAAAACAAGTGCCTTGTGTAAATAAGCACTTTCCATCCACCAGGATCTTCATGGCTTGTTCTACATCATCCATCCATCACGCTTCCATCATCCATCGCATTCCATATCACCATTCATCATCCATTGCATCTACATCATAGCTTGGTCCTATGTTTGTGTCATGATCCCTCCTAGTACTACTCGGCCCATTCTCAAGGTCAATTTGTCCTACCTTTATTAGAGTAGTTTATTGCATCACACTGTGGGCATGTTCTCATCAGATCAGATTCATGTATATTCTTGAAGTCCCTAAATCAGAAAATCCAAAAACATTCAAAAAATGAAGAAAATCCAAAAACGTAAAAAAACCAAGAAAATCCCAAAACATTCAAAACACATCAAAATCAAAAATAGAGTTGTCTTGTCGAACTACGGGTCTCTGAGCCTTGAACGTAGGCAAGGATGATCTTTGATCATCCCCCAAGACACTTAGGTCATTCCTTTAGGAATTTGTCATAATAAACTAACAATCCATCTGCTCATATCTCATCAAATAATTGAGTCTGTGTCAGTCGAACTATGTGGTCTCTACGTGTATAATGTAGGCAAGGCTAATCTATTGATCAACCCCTAAGGCCCCTAGGGTAGGTCTTTAGGTTAGTCTCTTGGTCAAAATTTTGGAAAATTCCAAAACATTTGAAAAATCAAAAATCAAAACATTTGTAAAATCTCAAAAATAGCAAAAATAGCCTCAAAACATTTCAAAAAAAAACATCAAAAACATCCAAATATTTGAAAAAATCCATCCATTCCCATCTCACTTTCAGCTAAAATAAACATCATTCAAAATAAAACATCGTCATCTTTAACGTTTGGTGAAACAATCGGAAACAAGTCTAGCCGATCAAAAGTGAAAACTCAAAACATCAAAGTCTAAAGTCTAGGTTAGTAAGTAAACAAGTTGGTCAACTCTTTGTGTCAATAGCCTATCATCCAATCAGTCCCATATCAAAATTATTTGATATCGTCATGTCCTAGGATGCATCCTTCCTACAATGGACATCAACATCAGGCAACACCATAGTTTATTCCTGGTTAGCAGTATTGAAGAGCATTAGCTTATTTGTTTACTTTATCTTTGTCTTTTGATTTATCTTATTGTGCTCATTCCAAGGACCTCTCGATGATGTCCAAAAAAAATGATTTAGAGAGATAGGAATGGGGCAACAATCATTATCTTTTATATGTTGTGCTTGTGGGATATTTTTGTAATATAACCTTGGTCATGTGTGCTTTATTTAGGTGTAGGGAGGATGTTTTAAGTATCTTGTTGACCACATAGGAAGGATTTCTTTTCTATATTTTGGTCTGAGATGTTTGGAATATCTAAATTGCATTTTGAATAAGGTTTTGTGCACTAGGTGTGAACAAGAATACTCCTTTTTGGTTGTCAAGTCAAAGTCCATCACACTAGGTACAATGCCATCCTGGTTCTTTATACCTTGATGCATCGTACTTATGTGTGTAATCAAACATAAGGTAATTGGCCCTTTGAAAATCCCAACTCCTCAGTAAGTAATCATCATCATTATCATCATCCTGTGTATTATTAGAATCTCTTGCTTTTCACACTAACATGGTACCATGACAGTTAATCAAATCATTATCATCATTGCATTTATCCCGCATCCAAGAAATGGTTAGCATATTGCATACTGCATATCATATCACATAGAAAGCATTAACTATTAAAAATGCATTGTATTTCTATCCATGTATAATATAGATTGGTTATTCTACGCATCTCATAAATCATACATATACATCCATTATATAAACACAAAAAGCAATCATCCCATAACATTATAAACATTTGCATCATCATAGCATCATTTGCATTCATTCTATCATAACATTACATAATCATCCCATAACACATAAGCATCCATTATGCTATCACATACACATCAGACATTATATATTAAAAGCATCCATTTGCATATCATAACCATCATATCATAACACACACACAACACACACACACATATATATATATATATATATATATATATATATATATATATATATATATATATATATATATATATATATATATATATATATATATATATATATCATTTCATCATATTATATCATCACGTCATCATCATAACATACATGAGAAAATTACACACATCTGATCATCCATCATAGCATAACATTATAGATTTGTTAGTCTAAGCATTTGCACATCATAACATTTTGCACACATCATGAATAGTACATCAAAAAAATACTAAAAAAGAAATGCATGCATACATCATCACATAAACATCATAACATCGTAAGATAGAATCATTGCATAGCATATAGAAATGAGAGCCATCCATAATGCATAAATAAGATAGGACATAGCATATCACAAAATCATCATCTCATATATCATTGGAAATAACTATACAATCATGGTACAAAAGAATCAGATCAAGTATCAAATACATAAGTACAAGGGCCCACTGGGGCTATCAAAAAATGAGCCCATCAGGTGCAAAAAGAATCTTGTCTCAAGATCAAAATGAAGGCTAGCCATGCTAGCTGCTACCCTTGCCACCTACTCTCTCTCTGTGATCCTTTGTAGGTATGTGGCCTGTCCTCTGTGAAAAATATAGTACTCAAGCTGCCCTCGACATGGCCTGGTAATAATACAACCTGTAATAGTTGGCCTCCTAGATGGCCTCACTGTATGAATGAAGCGATACTGTGCTCCGAGAGGAAGATGCAGACATACTCTCAATCTATTGTCATCGGCCCATCTTAGTCATTTCCTGCAGCTCTATAGCCTGTCTCTGCTAGACCACCTAGTCCTACTCTACCTACAACTGATCTCTCTCAACTATGAGTGCCTGCACCTAGGTTTGTAACTACAAAATCTAGCCATCTCTAGGGTTTGGCTGGAGAGGTGGCTGCACGGCTGGCTGGTCCTAATCCCCATCTTTGGGTGGTGTCGGGACCCTATCCTATCATCCCTAATCCTGGTCCTACTACCCCTAGTCCTGATCTTGTCTCGAGACATCCTAGTGTGGCTGATCCTATGGCCTCCTACCTTGATCTGGCTGATCTAGTGGTGGTCCTCTGCCTCCTCATCCCCCATCTCTATCCCCTTGGCCCCATCCTTTTCCCTTGCCTCTAGCTCTACATCGGGTAGATGGTTTCCCTAGCATTGTAAGTCTAAGCAGTGGCTGAAACCAATCTTTGTATGCTTGCGTGGTCCTTGGATCTACTTGTCCCTAGTCATATGGCCATGGCCTGGCCACCAGCTACATGAAACTCTAAACTACCTCGTGGGTAGGTATATAATGGCCCCAAGAGCTCCATGTGAAAATGGCCATGTACTGATCATCTGGTCGATCTTGTGCCTCTCCAAACTATCTCTGAACCTTGCATGGTAGGTACATCTCAAGCATCGTATGCTCCATGCCCTGCATCAGTCTATCCTAGCAAGTGAAAAAGAGCTACTGTACATCGTCGAACCATGTGGGCCATCCAAGGTATGGCTGCCATGTAAACACTCGCATGTCACCCAGGACTCTTCGCTAGTGGGGAATCACATGTTTTCCTATATGGGTGAAAGAAACACCTCCTCTGTATTACCAAACAACTATATCATCTATCTCCATCGTAACTAGAATAACTCTCAGACGGAGCACAACAATGTGCTCCCAAGCCCAAATGTGTAGAAGTGTAACACCAGCCCCAAGTGCTTAGCCATCTAGATAAGAAAACTCATGTAAATCTCTGTATAGTGAGGCTAGAAGAACTGGCCCCCATGCAAACAATGTATGTCACCAGACCATCAACTCCTAAGTGAGCCCCCATCTAGGACTAAAATATCAGCCCCACCAATCTGGTGTGACGAGACCTGATATGATGGCTATTATAACCAATTGGAAAGAAGATACAACAAGCCTATGATGCTCTAGCTCAATCTGGCCCTCACAGAATACAATCTCATCGATGCCCATGAAATCATAGCAAGCCTCCCTCCCAACATCTATATCATAAATCACCTGCTCACCATGGATGGGCAATCTCATAATCCACCACACATCCTCTAGTGTGACCATGGCCTCGCTAGTCAAGAGGTGGAAAGAGGATGTCTCACTATGCCATCTCTCAGCGAATGCCATCAACATCCCCAGATGTGTCCGAATGGGTGATGCATAAGCAATGTACCAAAGTCTGATCTTCCCTAGGTGCTCCTATTGTCATTCAGTAAGATTATCCAAAATGTTGAAAAGGTCTTAGGTCCCGTGCTCACGTGAATAGATCTCTCTCGCCTCCTCCTGCATCAGGAAAGTCACCATATTAAAATTCATCAAAAAAAATATGGATCCTGGTTTATCTCGGCATCCTGAAACAACCTCAACATTGTTGTCTGTGAGGATGGTCCAGTTTACAAACTCCAAACTGCGCTACTAGAAGCTCTAAACTCCCAAATCTCATTATAGCATTGCAGTTTGAGAAGGCGATTCAGTTTGTGAGTAAACCCTAATTTCAAAGGGCACCGCAGCGGTGCACTTTGTATAGGTGGTTGGGTTTGGAATTTAAATCCAAAATTCTAAACTATGTTGTGGCATCATTACTCGTGACAGTGGCACAGTTTGAGGCCGAGTGGTGTCATTTAATGTTTTCAACAATGCAATATAGAACCACTCTTAGAGACCTAGTATTCTAACGCATTAAATGAGCATGAAAATTGAAAAACAAGCTCAGTTCAAGTTGACTCACCAGTGGTCCAGTGCCAGGAAGCCTCTAATGTGTCCATACTCTATCAGAAATATGCATGGGAAGCAGTCATTACGCCATCTCGCGAAGGTGTTATAGCTCAAAGTTGCAAGATCTCTAAAGGCTAAATGTGAAAATGAATTGGAAGTGGCCCCTCAATGCCTATTTAAGCCTAAAAATTAGGGTTTTTTAACACTGTTTAGTCATCCAATTAGGGTTTTGGTCCCTTGATCCCATTTTCACCTAACCGAGGGCCATTTTGTACTATTTTTTGCATTTTTTGACCTCCTGAAGCCTTTCTAGACCCTTCGGGCACCTTGTACCTCTTTTTTGCGAGATTACCCAAAAATCAGAATTTTCGTTGATCTCTCGAGGGTGCAGTATATTGGCATGTTTTCTCTCGCTGGGGCAGTAGTGGGGAAAAATTTTGAAATCAATTTTTGTTTCACTTTTTGATCGAGACAGTTTATTTTTTGAACCAATGTAATGAGTACTTTGCTTCAAAGAGGGGAAAAATGTAGACATGGAAAATGTATAGACATACTTGATCCTAATTTGACTAACACCATTTCATCCTGAATCACCTTCTCATCTTGTCAACACTCTTTGTCCCTTAAATAAATAATCATTTATCTGATTAAGTCATTCTCTCTTATTAATTAAATCAATCAATCTGATCTAATTATCTCTATTTAATTAAATAATTTATTTTATTTAATTAAATCTCTAAAGTCATCTTATGAAATTAAATAAATTAAACCTTATTTGATTTAATCTAACATTCATCCCCTTTAATTAAATAAATCAAAAATATTTATTTAATTAGTCTCTAAATCATATTCTTCTCATCTTTTGATTTAAATCAACCCACAAATCTAAATCAATTAGTCACATCATCTAATCCTTCATTAAATTAATTAATTGTTGATTAATTTAATTCTAATCCATGTCCCATCCTCTAGCTTTTTCCACTTGCCCATGAAAATACATTTAATTCATTTATTAAATCTCTATTTTCTCTCAACTTGGCATCTTTTTAGAATATTCTTCCAAATTTGAAAATCCCTCCAAGTGGACTTTGTCCTTCCAACAAGACATTCATTCATTCTTACATGTCCTTGTGCATTGAGCCAAGTGGCATTTAAGTCATTCATTTTCCCCTCTTGCATGTCATTTCACTATTTTCAAATTCCACCTAATTGCATTTATGGGAACTTTCATCAAAATATGCACATCCTTCATCCATCAATCTCTTGACAAGTGGCATCTTTCCATTGGTTGAAATTTAGTCCCACATTGCTTCATTTTGGGAATTCCTCCATCTTTTCTTTCTATAAATAAGAGGTTTCTCTCATTTGATCATCCACAATTTGAGCAAACTTACTATACTCATTTTCATCTTCAAGCATTAGCATTTTCATCAATTTCATCAAGGCATAGTTAGGTTATTGCAAGTTTTCTCCATGGAGCTCATTTGAAGCAATCACCAAGTGGATCAATCATCACCAAATCATCAAAAGCTTGCATAGGAGTTGGGAAAGGTCCAATTTTCACATCAAATTGGCACCAACTCCCCCATAAGATCAAGAGTTTGCATGTTTTTAATAGGATTTGATCTATCTCCTTGATTTTTTATTTTGTTCTTGCTTTTATTCCTATTTTGAGCATTGCTAATGGATTTTATGGGGAACTTTGATTTTGGCTTGCATTTGAATCTTCTAATGTGTTTGTTTGTTGTGTTTTGTAGGTACTAGGATCTTGGTTCTACAGTGGGCATATTGCACTAGCATTCAAACACCTACTGGAGTCACTCCCTATTCCCTCGTATACTGTGTTGAAGGTATCTTTCCAATAGAGGTCGAGCTCCCATCATTGAGAATCTCTTTACAACACCTCATTGATGATGAAGAATATTGTGTAGCACATCTTCAATAGCTAGAGCTTCTAGATGAAAAATGACTAAATGCCCTCAACCACCTTAGAGCATTTCAGAATAGGCTTCGTAGATCATACAACAAGAAGATTAAACCTAGAGAATTTTCCACTAGAGATTTGGTTATTAAGGAAAATTAGTATAACCTATACGAATGAGAAAAGAAGGGAAATTTTGAACCTAATTGGCTAGGCCCTTACATCATTATAACAAAATATGGATCAGGGGCATATCAGTTAACTACCATGGAAGGAGACCCCTTGGAAGATCCCATGAATATCATCCATCTAAAAAAATTATTTACATAAAAAAAAGACAAAAAAAAATCGTCTAATGGTGAAAGCCACTTTGTGGCACCTTGGGCAAGTACCATGGTGAAAACCTAAAAAATAGGTGCCATGAGTAGAGGCATATCAACCATATAGTAGGACACTCCCTCCTACACCCACAATAAATTCATCCACCATGCATATCCATAATAAACCTACTCACCTTATCCACTATGGCTTGGAATATCATTCACCCCCTCGACCTCACTTGATCCACCCACCTAGTGCAGATCTCACATGGTTATTTTACTATTGGATAACCACCCTAACGCCATCTCATCCACTTTTCTTTTTAGCTGGAACAAAGTGATTTAGGCCCATCATACACACCCATTTCTCCCTCCTTTGTGTCACTCGGCTACACACGTCCATAAATGGCTAGTACGTTGTGGGAAAACAACATTGACATTCTTGCAAGAGATAAAAGAAACAGATTTCATATATGCAAAAGAAAGGATGGACAAAACTACTTTTAAGTTTGGAAGAGAATAAATTTTTGCAACATGAACCTGTATCTTTCTAAATCTATCCATAAAAACTTGAAAAATAATATTCATTATTCCCCAACTTGTACCATGCCACACCGTACACATGAATTTTATACAATGGTGTTTGTATAAGATGTGAATTGGCCAAAAATACTTCCATCCCATTCCCTCCATCAACCCATCCTATCATAAGTAGTGGGAAGTAGTATTACACATCCTTAGTTGCTCATCCACTTCATCCCGTAATAAAATCCCATTTCGTAATAAGCTACCATCCATAATAAATATTTCACCATCCCAAATACACCACTCACCTCAACCCAAGATAACAAATGCAAATACAAACAACAGGCATTCCCACAATGACCTTAGCACTAGAACATCCACATAATCCTCAAAATCATCCTACCATGTCACTTGTCGCCCATTGCAATCTACCCCATCTTTCCCCAATAGGATGCATCCTTTGTTAGTCTGGAAACATCTATCAATCTTCCCCATCATTTGGCAAGAGATTTGGCTTTCATTTATTTGAGATTTATTGTTGTGTTCTACAAAGTCACCAAGTTGAGGCCACCTAGATCCTTTCATATCTTGGTGTGTCAAAAATGAGGTATGAAGTAGATTTTGGTCACTTTGTGTGGGTGTTTTTTATTAGCCTGATTTACTAATGGTTTCTTACACCTTAGCTGGATGGATTCAAAATTTTGGTCTGCTATATATAATCCCCTCTATGATTCATTAGGGTGTCAGGAATCATTTAGTGATTAGGTTTAATCTTTTATTTGCATATGTTTGTGAGTCTCAAAGTCCATGCAAGATACACAATTGTTCCTTTGGTCATTTAAATCATTGGTGCATAATGTCTCTTGTTATATCAAATTAAGGCTGATTGCTCACCATATTTTCCCAACATAATTAGCACTCTCCCATCCACTTTCTTCTAACATTAGCCAGTCCCCCCCATCCCTTTTATCCTACTAATCCCCCATCCCCTCTACACACTTGGACTTGAATACATGCTATATCATGACACAAAAATAAACACTCACACCTACATAATTTTAATAAGGGAATTTTGAGTACAAAACTAACAAAAGGCCATTGACATGATGTCAGATTCATGGATGCACTAATGACTAAGGGAGAGAAAACTATCACAAGATAATTGATACTATCAAAAACCTTGGTTAAGAAACCTCTTGATTATTTTGTTGTGATGCGAATCATCTGTTGCCAAATAGGGAAAAAAAAACATCATAAGAGGAAAAATTAAATGTAAATAGGTTGACATCCCAGTTATAGATTAAGAATTATCAATGCCATGACATTCATACATATCCCATCAAAACATCATATAGAAATACGCATAAACAAATTTACCCATCATTTGCATGACATAAATACATATGCATTAGTATTAAACACATCCATTTATCATATAATCCATTGTCACAAATGCATTTACCATGAATTTTTAACTGCATACTCTACAAATAAAATCATTTACCATATAGGGGTCCTTACTCTCACATAAAGGTGCACTTCATCCTATGGAACTAGTGTTCTCCTAGCTCCTTTTATTAATTTTTCATATTTGAAATCACTATAGCAAAGGGTCATTATTGAGTTCTTGATTCTAATTTTATAATCAAGAGGTATGGAAGATGAAATCCAAAGGTAAATAGGACAAAAAGTCCACTAGTTGAATCGCCTTTATGTGAAAGAAATCAATCACATATAAACAATACATCCCATACATATCATAATAAAATATCATAATATCCTTATAAAATTCATCAAATTATCATTCATCAATAAAATATAGCATAAAAATCATAATATAGGATCCATAAACATAAAATACATCACATGCATAATTAAATCATCATTACATAATCAAGAGCCATATAGATAATCACATCTACATAAACCATGTAGATCCAAATCCATCATATCATATATATCAAAATAATAATGTCATGATATAGAAAATGTATGATAGTATCTCGTGTGTACAAAAAGTCGAACCCATCCTAGGGTATGGAATCCAAAAATTCATAATCACTATGCACTAACATGTGCTCCCTGCATCTGAATTTTTGTCAGGTGATCTTTGTGGATGATCCCTTAGAGGTGCTCGTGGTGGACCAATAGCAATTGATGGTCCTAAGCAAGCTAGCCCATGTGACTTGGTGCTAACTGAGACACTGGCTACCCTTTGCTCTAGTGGCACTACCTCCTCTATGCTTTCTGCCATCTCTCTACCACCTGAGTAGCATGGCCAAACTCTGTAAACCCAACTGCCACTCCACCATCCAACATATCATGGGCTACATCCCACTCTCTGAAGCCTATCTACCTCCCTCTAACACTGATCAAACTACTCACCATCACCTCCACCACCCCCTCCCCCATCCAACAATCCTTGTAATCTAGTTGCCTCTTCTCTAGTAGCATCCCTCTCACCAACTAATGTGGCCACCTTCGCCCTAGTTGCATCCCTCTCGTTGGTCAATACTTATGCAACTGCTTGGGTTGTGTCTCTCTCTATTATCAATGTGGCCTATCATGCTTGATCATGCTCCTAATGAAGTTGGTCCCTCTCTAATGACAGTGCATCCACCTGGGCTTGTAGATCTCCACCCCTCTAATGTATACAATGCCCCTCCTCCCCTCCAACATTACCCTCTCCTCTAATATCCTCCCTGCTTAGATCTTGATCTCCTTGACCATCATCAGCTTTGTCATCCCCACCATTATCATCATCATCCTCATCACTGTCATGATCATCACTATCATCATTATAACTATTGCTTCTCTCTAAGATGTTGCTACTGCTCCTCTCATCACGACTGCCCTATTCTATCACTAGTTGTGCCTGGGGCATAGTCAATCGAGTAGGTCTAAACCTCTTCCACCAGGTATCATACTCTGTTGTGGTACCTACATCTACAACATCTCACCTCAGCTCCCACACCACTGTTGATGTGTCCATCCAACTCTGAAAAGTTGTATCATAATCAATAAAACCGCCCCACTATCGTCTCTCACAGGCCACCCTACCAAATACTGCCTCTAACTATGGAACCCCTATCATTGACCAAACTATCATAGTACTCGCATAGGAAAATATCTCTCAATGATAGCCCAAGTCTTCCCTATCAAATAGTGTACTCTCTGAACATATGGAATGTAGAGGTGATCATCCTCCCAATCCTCACAATCAATATATGGCCGCTAGATGAAGGAACCCATATCATCAATAACCCTATGCCAGTGATCCATCTCACCCAAATGTCACTGTCATAAGAACCCCACATACATAAAGACATAAGGCATATCTAGTCCTCAGCATTTGTCACACAATGGATGAATCACAACAATACACTCAAATGCCATATGTGTAGCAGAGTCACCCCAGCAGCTAAACTCCACCCATCTCTATACACTACATAATGGATCTCCCTATATAAATCTCCTAATACGGCCACCCCCATGTATACACTGTACCCTACTCAAACATGTGATCCATCACTCAGCCTATCGCGAACCCCCGTGACCTCCTATCTAGCATCAAGGTACTAGTAATCAATGCAACTACAAAAAGACATAGATTTGGCCATAACCCCAATCCTACATCCAAATCCAACTCCACGCCTCTAATAGGAAGATCCTGATGAGCGAATACATTCTGCAATGCAGCCCTCGCCCCTAGAGTCAATACTCTACTAACTCCTCGCGAACCAGTAGTCATAGAGTCCATCACACATCCTCCAGTGTGACTGTATCCTCACTAGTTGGTAGATGAAAACTGCTAGTCTCACCGTTCCATCACTCTACCAATGTTATCATAAGGGACCTATGTGCCTGAATTTGAGGCATGCGAGAAACAAAATAAAATCCTATCATATGCAACCAGTCGTCATCATCTGGTGTCAACCTCTGTTGTAGGGTCCCCATAACTATTATCCACTGCTCTCATAACTGTAGGACCTTCAGATCCTCTTGCATCATTGCACACGCTAACATCAACCCCTTTTTGCCAAATTATGACCTCTATTTTAGCTTAATTTACTCAACCCCCCATTTTCTATGAAATCATGCTTCCATCATGGCACAAGCACTGCTTTATCAGATGCAAGTGCTCTCATTTCTCACCCAAGCACTGCTTTACAGAGGCACAACACTTTCCCACATAGGCGCGCCAATTTTAGGCGTAGGCATTGCACTATGCATGCACCATTTCCTGAACCCCCTATGCACATTTGCATCAAACACATGCACGCCAAATGTAGGCACCATGATTTTTAACATGGGCATCGAAATTGACCGCAGGCATCATGAAAAAACACAGGCATGATTTCCTTGCACACAAGTGTCACAATCGTGCTCTTAAGTGTCATTTTATGAAATGACACATTCATTTCCCAAACTTTGACTCCTGATTAGACTTACCCTAGACCCACCTAACCTAACCTAAACCTAAGGGATAGGTAACGTATTGGCTCCCCTACATCCTCTACCCATTGATACTCCTAAACCCACTTCGCACGATGCCTATCATAAGGAATTTGTGTCATTGTTGCGCTCTGCCACCTCAGCTTCACTCCTTTAATAAAAGTTGAAAATGAATTTTTGGGTCCCTCCAAGCCTATTTATAAGCTATCTGACCCTAATTAACTTCTAATCACATCCCCAACCCTAATTTATTTTCTACTAGACAAATCAAAAGTCTCGTTCTCCCTCCTTGTTCCACCTAATTTCTCTATTTCTTCTCTTGGTTTTTACTTTCTCTTCAACACCATTCCTCATCATTTTAGCCCACATTTTTTGAGATCCTGATTGAAATTTTTTTTTCAAAATTTTTCTAGTCAGCCTCTTGAGGGGGTATCACCTCCTAATTAACCCTTCATTTCACTGGGGCAAAAGTTTTAAACTTCTTTGACACAATATCACTTTTGACACTACATCAAAGAGGAGAAAAATGTAGTCCCCCTAAATCTGACTTCACTCCTTCTAAATTAATTAAATAATTATATTTAATTAATTTACCTGCTTCTCCCCCTCTAATTAATTAAATATGTTTATTTAATTAATTAATCCATTTCCCTCTTTTAATTGATTAAATATTTTATTTACTTAATTATATCACTATCTAAAACTATAGTTCTTCTAGTTAATTAAATAGTTCTTGTTATTTAGTTAATCCCATTCAAATGCCCTTTCCTTCCAAAATCCAACTGCATTAATTAATCCTAGATTAATTAATGAGCTAACCTCCCTTAGCCCATTCTCCAACTTTTGACTCCACCTAGGTTAATAAACCCATGGTTTATTAACCTCACCTACCTCATTATGATAATTAATCCCTTATTAACTATCTTAACCCCCATCATTACCAATATTCTCTAATTTAAAATTCATCCTCAACCCCCTAATCTTGTCTCATTAATGCCACAAATCCCACCTACCTCCACTATCTTACACACAACCTCCAAAATTAAATGAGGTGTCATTCCAATGTGTACTCACAAATGTGTGAGCACACCTCACCCTTTTCCATGCACCTAATTGTGACAATTGTCACAATGCTAATTAGCCACATCTATTGATCCATGCATCACCTTCACATTCAATCCTATCCCTTCATTAACTTTCAATTGTAGCCCTCCATTTTACCCTCCAATTTTCTATAAATTGGGCCTTCATCCCCTCATTTGATCATATTGAATTGTGCTAATATTATGTTGGTGCAATTGTGAGCAATCCACACTTCAATCTTGAGAAAATAAAACAAGACTTGGGTGCATCTTGATCTCAGTCAAGGAACACATCAAAGGTATAATCATTGTGTTTATGCTTTATGCTTTTTTTCTCATTGATTTATGCTTTTGAATTTGATTTATAACCCCTCCACAAGTGATTCAATCAACCTTGGATCTGAATTCTTTTGAGAGTTGGATTGGAAATTAATTTTTGATTAAATGCAATGATGCAACTTAATAACTATAAAAATACACTATTTTGAGATGAAAATAGACAAAATGGGAACTAACAACAAAAATTGAAGACCAAAAATTAAGCATAGCAGATATTGATGTACCTTTGATTTAAATTTGAGCCTGATCTAGGTGGAAAAGGGCATGAAGGGTGCCCTATATTAGGGTTCTAAAATTTAAAAAATGACTTCATAGGCCTCAAGTCCCTAGTTTTTGGCTTCTTCCTTCTGAGTCTCGTTGTCAAATCTTTGTCTGTTACTGAGATAATGTAGTTTATGTATCTTGTCAAGTTGTAGGGATTGAATGCATAAATGAGAAAATTATCTTAAATCTCCTTCCAATCCTCTTTAGATCTATAACTTGCACACACAAAGGGAGAGGAAGGGTTGTTTCATATAGGGGCTTGCCTCAATCAAACCCCATGTTGGTATCTCTACCTCCACAATGGAAAAACGAATGATAAAGAGAGCTTATCCTTTTCAATGATAGAGGCTAAGTGATAGTGGAGGAATGCATTGACAACTTTTTGCAACTCACCACTCAGATTTGATCTCCTTGATGGACTAAATTCATGCTCATCACCTTCAAGGATGGATTGTAATTTGACTTGATTTGACTTTAAGACCTACAAGCATTAGTACTCACAAAGAAAAATTATCAAAAACATGAAAAAACTTACATAAAAACACAATGAAGGATTGACATGATGCTTGACTAAAAGTAATGTTGATAAATCTACTCTTGACTACCCTTGACTAAATTTTTGGATCTTCAATTCGCTCAATAATTTCTCTTTCTCTTTCTCATTAACTAACATGGTGAAAATACTATGTATTCATATGAAATTCTTCTAATTTCCCAAAAATTAAATCTTGATAGTCAACAATTAGGATTTGAATTTCAAATAATAATTTATCAACACTGACATATTTAAATTTGAGGCCATTTTAAGTGGACAAGGGTGTAGGGTGCCCTAGACCAAATCCCACCTTTTTTTAAGATCCAAAGTGTCAAGGGAAAAATATTAAATGCATACTTGGATCTTGCATATTTGATTTTTTTAATAAATGATAAAATGGGCCATGGAATACATACTTTATGAAATTAGGTGCATAATTAGTTCCAAGTACATAGGAGGGAGAAAAATCTAGTGTGAAATTGTCAAGGGTGACAATTTATGACACTACAAGTAACTTGTCATAATGCTTTTATGTATACTTATTACTATTTAATAACTTGTAAACATCCGTATTCTCCAAAATATCTATAGCCTAATCAAAATAGGAACCTATCAAAGATAGTCTATCTACTTCAATTTTATTTTTTGGAATAGCTTGCAATTGATGTATTAAAATACTCAAGCATATAATTACATGGTGTTTGTATTCTTTTATTAGTGAATTAGTATCCACACATTAAGATATACATTTCTTGGTTATCAATTTGTATTCTTCATAGATTTGCAGTTCTTTATTCCCTTTTTGTGAATATCAAACCATACATTGAAGATTCATTATTGTTATATTATTGGTGCAATGAATTTCAACTAGTAGGACTATTGGCATCTTTCTCCTTGTGGTGAGATGAGACACACATTAGTTTCAAAACCTTGTTCCTATTACACAACTTACCTATCTTGGATGGTTTTTTCTTGTCAAAAGGAAATATTTGAATCTTTAGTATGTTAGTTGTGTGCTACTTTACCCTCTACATGATCTTCTCCTTAATGTTTTATCCATAGAAATAGGTTTTCCCATCATCTTAATATTAATCAACTTTACCTGAAAGTTGATGGTTGGTTGAAGGCTATTGTGGTAACCTACTTTAGCAATCAATGTTACTCTAATTTAAATGATCCTAAATTTGCATAGATGTTATGCAAAGTATTATTTTAGGCTTATATTGAATGGTTATTCACCTGTCTCAATTATGGTTGCTCAATGTAGAGGTCAACATAATTATATTTAAGTTAATATTCATTCTTGAAGGATTCCATGAGTTGCTCCTAAGTTTGCTCAAATATTCCTTTTATTTTTTCTTCCTTCCAAATTTAATAGGATTTCCAACACTTATTTATAGGTGAATAAATTAATAAGAGGGTGATAGTAATCTTATTTTCATTAGATAAGTTAGTCATGGAATGCAATAATCTAACTAATCTAACTAGTTATATGTTAACTTCAATGTCTTGATTTGCACTAAGATCTCTACTTGATGATGAGGTCGATAGAACTTCCTATTCAATAACTTGTGCAAATTAGTTAAATGGAATTTTTTTCTATTCCATAAGTGCTTCTTTAATTTCACTCTCAATTATTATATGTTTTTTTTCTCCTACATTGGCTTGGTCATCCTAAAATAAAGATACTAGATAATCTAATAGTTCTCATGGATTATTTTCAAGGCCTAGGTAGTCCAACTACATTTGATAGGATATACAAGATGAGTATAAACTATTTAGATACCAATAGGATAAAACCTAATAGCCAATTATTTATATTAGAATATAGATGGTGTTTTAGGCATATTTGGAAGCTTATGTGAGATGAAATAGAGTAAGACTTTAGGAGATACATAAACCATAAAGTAATTATAATTTTATTCAAAATTTTATTCTATGCATGACAGATCCTTGAGAAATGTGTATTGATTTTATCTTATATCTATCTATCTATCTAATTATTTAGTTACATGATTGACTGATATGTCATGGCTATGTATATATAGATTATAAGGATTAATGCTATCAAACCCCGAATTTAGTAGGATTTTGAATTGAATGAATTTTCATCTTTGTAAATTTTATAAAGTGTGCTCATTTTCATTTAGGTTCCTAATGAGTTGGTGAATTGAAATAAAATAAACCTCAAGAGTGTTGGACCATAGTTGTCACAAATCGATGATACTATATAAACAATTTATATTAAATTTTGGAATGATATTTTCAGCTCCAATATGAATTGAACTTTATAATTAGGCCTCAAGGTGTATTGGTACCTAGAATAAAGTCATGATTGAGATTATCATGTTTTGATGAGGTATGTTTACTTTAGGAGTGTTTAATTCTATAGAAATTATTCTATTCTATTATTATATTAAATGTGTGACACTTGGAGTTCGGTTTATGATATTTATGTTCATATGAGAATTTGTGAGGTTCTCTTATGTATTGTACATATCAATTATGTGTTCCAATAGTTGTCACAAGTCATGATAATAGTCTTGGCATCACCACTAGTACTATTATTAGTGAAAATTCCTAAATCATCTATTTATATGATTGTCAAATAATAATATTGGAAGGTAAGGTGATATAATATAGAAGAGAGTTCAATTCATAACACATAAAATAATAATAGTAGTAAGAGAGTCATCTAGATGGTCTGTCTTTGATATCTCTACAGCCTAATGAGCCTCAAGCTATCTATTTAGAGCACCCACCATTGAGAACATACAATTAAAACCAAAACCTAAATCCTATAATATAGTAAAGATAATTGCTTAACTATATAAAAAAGACCATTCAATGTGATCATCAAGTTTTGATAGTTAGGCCAACCAACATACTAAACAACATACACATGTTCAATTTCAACCTTTCTCTCCCATGCCATTACTTTTAATTAATAGATAGTATATTATATTTAGGGATGATACACTATAATATTGCATTGGATTCATTTCTAAAATCTACATACTTGTATATTACATTTTTAACCATTAAAAATATGGAATTGTGCATTAGGGTTTATGCTTAAATTAATAATTAATATTTCAATTATTTAGTGCAAACTATGTAGGAGGATGGCATGGTAGTGTTGTAAATGGAGGTAATTATGTAACAAAGAACAAATAATTAGATCTACAATCTCATAGTTTTACAAAGTATTACTCCTATACACTTCACATAGAGGATGTGGCTAACTCCTCTATCATAGTGTCAAAGAAGCATACAATGTTATACAAAATACATCTCTCATAACACAAGAAACTTCAAGAAGAAGACTATTCCCACAAAGAGAGAACTTACAAATCAAACCATGTTCTTATACCACACTAACATGTGCCAAACTATGTAAAGTAAGATCTCCTTCAACACTCCCAAACTGAAAGGATATCAACCTCTCATAGAAAGTAGATCAAACTTAGCCAAACATTCCCACAACAAAAGGGAATATTCCTAGAGCCACTATCTCCCATACCTCTCCTACCAAAATCCTCATAACTAACTCAAGTTCAATATTTCAAGGAGAACATTGGAAATACATAAAATCATCCATCTACTTCTCAACAATGCATAAGAGACGTCAAGATACATCTTAATAATGCATCTAATAATCAAGAGGAAAACACCTCTTAGATCATTTTACCTACCTAGTAGACCAAGATTGGGATACAATATTGTATTGTGGATACAATAGACAACCTTCTCATCAAGTCTATGATGGACTCATATCCATTTTTAGGTGTAGGCTTCTCGTTCTTTATTGTTGAAAAATATTTTCTTACAAGTAATCATTCCAACATATATCTCTTAATATAAGAAATATCCAGACTAACCCAAGTCTCTCTAGTGTCCACGAGCACCCACTAATCAATCCATGCCAAATTCAAATGCAACCTCCATAATCATGAAGCTCCAAGCAAATGATTAATACTCAAAACTGAAAAGAACTACATCATTTCCAAAGGAAGAATAATAACACCTTTACCAAAGACTATAAGGGTCCTCAATGAAACAAGATGTTAAAACCTCTTCAAATCACATGAAGATAAGCACATCCTACCAAAGCTCCCACTGAACTGTGATACCAAGCTATACATGGCAACAAGATAAACATCAAACCATCACTATCAAAAACCTCCCACTGCAACATGTAACCAAGCTATCCATGACATCATGATAACCATCTCATGAATGAAGATCGTCCATACATGAAAAACCATGGGCTCAAAACCATGAGCTCCAAAACCATGAAACAATTCAACTAGCACAAAACCATGTGTCAAAGACCACTAAAGGTTAATCCACTAACTCTAACCCAAGAACTAGTTTAACCCAACTACCCTCCCCTTACCACCTGGGAGAACTCCTCTCTTACCATGCCTTTCCTTTCAGGGATTGATCAAGCCACGCTAGGTCTTACAACCATCATACATAAATAAATTGTAACAAAGAACACTTAATTAATCTACAATCTCATAGTTTTACAAATTATTAAGCTACATAATTACAAATGTTAATTTGCATATTCATTTCATTCGAATTTAATCTCTTTCTAATCCTAGTTTTGGGGAAAAATTTCCAAGGACTTAGGAGATACATGAAATATGTTTAGGATTGCATTTAAATGACATCCCATTCCCAACATTCTCCCACTTGACATTATACATTGCAATTATTATAAACAAGGAATCATTCTTATAAATCAAGTACTGGAATCAAGGCCAATGGCCTTCCTGCACCAAGAACCAATACCTTTCCCACGTCTCTATAACCATTTCTTTTGTCACTAAAACCTACACCAATCTATTCAAGAACACAAGCATCAAATTCAAATGGTAACAAAAGACTCTAAGTGACTGGCACACTCATACCAAATTGGAATAGCAACCATAGCAAGTTGCTAGCTCATCCAAAACTGTCTTAGGTAGAACTTCATGCTATCAACTATTGCCTCTATTTCACCTACAGTTAAATTAGACAAGATAATCAAATGTTAGATCTTCAAAGGCCAGTGGGACATTCACACAAGGGCAAAGACTCTACATCTGTTGCTAGGTCACGGGGAACTCAGTGGGAGAAGCTACCCTAGGAAGATTCAGCATGAAAATCATCCAAGGAGAAAGTTGACAAGACTCTCCTGCTATCTGGTCGACTGACTGTTTGATTCTTTCCATCCTGAGTAGGTCGCTGAGACCTAGTTTTTGTCATGCCGAACGAGCCTGCAGAGCCTATCGCTATAACGGGGAGCGTTCGGTATGACCTCTTACCGCATGGATTTCCTTGGCCGATAGGCCATTCAACCGTCATTCGCCAAGACTCTCAGTGACCATGGGCTTCGGGGAGACCTACAGCGCTCAGTGAGAGGTCCCAACGAAGGTTCAATGTCTCGCAGACGTGTGAAGAGTCTCAGAGCAAGATATGCTTTTGGAAAAAGTGAAGGGCTTCACCGGGAGGTCTTGGTGAGGACGAAAGTCTCGCCGAAAGGAAGGAATGGGCCTCTATGTAGTTGTTTTCGGCGTGAGTCCTGCCAACACAAAAGAACCTCGGTGTAACTAAGGGACTTCGCTGGGATGTCCCGCTGACATAAAATGTCTTGCCAAAGGATGAAGGAGCCACCGAGGATAAAAGAAAGGCCTCACCAAGACTTGAGGCTTGCGTAGTAATGTCTCTGCGACCAGCAAGGGTTACATCGACAGTATTTCACCAAGGAGTTCAGCAGGAGTCCCACCGACAACAAAAAGACTTCGTAGAGAAAGAGGACTTCGGCATAAGGTTATACCGAAGTAAGAATGTCTCCCTGACTATGTATATGGTGGTTCATCGGCGGAGCTAGGCGATATCAGCATTATGTCTCAGCGAGTTCTCTTGGTCTTACCGATAGTGTGTGAAATGTTTTTCTTTCGGCACAAGTTCACTTTTGTCTCATCGGTTGGTGGCAGAAGGATGTGCCCATCGGTGTAGGTTGGGGAAATTGTTGTAAGGTCTCGGCGAGTGACCTTCGGTCTTGTCAATGGAAAATATGAAGGACCCTTGTTGGCGTAACGATTGCCTTGTCTCGGTGACTCATAATGCATTGAGACCTTTTGGTGTAGCAAATGTAGTCTATGTGAGGTCTCCCTGACGGATGGAAGCTATGGAAACACACTTGGGATAGGTAGACTCATCGATGGGAGATGCATTATGTCTCAGCGACGTCCCCAAGCTATGCCAATACTTGCGAGAAGATTTAACCGCATCGGGGAGACACGATTAGTGTATCACCGATATGTGGTTCAACAGGGTAAGTTTTGACCACTCGAAGAAGCTGCGTGGATTTCACTCAGCCAATCAGAGAGATTTGAAGGTAAACCGTGGCAGTCTAAAGAACACCAACAGGATGAAGGGTGACGTGTATCTATTGCAGGTCAGAGCATTCAAGGTGCAGCCGAAGTAGCTCAACTGGACACGATGGATCAAATGAATGTGGTAGCTGCAAAATATCAGAAGGCTCCTACGAGGGTAACTCTTCATCGACACACACAGCAGGGACATGCAGGCTTCAACATTAACTTCATCTGAAAGATCTGAGGGTAGATATTTCTGAGCCATATATTTTGTAAGCCCTAATGGGCCGATATCAGTCTATATATTAGGCATTTTTTGCCTTTTTGTAAATAGTTATGATTACACACTCTAAAGAGTTAGTGATTTTTTAATCAATCCTTTCTCAATCAATGTATGTTTTTCTATAACTCAACTGGAATCCTGAATACAACATAGAGTTTACCTTGGAATTTTGTGTTCATGTTTGTATTGATTCTCATTTCTGTATCTTTCTTTTGAACAATGCAAGTCTTTAACTATTTTTTATAATTCTGTATTCATATCTTAGAACTGTGAAATTAATCTTTCCTTCCTGAGATGTGTATGTGGGCCAAACCTATTAGGACTAAAGCATTAAGTCTGAAATAAGTTGCTCTGAGAATAGCAATTAGGCCTTCAAGTGTATGTTCTTCCTATGTTCATTTCATGATTTCTCACCAGTTTGGTGTATCACCCTAGTGTAGTCCTTTAATTTATGTATATCTTCCCTCTTTCCTCTCAAAGAAGCAATAGTTTAGGTGATACCCAAAGGAAGTCGGCCTTCTCTGAAGGTTCATTTCAGCTATAGGTGACCCACAGCCTTGAGATGATCCCATGTTGCTCTAGAATGCTCAGTTTTTTGTAAACTTTGCACAGGGTGTGATTCTAGGTGACAACATCAACATAGCAACCCAAATCTGCAAACAAGTCCCTGTATATCCACCATCCTACAAAATAAGACTCCAAGGTAACAACACACATATACATGTGATAAAAAACCTCTAAAGTAACTCACTGTAGTAAATTTTAACTAGTCCAAGAGAGGTTCACCTCTCATACAAAACACATATACCTTCTGGAACTCCCATTGCAAAGGTAATGCCAAATCTAAAAACAAGATCACAACATTAACAAGTCCTCCTATAGCACTTCACATAGAGGATGTAGCTAACTCCTCTATCATAGTGTCAAACTTTGTAAAGTAAGATCTCCTTCAACACTCCCAAACTAAAAAAATATCAACATCTAACCATTCAACTTATAATGAAACATGGAAGAACTTAGATGTAAACCTCTCACAAAAAGTAGATCAAACTTAGCCAAACATTCCCACAACAAAAAGGAATATTCCCAAAGCCACTAACTATCTCTCGTACCTCTCCTACCCAAATCCTTAGAACTAACTCAAGTTCAAGATTGCAAGGAGAACAATGGAAATACATAAAATCACGCATCTACTTCTCAAAAATGCATAAGAGAATTCAAGATACATCTTAATAACGCATCTAATAATCAGGCGGGCAACACCTCTTAGATCATTTTACCTACCTAGTAGACGAAGAGTTGGATACAAGATTGTCTTGTGCATACAATAAACAACCTTCTCTTCAGGTCTATGATGGACTCATATCCATTTCTAGGTGTAGGCTTCTCAGTCTTTACTATTGAAAAATATTTTCTTACCAGTAACCATTCCAACATATATCTGATAACATAAGAAATATTCATCCTAACCAAAGTCTCTCTGGTGTCCATGAGCACCCACTAATCAATCCATGCCAAATTCAAATGAAACCTACATAATCATGAAGCTCCAAGAAAATGATTAATACTCAAAACTAAAAAGAACTACATCCTCTCCAAAGGAAGAACAATAACACCTTTACCAAAGATTCTAAAGGTCCTCCATGAAACAAGATGTTAAAACCTCTTTAAATCACATGAAGATAACCATATCCTACCAAAGCTCACATTGAACTGTGATACCAAGCTATACATGGCAACAAGATAAAAATCAAACCATCACTACCAAAAAACTCCCACTACAACATGTAATCAAGCTATCCATGACATTGTGATAACCATCTCCTAGATGAAGATCATCCATACATGCAAAACCATGGGCTCAAAACCATAAGATCCAAAACCATGGACCAATTCAACTAGCACACAACCATGTGTTAAAGACCACTAAAGGTAATCCACTAACTCTTACCCAAGAACTAGTTTAACCCAACTTCCCTCCCCTTACCACCTAGGAGAACTCCTCTCTTACCAGGCCTTTCCTTTCATGGATTGAGCAATCCATACCAAGTCTTACAACCATCAACCCAAATACATTATAACATACTTATTTTACAAATATGAAATAAAACAATAGTAAAATCTCCCACTACAACCAAAAATCTTCAAACTTTTAAGAGAAAGGTGCCCCAAACTCTACCAACCATTAGCTCTAATACCAAATGTTGAAAACAAAGGTGATTATGTAGCTTAATTCTTGTAACACTATTTTACTGTATATTTAATTAAGTGTTCTTTGTCACAATTATTTTTGTATGATTAATCTTTGTAGATTAATTTTACCAATTGTAGAAAGAGATGGAGGATTGTAGAAGAATGAGACAAGAAGATAGAAGTGACACAACATATACTTGAAGAAACCCTTTCAGGAAAAAAATCCACCACCTTAATCAATAGTGTTTGTATTATTTAACCTTAGAAAAAAATTACAATAATACTATATCAATCCTTGATTAAGATGCTTCTTTTTCCTTGAACAATTCTTCTTCACAACCTACAATAAAATCTCATGTGTCCAAGCATGAAGCCACACATCCTATGTCATGCTTCACAAAAGTAATTTCTTAGAACTCTCTTTAACTTGCTGCAATAAATAAAAAATTGTGAACATTGTAAACTCCGAAGAGTTGACAATTACAAGAGGATAAAGCTCCTCACAAATATCTACGTCATTCTTGTGTAAGTAGATGTCTTTCGTGAAAAACAATGTCAAATCAAGTCCATCAATTTGGGCATCCCAAACTGAATTCTTAACTCAATGTTGATTACGAAGATATCTTCCAAGCTTCTCCTCAAGAATGGGCCCACTTAACTTAACCTTGTAAATATCTTCTCATGCAAAATATGTTAACTCCAAGATGCCAACTTGGGTGCCCAAGGTGTGTCCAATTCAATCTCTATTAACTGAAACATATCTCTCCATCAGTTCATGCAAACATGATGCATGATTGATCATCCCACTTAGCTGAATGTAGCCACCTATTATCTATCATGAAACTCAAGTCAACTGAAGTCAAGTAACATGCAACTCAAACTAACTACATGCAACTAAAGATAACTGAACTGAACTCCACACATGTAAATATCAATTCCTAACTTCTAGGATCTTTACATGCATTACTGAAGTGTTATCTTTCTCCAAACAATTAACTAAACTCAAGGTAGGTTCCACCTCCCATGTGGGCACCCCATGTGCTCCTATTTTGTAGAATCTCTTCTTGGGTGTCCCCACATGTTCCTATCATTTAGGAATAATTACAAATGTCAATTTACATGTTCATTTCATTCAAATTTAATCTCTTTCTAATCCTAGTGTTGGGGAACACTTTCCAAGGACTTAGGAGATACATGAAATATGTTTATGATTGCAATTAAATGCCATCCCATTCCCAATAGGTAGACTTACCTATAGGGCCTTTGCTCGAACCTTCCTTTTCTCCCTTTGTTTGAAGTCGTCAATGGTGGCTCCTCTTCAATGGTAGCTCCTTCAAACCTTACAATGAGCATTCACTTCTGCTAAAATGAATCGACAACTATTTTTTTTGGTTCATATAACTCTAAAAAAACAATAAAATAATACCTTCAAGCATGTGTAGGGCATGTGTTTAGGGGATTGCCTTAGTCCAATCCCTATTGGGCATGTTTCAACATAGAATAGATAGATTTTAGAAGCATGCAATCCTAGAAGGTTAGGTGTTATATGAATGGTGTTCCATGCATGAACTTAAATTTTTTATTTCTATAAATAATAGGTTTGTGAAGCTTCCAAGTGATGGATGGAGAATGGATAAGAGGACCTTTTTCCAAATATGACATTTTTTCAGAAATAAATTTGTTGGGTACTGATTTATTTTTTAGTTAAAGTGTAGAAGGGTTAGTGCTAGAGAATAATACAATTGTTAGTGAGAAAAATGAATTTAAAATCATAACTGAAGACTAGTGTCTAGATGGAACACTAGAAAATTTGATGGTGTATATGATGATAGAAGGGTGTAGGCATGGGCGTAACATGACATCAATCAAGTAAAAGGGTCATATTTTAATAAAATAATGTGCTTTTAGGTTCAGGTTTGGGAATAATTAAAAGGGTTCCTGTAGGTTATATATCTTTACTCAAAATTCTTTTTGGGACTATATGTGCTACTACAAGGCCGATCGAGGTTTTTTTAATGTTTACAATGACAACACATGTTTTAAAAGATACCTAAAGAAATATAGCCATCTTTTATCTATAGACTAATATATTGGTGTAATTACCTCATCTAGATTACACAACTTTTGACAAATACAATTATTTTAAAGTGATACACATATAGAGAAGAGTTCTTGAACATAGGATCTTTGAAATAGCAAAGGCATATTTTTTCTTTAGATGTTAGTTAATATGTGAAGGAAATTAATAGTATCAACTAAACTTTATTGTTTTAAAGATCAAATCTTTACATTAACGGTGAGAAATATTAATTTTTAAAAGCTCATTGGCATGTCCTTCATAATTTATATACAAGTTGTCAATTTAACAATTTTGAACTTGGACTATGATCAATGGCCGATATCATCAATATTTAAATTCAATAGTTTAAATGATCTAAAAATGGTAAATTAATCACCAATTTGGTTCATCAATCTATAGATGTTGATCAAAGCATGACATATGACACCATTTTATTTATTTGATAAGAAAATCAACTTTGATAGACAAATAAGCCATGCAAGAGGCCTAGGGAACCATCTACCAATCTATAGAATTTTATTAGATTGAGATAGGTATATAAAGATTTACTACTTAATTTTTTATATTCTAGATTGATGTTTGAGAATTTATAAATGCAACTAGAAAGTGCCAAGTGGATTGAAAAATATAACCATGGAGAAGCTAGAATGAAACTATATTTTATGAATATGTCAATGGACCTACCACAAATAACACTATTGGATCTGCCAAGTGGCATCCTTGCATGAAGCTCACACAAGGAAAACTTATAATCCATAGAATCCATCATAATTTATTTCAAGTATCTTTGTTTATCAATACTTTGTCAATTTTTATTCAACCTATTGAATTTTATTCATAATCAACAATCAATAACTCTTCTCCTTCATATTTTTATCTTTAAAAGATTCATATATAATTAAAGTGTGTCATTTAATCTATCAGTCAAGAGGAAATGATTAAAGCTTTATACATGTTACCATTCATTGCATTTAACTCAATGCATTAATATCTTCAAAATATTGGCAAACAATTAGAGGGAACCACTAATTGGTCTATAAAAATATAGAATCCACTTAGATGAAAAATTGTTAAGTGTCAAAATCACTTGATCTTTTGAACAAATGGTTGTGTCAAAATCAACCATATATTGTGGGAATGAAATCAATTGACATATGACATAGTTTTTTTTTTTTAAAACAAAAGCAAACTGGCCACTGTAATATATTAATTATAATTATAATGTACATATCCTGGATTCAAAGGGCATATCGATAGGAAAGAATCTAGAAGAAAACCTCCAGTTATAGCCCTTAAAAGAAAAAAAGTTACATAATTTGAGTATAAAACTCAAATATTTACATCAGTTCTTACATATAGTATTTTATGCTATAATATATCTACATGATATATTAGCATTGACACTTTTGATACTTCCAAATTTACATATTTACAAAACTTCCATCCCCATATTACATCACAGTTACAACCTTATTTTTAATAAAGTACCCAAGATCTTTCACAGGCTACCGAACTTCATAAAAGTTTTCAAAAAACCAGCCAAAATTGAAACAAAATTTTCCAGACATCAATTAATATACTTATTCTTCAATCTGTATTTGTTCAATCGAGTTCTCCCCTTGCTCACCCTACTCTTCCTCAGAATTTATAGAAACATTCATATCTAGCATGTCTGGTAAAGGTTGATTCTGATACATATTTTGCACACTCCCTTGCATTGTTGGTTGACATTGCAAACTTGAAGATGCTACATGAATACAATTATGGTAAAGTAGAAAAGAAACATAATGATACTTTTCTCTAAAACACTCTGACATTTATGTTCCCACATGAATATTATATCTTGCCAAAGCCCTGTTAAGATGAATTGGATCAGACAACTCCAAATATTTCTTGAAAGCACCATAAACATTAACAAAAGCTCTATTATGAGGTAAGAAATGTGGTGGAAAAATTCCACTAACATAACCCTCCCCCATACCAAAAACATATTTTTTGCCACATTATTCAAGAGCTTCATTATGCAAAAACACTTCATGAACCATTTTTTTGCAATTAACTTCACAGAATCTAAACACTGCAACATATCCAAAAGGTTAGATATAAAAATTGATAGAATATTTGAAGGATAAATCAACCTCCTTGTTTTAGGATGGAGAACTTCTTTCCCAACAACAATTTTGAGACACCTGTAATGACGAGGACACCTGAGTTTAAAAATAATTTGCAACTTAGGCTCTTCTAACCTTCTTGAAAGTGGCCTCTCCCATCTTTGCACTAGAAACTACACTCTTTAATTATTCATCCTATAACCCATCAGCGTTAGACTTATAATAGTTTGCAGTGAAATTTTTCAAACAATAGGTCATCTACTATTTGCCAACAAGAGACTGCTTTGGCCAAATAAATAGACAAATTTAAAGATTATTTAACTAACATGATGTTTCTGAGCTGTGAGAGTACAAAAATAAAATTTTCAAGCATAATGAAGACATTCAACACATGTTGAATATATTTCACACACCTTAATCGTATATGAAAATAATTCATTAAGATGCTAACCATACTGAAAGGGAGTAAACATTTTTAAGTAACAATGGATTGAAAACACCTGTAGACTTCCCACATGTTTTTGCGTCCTCTACAAGGACTAGCATATGTATCCATACGTACTACACCTGTAATCTAGAAAATCCATATACCACTAAATGTACTCAAAAATACGAGTGCAGGCTTATTCACATTTTTAAATGTGTACATTATCTGGCAGCCTCAAGGCAATCTTATATCCTCTCCAGATTTAATTCATGTGAAACTGATAACTCAAGGTAATGTGTACCCTATATTGCATAAACAATTATGACAAAAGGGCCACCTCATTTGAATGAACCACAATCTGCTAGATGGAATCAAATTTTCATAAATGTATAGTACACTTCAATTGAAACTTATCACATTTTCCTTGCATCACCTTAATAATCATTGATGATATCATCAAATGCCTTAATATAAATCACATATAACCAGCCAACACCCACATACGTAACTAGAAATTACACATGTGGAAATAGATCCTTTACTATGCATAATTTAATTACACTTCAATTGTCAATTGGCATATTTAACTACTAATTACCAATGTATTGATAAGTAACACATGTGCAATTACCAATTACATATGCATAAAAATTCATCCATTTTTCCATTTTTCTTGGATCTAACAAAAGGAACACATTTGTAACTACCAGTTACATATATGACGCCGACTTATATCAATTCCACCTAAAATTTTGTCACATATAACAAGACTTTTCATTCAAATTTTAACAAACCCTGTCTAAGCATCTGTTAAAGACAAAATTGTTAGAAATTAGAAGTAACCACACATAACAGATTTGCATAATGAGACATTCAATATTCTCAAAATTTGAATGCATGCCAACTTTATCATATATTTATACCATACTTAGCACAGTCTTTCTTCCTTTGCTAGTAAAGTTTCTAAGTGGCAATGCATCTTACCCAAAACTACCACATGAGTAACTTCATTATCTACTTGATCACACCCATAATTCACCAAAAAATATGCAACTCTATTTCCCTCTTTGTATGTGTGCAAAAGTTCATAATTACCAATCTTATCAAGCAATGCCCAAATCTGCTTGACAATATATTCAAGCTTCCAATTTTGAAGCTTGCGTTGACAACATGCATTTATTAAGATCATTGAATCACCTTCTACCTGGATCATAGGAAACTTGAAGCTAAAAACTAACTTCAAACCAAACAATAAATCTTGAGCCTTAGCCACATTGTTAGTTCCTGGAAGCAATTTATAAGACTTTGCAATAACACTAAGCCTTTATAATCATGTATGACCACCCTAGCCCCAAATAAACCTAGATTTCCTCTAGATGCTCCATCTATATTCAACTTAAAAACACCTAAAGGAGGAGGAGACCAGATAAATAAATCTCTATTTACCTTTGGAACATGGTGATGAAGATTAACTTTAAATGGAAAAGATAAAAAAGTCCATGAGGACATCAAGCTTGAATCCCAAGCAGAGAAAAGAGAGTCAACATTCTTTATTTTGTACACATAAGCATTTATAGTTTCAGAAATTGATCTTTCCAATAGTATTAACATTTGATCAATGTTCAATTTCTCTTTCCTAAAAATAATTCTATTCCTTTCCCACCAGATAGCCCATAAAACTAAAGAAGGTATAATACACCAAATACTTGCAAAAAATGATGTATTATACAATTGTGGCCAAGAAGTGAATAAATTCCAAATAGTGTTAGGAAAAATTGTTGTCCAATTCATTTTTGCCACTACAAATAGCCAAAAAATATGCGCTATTGAGCACAAAAGAAATAGGTACATTTTCAAATTCCTGATTGCAAAGCACACATTTAAAGGGAGCAACTATGTTTAATTTCACCAACTTGTCACTTGTTAGAATTTTACTTTGAATTGCAAGCCATGCAAAGCAACCTGCTTTTGGCAAGACTTTTGAATTCCAATAAAACTGATAAGCTCTTTGCTTTGACACTTGACATGATACTTGTGTGAGAGATTTATACCCCTCTTTAACAATATAGCAACCTGAATGTGCATTAGAACAAATTATTCTATGCGGTTGAGATGAAAAATAAACTACCCTATCTTGTAGAATAGAAGAAATTTGAACTTTATGATCCTCATCAATTGGCTCTTGTGAAAATTCTTTCCACTTGACTTTTCCAGACACTAAATCTACATTTTGAACATAATCTTTTACTTTTGAACCCCAAGCTTGGGATAAAAAAATTGCAGTGTTACCAAAGTTATAATCTACTGCTAGACTATGATATCCATTCCAAGAATATTTCCAAAATAAAGCATCATTTCCATCATTCACTTCCCAAGTTAGATGAGGTAAAATAACTTTCCTACATGAAATGAAAAAATTCCACATTGCATATCCTGAAGGTGGATTTGAGACAGTAAAAATTCTAGAAGGACAATGACTATCTAAATATTTACAATGCATAATGTGACACCATTTAATTGTAGGTTTAGCATACATTCACCATACCATTTTAGCTCCAAGAGCCAACTTTCAATCTAACAAATTGTGCAAACCTGCACCACCTTTTAATTTCTCAAGACACATTGTTTCTAACAAAATAAGAGGAATTTTCTTTTTGTTATACAGATTACCAAACCATAAAAATTTCCTAATCAACTTTTGAATTTGTGAAATGATGGATTTTGGAGCTTTTAGACAAGCCATAAAGTAGTTAGGGATTGATGATAATACAAATTTTACCAATAGTATTCTCCCTGATAAAGATAACCATCTACCTTTCCATGCTAGAATTCTAGATTGAATAGTTTGAATTATTTTTTGCCAATAATTAACTTTATTCTGTCCAGAAAAGAAAGGAATGCCTAAATATTTTCAAGGAAAATAAGCATGTTAAAATCCAAAAATATTGACAATTTGATTTTCAATATAAGATTTGGTATTGAACACATAAATTTTTTACTTGCCTTCATTTACTTTTGTTTTTCCAAAAGTTGTATATTTTTCCAGTAAAGACTTTATCTGCAAAGCTTCTCTTATAGAAGCTTTACCAAAAAGAATATTGTCATCAACAAAGAGAGAATGAGTCATTGAAATGGAAGTATTTGGAATAGAAACCCCTTGAATGAAACACACATATGAGATTTGATAAACGACCTACTCAATGCTTCAGCTAGTATGATAAAAAGAGATGGAGATAATGGATCTCCTTGGTGAACCCCTTGGGTAGAACCAAAAAATCCCACTGCAGAACCATTCAATAAAATTGAAAACTTAGCACCAGACAAACAAACCATTATCCATTTACACCACTTAGAAAAAAAACCAAACTTTAGTAACACCCACTTCAAGAACTTCCAATCTACCTTATCATATGCCTTCTGCATATCAAGTTTAAGAATCATTGCAGACATTTTATTTTCAATAATGGAATGCACAGTTTCATGGGCAACAATTGCACCTTCTGTAGTTTCTCTCCAAGGGACAAAACCCCCTTGTTCCTCAGAAATGATTGATGGAAAAAGAGAGTGTAACCGAAGATAAATAGCCTTTGTGAAAATTTTATAAATTGTGTTACATAAAGAGATAGGCCTAAAATCAAAGAAAGTCTAAGGAATTTTAATCTTTGGTATAATGGCAATATTAGTCATATAAAAAATTTCAGCATACCTCCTGACTTTCTTGATTCTTCCAATGCATTCAGAATATCAATCCTAATGAAATCCCAACATTTTTTATAAAATATGGCAGTGAAGCCATCAGACCGAAGCTTTATCAGGAGACATGGAAAAGACCACTTCTTTTACTTCCTTAAGCCAGAACAGGGCCATCAACCTAACATTATCTTCCTAAGAAACCAGACTAGGAATATCTTGAAGTTCTTCTCTCTCTCTCTTGCTAAAATAACATTATCATTGTTAGTAGAAGATAAAAGAGAAGAAAAAAACTTAACTCCTTCATTTGAATCTCTGACTCTTTTGTAAGCAAAACACCTGACACACTATCCTTAATCGAGAAGATAGTGCTTTTTGCTTTTTTTATTTGTGCTGGAATATGATTTTTTTTTTATTATTCCTATCACCATCTTTTAGCCAAACTTCTCTAGACTTCTGTCTCCAATAGATCTCCTCTTTCAATAACAACTCCTTCCATTCCTCTTGTAACTTACACTGCTCATCAAATAATGCATTATCCAAACCATTGGAAATAATATTTTCATTCACTACCTCTAACTTTTTGTAAACCAATTCTTTCTGAACAAAAAACATTTTTAGAAACATGGTGATTCCAATTTTTTAAATGTTGTTTAACATACTCCAATTTCTTGCTTAATTGAAACATTCTTGAACCATGTACAAAGGGCGCAATCAACCACCATTGTTTTAGCAACAAAATAAGATCCGGATGTCTAAACCACATCGCCTCAAATTTGAAAGAGGAATGAATCTTTGACTTAACTTGATTTGCAACCAAATCAAGTGAAATAGCAAAGTGATCAGATGCTACAAAAGGTAAAATTTGTGATTGAAATTGATAATCACTTAATACCCAATTTGGAGAAATTAAGAACCTATATAATCTCTCTGCAATTTGAAGAAAATTCTTTCTCCTATTTTTCCAAGTATATCCACCATTTTGTGGAATTACATCAACCAAAGCATTATCTTGAATAAAAGTAGAAAAATCCTCCATACCTTTCTTTGGAGGATAAATACCACCTTTTTCTCAAGAATACTTACAATTGCATTAAAATCCCCTACAATAAATTTTTTTTCAGAACCCATGCTATCAAGCTTCAATTTCAAAGTATCCCACAACAGCTTCTTACCTACCATGCTATTAGGCCCATAAACATTGAACAACCAAAAAGATAAATCAAAGTGATTAATCTTCATTAGTTTCCAATTATGATCAAATGTGATATTGCTAATGCTAACTATTTTTGCATTCCAAAGAGTCAAGAGTCCTCCTGAAGCTCCTTGAGAAGGTGAATGTGAAGCTTTCCATTTGCTCCACTTCTTAACAATTAGCTCAAAAGCTTCATAAAAATTTTTTGTTTCTTGAAGAACAACTAAATCTACCCCACAAACATCCAATTGTTGCTTTACATGGGCTCTTTTGTCAGAGGCATTCAAGCCTCTGACATTCCATGATATTAATCTCATTGAGACTTAGGAGAGCAACATGCTCTCCTTGGTCTTTTTTTTTCAAACCTATCCCCATTTGGGCATCTAATGTCAATTATACACCTGCTTCTATTTGTTCTTGTAACTTAACAGCTAAAGATTTCCTACCCCTTTTAGCAGGGGACTTTTTGCTTGAGGAAGGAGATAAAGGTGACTGTGAAATTGATAATGAAACCAATTCATTTGATAATTCACCATCCCCAAAAGCTTATGAAGCAATATCATCAATAAATTGTTCCCCTACTGATATTAAATACTAATCCACAAATTTCTCTAGCTCCTCCTCGGAGGGCATATAAGAATGATCATTAAGATCAATAGACAACAAATGAGACTATAAGGTATAATCACCTTCCAATTCTTGATCATAAAAAACCATTAATCTTTCATCACTTTTATTAGTAAGACCAAGTGTGAGCATTGAGGCACATTGGTTCAATTGTTGGATAGTAGCAAAATTAAATTGGGGAACCAATATCTTAATTAAAGAGAAAAATATTTTCATCGGTGAAAGAAACAACTTTTCCAATCTAAGTAGAAAAGAGACGGTGATGGGCTTAAAACAAGAAGATGAAACATCTAACCTTGCAATATGGAAATCATCTGAAGATGAACATGATACATTATCATGATTACTTAAGAAAGAACCATCAGTTTCCCCTAAAGAGAAATGAGTGCAAGAAAAAGCTTCGAAAAACTTAATCTGAGAAAAAACTTCAACAGACTTTAACTGTGAAGCTACAAAAGACCCATAATGACGTACATTTGTAGGCGAAAAACCTTTTACATTTGACTGAGAAAGTGTACCTTTAATAAAAAGATACCAGTTAACACATAAATCAAGAACCATAGAAAAGAATGCCAATTCCTTATCAAATGTAGGAAAAACCACAAGAGAATTCTCATTTAATAGGTTAACAAATTCTACATCTACATCCCTATTACCATTCATATTCAAGACCTCCAAATTCACAAATTTTGTGGGGAAATGAGTAGATGGATGACATAAAAAACTAAACTTCTCTGGATCCTCGTAAACCAAATTCTGTTTCCACAAGCCATAAATTGAATTAATATTAACAACCACTGGGAGAGCCTTAGAAACATCAATAAGCACACAAAGCCTGACTGGTAAAGAGGGATTAGAAAAGGAAAACAAATCATGATGCAGATAAATTCCTATCTTATTACCTAAAACCTCAATAATGCTCGACTCTCTGTATTCCAAAGGTAACCCTTGCAATTGTACCCAAAAAAGAATAAAATTGAACCCTAGTATGAGAAGGGTTGAAATTTGGAGACCAAATGGTTGTAAATAAACCATGCCCTTCAAAAATCCAATATTTTTTCATGTATACAACATTTCTAGAATATCTATTTGAAAATACACTACTGGATTTGACACCATTTTCTGACGGGCATTCATCAGTCGTTCGACAAATCTTTGTCGAAAGAGCGATGCAATGGGGAAAATTTTTCTGTCGCTATTTTTTTGACGTAAGGCCGATGAAAAATTAAACGTCAAAATAACGGCAAAGAATCGTCGGTTGGCAGCATCGTGAAATACCTCGGGATTTTGTTGGAATATCGACAAAACCTTTGTTTATCCACCGAATAATTACACTAGAAGTTCGTCATCGGTTCGATGAAATGGGCAAGCAGTAGTGTGGAAACATGGAACGTTCATCGCAATAGCGACGAAATACTAAAGTAGTAGCGTCGAAAGAACACCAAAAGTTCGTCGAATGTGCAACGAAATAGGCAAGTAGTAGCGTCAGAACAACACCAAAAGTTCGTGCACTTTGCGACAAAATTAGCAAGGAGTAGCATCGGCTGCGCACCAAAAGTTCATCGAAAGTGCGACGAAATTAGCAAGAAGCAGTGTCGAAACAACGTGAAAAGTTCATCGACGTAGCGACGAAATTAGCAAGGAGTAGCGTCAGAAGAACACTAAAAGTTCGTCAAAAGTTTGACAAAATTGATAGGGAGTAGTGTGGTAACAATGCCGAAATATCATCGGAAGGGTGACGAAATGGGTAGGTAGTTATGATGAAATCGTCGTCGCAGCTATAGCAACTTTATCGAGCCTTTATGTTGATTCGTAGGTGGTTATCGTCGAAATTGCGACAAAGAAGCAAAATTAAAAAAATATATATATTATATATTCGTGGAAATGTACCATTACGGAGACTGACAACTGATCATACATACATACTACATATTGGTTTGATGCTTCAAACGATGCATTTCTTATATTGAAAAGTGCATTACCTTATTGAGCTTCTCTTTGTTTTGAGTATAGTTTAATATTCTCTACTTAACAAGGCCAACCACGTGACGGTGGAAGCTCATTTGGCCCTCCTCCCCCCTCACATCACTCTCAATTCCCCATACCCAATCATATAACATTAATCATTGATTCATCCATTAATAACATATAACATTCATTCATTCATCCATTAATAACATATAACATTCATTGATTCATCCATTAATAACATATAACATTCATTCATTAACATATAACATTCATTAATTAACATATTCAAATTCATTCATTAACATATAATAATCATTCTTTCAGTTTTTACATATTATCAAAAATATGGTTGTAATGATATGATTACAATCACTTTATTTTTTGTTTCTTTTTCGAAGCTACATAAAGCTGAAGTGGAGTATCATTTTCTAAATCAATATCTGTCCCCCCTTTAGTTGTTTTTCCCTCTGATTGTGATCTTAATGTACGCGTAGTCATTTGCTCATGATGTGGACGCCGCTTCAAGGTGGGATCTGCTACAATAAGAAAGAAATGTTAAACTAATATGTTTTACTATTATTGTTACAAGTATTTGATTAATTGAAAGAACATTAGAGTGGTTCTCTTTACCTGATGGGTCCACATCATGTTCCTGAACTTTTGTTATAGACTCATTCTCAACATGTTGAACATGCTCTAAATCTTGATCTGCAGTTGAAACACGAAAGGTTACATTAATTAATACACCAATTGAAATTAAATATGTTTAAGAGAACATGAGGGGGGTACTCTTTACCGGATGGGGCCACATCATGTTCTTGATCTTCTCTAGCCTGATCATGCTGAACACTTTGATCATGGTCTACATGCTCTAAAGTTGAAACACGAAAGGTTACGTTAATTAATACACCAATTGCAATTAAATATGTTTAAAAGAACTTTAGAGTGGTCCTCTTTACCTGATGGGGCCACATCATATTTCTGATCTTCTCTAGCCTGATCATGCTCAACATGTTGATCATGCTCTGCATGCTATAAAGTACCGGGATGCACACCATGACCTTCATCTGCACGTTCTGCTCCACCTTCACCAGGCTGCATTCCAATGTCATGTGCAGTATATATTATCATTGTTTGAGTGTTTAAAACAAATAGGCATGTAATTACTTTATGGTGGAAATTAATATTGAATAGATTGCACAAGTATTCAATTTTTAATAAAATTTATTGAGTTTATTTACTTGTGTGTCGGATGCAATGGAAGATTGTGTTTGCCCAGTCAAGACTCTTAGGCGTTCAACCATGGCTCCATAGCCTTGCTAGAAGGCAATCTTCAGGTCCTCTTCTATGGGAACTCTGTTGAATTCAGAGCCCTAGATTTTTGCAAAAGATCATGAATTTTGCTTCTATGGTGTGATAAAACCAAAATTGTTTTCAATTTAGTATAATTTGGATGCAATATTTCATTTATTGATACTTACAATTGTGCGGCTAATTTCATATAACCACCAGAGCCAAGTTTGTGTTGCCCGTGCTTTTCTAGTCTTGCCTTTGTTGCCTTGATGTGTGGGCAGCCTATGAAAAGTTTGAATACGTTAGATTATGTAAAAAGAAAGAGTAATCATTATATAATTACATTGTTGATAGTATCACACATAGCATACTACTTTTTTAAAAATTAATGGCATTTCCATAGCGTACAGACATTGAGAGCATATAAAATACGGAGTTCAATCCATGAATTATAGAAAATAGATTTTTGTTGGTTATATTCATATCGCTGATTACATTGCACAAAACATACTACAACTACATAAATATCAGATGGTGACAGTTGTCTATGCTACCACATTTTTCATACATGTCTACCAAAGCATTTTATCAAATAGTTCATTGCCTTGCTGCTATGGCTAAAAGCCTCAAAATAGGTGCTTTCAAACAAGCTATGGATGCTTGGAAAAAATCTATCAAAGCATAATAGTAAGCAATAGCATAGACAAGACAGTGAACTATTTCAAAAAAAATGTGGTCTCATAGGATGGAATGCCATGACAACCATAGCACTTGCTTGTCATGGCATTCATATGGCATTCCATCACCATGAGACCACATTTTTACATTTTTCAAATATTCACTACCTTTCTATGCTACCACATTTTTGGCTAAAAAAGTAAAACCTCAAATAGGTGCTTTCAACAAGCTATGGATGCTTGAAAAAATCTTACCAAAGCATAATAGTAGTTAGGGTCAATAAACAAGGCAAGGAATTGTTTGAAAATGCTCGCAACAACGTAGTCTTCATGAGATGGAATGCCATGACAATCCATAAAGCAATTTGCTTGTCATGGCATTCACATGGCATTCCATCACCATGAGACTACATTTTTGAGACATTTTTCAAGCAGTTCACGCCTTTGTCTATGCTAATGCGATTTTTCATACATACTACTCAAAGCATTTTATCAAACACCATTGCCTTGTCGCTATGGCTAAAAGCATATGTAAATAGGTGCTTTTAAACAAGCTATGGATGCTTGGAAAAAAATCTATCAAAGCATAATAGTAAGCAATAGCATAGACAAGGCAGTGAACTGTTTCAAAAAATGCCTCAAAGAAATGTGGTCTCATTGTGATGGAATGCCATGACAATCCAATATAGCAACTTGCTTGTCATGGCATTCGCTATGGCATTCCATCACCATGAGACCACATTTTTTTGAAGTATTTTTTCAAATAGTTCACTACCTTTTCTATGCTACCACATTTTTCATACATGTCTACCAAAGAATTTTATCAAACAGTTCAACACCTTCACGCTATGGCTAAAAAGTAAAAACCTAAAACAAGTGCTTTCTAACAAGCTATGGATGCTTGGAAAAAATCTACCAAAGCATAATAGTGCTAATAACATAGACAAGGCAGTGAATTGTGATGGAGCCTCAAATTTACATCCGGGATTTCTTTTATTATTGGCTGGTCTTGTTTATCTGAGTGGTGCCTAGGGCTGGAGTTATTACTTTTCTTTCATAAACCCTTGGTTTTCTGTCTTTGGTATGGGTCTATTCTATCGTTACTATTTGGAGAAGGTTTTTAAAAAAGAAAACAACCTATGTCTCATTAACTCGTCTAAGGCTTGGCCCCTTTTAATAAAATGATAAATATTTAATTGTTGGCCTCCTTTTATTTACCAAAGTCTGAGTCGGGTTTGTACCTTATGTTTTTAAAACAACCTTATGTCATCGACCATCGTTGCCCTAAGCCGCATCCCCTTCCTTGATTTTTTCCTCCTAAGTAATGTTTAATGTTTTGCAGGGGTTATTTGATGGCTGTTGATCTCCTCACAGATACATCCTGACCGCTCCCCGCCATATCGCGATCCCAAGTTGAGCCATCGCGATATCGTGGGTGATCGCCACGTGTCCCAAGTTGCTGATGTCCAAAAAGCAAATAAAATGATTTGATAAATGCATCAGAATTTAGTGTGTTATCAAGTGGGTTACTAAATCGCCTGAGCGGTGCACGTGTTTATAATCAAAGACGATGCTTTAATCTTGATGAAAAAGCTGCTCAGTGAATAGGCCTTAAGACTGTCCCTTATTTTACTTGATCATGGTCACTAATGAAGAGATCAATGGTTGCCCGCTATCGCGAAATCCCAACTTGAGCAATCACGATATCGCGGGCGAGTGCCACGTGTATCTTCCTGGCACTGCATATAATGGTGGGCCCTGGGAATGATGTGGAAGGCGTTGTCAATATTTTTAAGGAGGACCGTCTGATGATCTGACTGAAACAAGAGATCGACGGTGGAGATTTAAATCTGCGTCAAATACAATTGAAGGCGTTGGCACTATATTCAAGTAGGCTTTAATGGCAGATGAGATGTCTATTGGAAATGTTCATAAAGTTCAAGTGTTTAATTGCAGACTACTTTCACCACTAAGGCATTCAAGCATCTTCGAAGTAGTCGAGAGCCAGAGATAGAGCTTTCAAAAGCAATTTCGGCAAGAGTTTGATTTTCTGCAGAATGCAAATTTTAGTGAGTTATTTTCTTCATCACTGTTCTGTCCGAATGTGTTTCTTGCAAAAAGCTTTTCTGTGTTGATCAGGGTTTTTCTGAATTAAGATTTTAGGGTTACTATTTCTCTTGAATTATGGGAAATTGCAAATTCTACTATGTTTTCATTTTGAGTAGCACTAGTCTGTTCACAATTTGATTTTCTGAGAAGCCCTAGTTGTTTAAAATGGTGCCAACAAAATAGTATTCTGGCCATATTGACTACATGCAGAGGAATCTGTATGATGATTTCCTTGACCAATTTCCCCTGTCAACAAATGACAAGAAGAGGGGTTTGGTTTTGATGAGAGGGACAGCCTTAGGTGAAGGGTTGAGATATAGAACCTAAAACATTGCAGTTGCTAGGGTACCAATGACGAGTTTAGAACTATTTAGAAGATGGTATGGCCAGCGAAATGCACCTCATCCTTTTTCAAATGGTTGGATGTATGATATGGGAAATCTTGTAGTACCAAATGTGTTCCTTGATGTTGACCTCCTCTTGGCAGTGGCTACGAGATATGATCCTGTCACAAGGGTTATAAGGGATAATAATGGTGAGGTTTTACTTAATGTAAATGCAGATGTAATTCAGAAGGTTTTTGATTTGAGTTAAAATGACTCATTGTTGGTCTAGATTGACATCGAGGAGATGAAACAAGAGTATACCAAGATTCAACCTTTTTTCAGATCAAAATTGCTTCCTCCTCATCTAGTCAGGGTGGGCAGTTCCATGATTCATATCAGCTCGATTGATCAGGAACCTTTCGAGTTAAATTGTTTTGCTGATCATTTCTTGGCAACCTTCTACTCACTTTGCCAAATTTTAGGTTTTAGTCCTAATACTGTGATGCCCATTTCCTATATGTTTATAGGGGCTCAGATTCAGCATCCCAATTTCTTTGTAGTATATTATTATGCATCTTTCCTTGCTGAAAGAATGCATGAGGGTTTGTTGAACTTATTTGTGGGGGACACTAGTATTCCTTTCTTTTGGTACTCTTTGTTAATGCATATGTTCTTGTATGAGAATGTTGGCTTCTTCTCAGAGAAGATGGAATTGAGGAAAGAGGTAAATGGAGAAAGGCTACCAGTACAGGCCTGGAGTGCAGATATGTCTTACAACAAGAGGGATGCTAGCTATGTGCAGTTTGACAACTACTTTGCTTCTAGGATTAGGGCTAGACTAATGGTAAATATGCCAAGAATTCCTGAGGATTTACATGATTTCCTCTGGCCCAAAACAAGAAGGCCTGAGTTAAAAGTATGTCATAATTGGGGTGACATCATTCCATACCCTGTAAGCACTATCTTAAGGGTTTATGGTTTCCAAGGAACCCCCCATATTCTTCCATACAATGTACCATCAAGAATGGGATTTGCAGAGTTTTTGTGGCAGCTGGGATGCATCCATGAGGATAACCTGACAAGAAGAGGAAAAGGGACTTTGTTCCCTCATTATACTGTTGTCTCAGATATTGTATTTTCCAAGGGTGGATGGGTTCATTTTGATCAATTTTTTATTGATTACTATTTGAAGAATGGATCCGTAATGCAGCATGATCCTAAGGGATTCTTTGCTCTGTTTAGACAAAGAATCAAGGGTGGCAAATTTTCCCATGTTTTCAACTTTCCTAAAGATTTGATTAGGAATGAATTTTATTTGGGTAGGCAAGAATTGAATAAAGAAAAATGGATTGCCTATGAGAAATTGTTGGCCCTAGTGCATAAGTTGGATCCGAAGTATAATCCATTAATGGAGTTCACTCCATTTCACAAAAGAATTGATTTCCTGATGAGTAATTTTAGAGAAATCATGAGCACCCTGAGAACCAAGAAGATAAACTTGGAGGTAGATTTGAAAATCTAGGGATTGGAGGTGAGGCCTGTGGAAGAAAGGCCAATTTTTCAGCCACCAATTGATAGGCCCTTATACAAAAGAAAAAGAGATAATAGTAGTGATGAAGAGGTTGGAGACAGAAAAGGTAAACAAATAATGAAAGCCTCATCACAATCTGGCCAAGGGATTAGAAAGCCTGGAGGAATAAAGATTGTGGATCTTGATTCACCACCTTGAGATGACCCTATGGAGCCGCCACCAGAGCCAAGCCCTAAGAGGAAAATAATTGAGGAACCACAAGACACTTTGGTGGATGAAATAATTTTTACCGATCAAGAAATGCAAGTTGGCACCCCTTCACCTCCTAAGTCAGCACAATTGGTGTTGACTGATATAGATATAAAAGGACAGAATGTTCAGGATGCAAGGATGCTGGCCTGCAAGGCATTCTTGGATGATGATGCCTTTGTGAAGACTCATGTGTTCTTGCAGTTGGTCTGGAGGTTGAAACTTTAGGAATATCAAGACAAATGCAAGGAAATAAGAGAAACAAGGCCTGACAGGTCTGATCAGGAAAATGATGATGAGGTCAAAACTGAGCTAATAGAGCAGTTCAAGAACCTCACCCCTGATGAAGGAAGGAAAAGTGTGTCTCAAGCTGGTGTCCTACTTCTCCCTGAATGGGACATTGCTAATGCTGTAGCTTTTAATGCTATCATACAATCAAAGCATCCTATGCAAGGAAATGAGGAGGAAGTCAATGCAGCACTACAAGACTCTACCTTTAGTGAGGAGTACGAAACTCTGGCGATATGGGCTTTAGCACCTCAGGGAAGAAAATCAAATGTAGCTGATCTCAGTCCAAATTTAAGAGGTGGGCTCATCATCAAGAGAGTCTTTGAAACCTCAACAACAGAGGCCACAAGATTAACACTGAATGTGTCCAAATTGGCCTAGAAAATAGCTGAAAGAGATGAGGCTGAGAAGTAAAGCTTGATGGAGAAATATAACACAATGATTGGGGAGTATAGTAGGATACAACAAAGAAATGTTGAGTTGCAATCTGAAGTAGATAGGTTGAGATATGGGCAGGTGGGAGAATCTTCCGGTGCCACTACTGCTAGAGCAATACCTACTGCTTCAGGGTCATTACCCCCTGTTGTTCCAATCATTTCTATTCCTGGATCCCCAATTCAGATAGTTATTGATAGCCCTGCACTAGGGCCAGTTGCAGAAGAGGTTGAAATTTCTACAGATCCTACCAAAGAGCAGATGATAAACAAAGTTACAGAATTATAGGCTGCCCTAAGGGCGAGTGAGGATAATGCTATGGCCAAGCACAATGAGGTGGTAGACACCATTATAAGGCATTTAAATGAAAATATTGATTCTAAGCTACCAGTTGTACATTCTTTGTATTCTTTATTTTTGGAGGGAATTCAAAATATTAACAGAGACAAGGAGGTGATTCTGCCCCTGATTGAAAAATGGATCCCTAGGGCCACTGATTTAGACATTATGTTTGGCGTCAGTTCTCGTGAATAATAGGCCCCAATCATTAAAGCCTACTCAAATTTTTGTGAAATCAATGAAGGGATTCCAGGCCTTTCCTGATGATCTGAGTAAGAAAATTAGGGAATTAATAAAGAATTTTGATGATTGGAATGACACTTTCCTGCCAGATATAATAGATACAAGTGGAAATGTTCAGACATTGCAGCAATGGCAGGAAAAGGTAGAGGAGGTTATTAATGAACAAATTAAATTAATTTGTGATGATTCAAATCATGA
>VDFB02000017.1:534878665-534908771 GCA_007258455.2 Sequoia sempervirens
AGTAGGAGAGATGAAGGGAGAGATGGAGTGAATGAGAGAGGGGGGAGAGGGAGAGATAGCTCAATAGATAGAGGGGAAGAGGGAGTGACATAGATAGTGGGAGATATAGAGAGTGACAGGGAGAGATATATCAATCACCCTCCCTATATCTCTATCTATTCATCTTTATCTCTTTATCTCTCTACCCCTCTCTATCTCTTTGTCTCCCTTTCTATTTGTATGTTTGTCATTATCTCCTCTCTCTATATTTTCTTCCCTATATATATTTATCTTTGTCTCCTTAAGTGTGCAATGGGTACATTGAAGAGGTCTTAAAGGAGAACTATCATATCTTTAATCAAATGGCATGCTACCTTGAGCATAACTCCCCAAGGACACATGTCGTCCTTGGATTGTTGACATGAAACAACCAATCAAAATATAGTTTCTCTCTCTCATATTAATATATATTACTATTATATTAAATATATATTATATTAATTATATTTTGTATTATATAAAAATATACTTATTATTAATTATTGTGTGTATAAAATATTGTATTAATTTAACTAGAAATCCAACACATGTTAATAAGACATTAAATCAAAAAGCTGAAAAGAAACAAAATAATGCAAACTGTAATCGCAGCTTCTCGAAACTGTCTTATCCTCCTCTAACTTCAGCGTTTTGTTGTTTTCCAGATAGCTCTCAGATCAGCAGATTGAGCTCAAAAAAATGACAGCTAAAGAACGAGATTTAAATGCAAACTATGCTATAAATGCAAAAGTTATGCTAAAATGAAAGATATTGCTGTGATATCTAAACCGACATGAATGCAAATGCTGATTGAAAATATGGCTATGTAAATGAGTATACGAAATGTGCAAATGTGAATGATTATGCATAGTGTATGTGGATGATTAACCAAGGCTTGGATTTGTACGAGATTTTATAGAGTTTTCGAACGAGTTTGATTGGCTGAATCGATCGACGGTCTGGATTAAGCTTTGTTTCGAATGGACGGCGGGAGATCTTCGAAAGTGGAAGAGAAGGATGGAAGGTTTCCCTTTTCTTAGAATTTCGTCATTGAGTTTCGAAGGGAAACTTCCATTTCGAAGGATGAGATGCGAATTTGGAAGGGCGAGTTAGCAGGAGTTAGAAAATTAAATAAATTAAATTTATTTAATTAAAAAGTGGAGATGAAAATGGAAACCCACATAATTAAATAAATTATTTAATTATGTTTAAAAATGAAATTAGAGTGAGGTGGAAAATATTAAATAAAATATTTAATATTTAATTTGAGGACGGGGAATATTCCATTATTCAAATATTTAAAATATTCAAACTTTTAGAACCAAATGATAATTAAATATAAATTAATTATAAAAATTTATTTAATTTAATTAAGCGTAAGATAAAAGATGAGATGAAGAAGATATTCCATTATTTAAATATTCAAAATATTTAAACTCTAGAATACTATGATAATTAAATATAAATAAATTATAAAAATTTATTTAATTTAATTAAGCGGAGGGTGGAAATGTTAGTAATTAATTTAATTTAAGGTAGAAGAATTTAGAAGATGAACAATATAAATAAATAATTAAATTTATTTATATGTAGATGATTTTAGAGGAATTAATTAAATAAATCATATTTAATTAATTAACAAGCTTAATCATGACCATTTTTAGACATATACATTTTGCCCCTCTTTGAAGTGATGTGTAAAACATATTGCTTCAAAGAAAATAAGATTTGTGCCCCTGATGTACTTTTGATATTTCTGCTGATGATGCCCCCTCGGGAGGTAAATCACAGATGAGAGGGAAAGTGATTTAGCTCGCGATAAATGATGAGAAAGAAGGTCCATTTTGAAAATAAAGTCACATTTTACCCTTGTTTTGACCTTTAAGAGGTAAAAAGGTTGAAAAGGATAGGTCATTTGCACTTTTGACTGTGGTGAAAACTGTAGTTGTGAAAGCGACATTGTGACATGGAGATTCCGTATCATCGCCACTGGTTCGAGAGATCACGTAGATATCAGAGGCCAGCAGCTTATGGACCGCCGGTGAGTCGATCGATCCTCTTATGCTTTCAAATTTTTCTGTTTCGATTGAAATCTTCATGATTTTTTGCGGTTTTAGTTTTTAAATTTACGTTTGCGCGCATAGAGCAATGTTTAGGCGCTTTAAAAAAAAACAGGCACGCATATAGTAGAAACAAATGCGCATAGTGCATAGATGTTTAAATTTCATGGGAAAACCAGTGTAGCGCATCCGGGAAAAACTAGCGTGCATATAGGGCAGTTTAAAAATTTTAGGGATAGAGCGCATATAGGGAAAACAGACGCGCATATGGGAAAGCGCGCATCCAGCAAAAACAGTGGTGCATATGATGAATAAAGTGGCGCATACAGGAAAACACGCATTGGGTGCCTATTTAAGCGCATAGGGTGAAAACAACGATGCATATGGGATTTAGCGCATCCTGTAAAAAGAATGGCGCATCCAGTAAAATAGACAAAATAAATGTTCCAATGAAAATGATGATTTGTATTGCTTCCTTAGTCAATAAATAGGTAAATTGTCGTGTCATCATGTTGATATGGATAGAAATGATAGGAAAATTGAATGGTTGATTGATAACCTTGCTTCCTAGGATAGAAAACAAAGAGTAGATTTAAACTGATATGACTTCTGATAAATTTGCTTCCTGCAATAGAAAACAAATAGTAATTGATAGTAGGATAGATGTGATATGATATCCAGCTTGATAGAGTTGATTTGATTTGATTGATAGGACTGATAGTGTGATATGGGTCATTGATTTGATGCATTGATATGAGTCATTGATATGGGTCTGATATAGTTCACTGATATAGGTCACTGATAGATATGAGTCTGATTTGATTTTGTTTGAATATGTGATATGATTCTAATGGATGTTCTTTGTAATGAAAAATAGGAGGTGTTCAAAAACCTCCAAATTAGGGAGCGACATTTAGCAGGATGGGATAGGATCCCTGAGTTGACCCCTGCTGACAGAGCATTGATTGATGCATGCAGTTTGAGACCCTTGTTGACGATGCCGCCGATTAGGGTCAACAGAGGATTGCTGACAGCACTTGCAGAGAGATGGCACTCAGAGCACAACACCTTTCACATGCTGACCGGTGAGGTGACAGTGACTCCCGAGGACGTATACAAGATACTAGGTATTCCGGTTGTTGGAGCCCTTGTGTATTATGATCAAAAGGAGATTAGAGGTACGGATGCTCTGAAGAGAGTATTCAGAGATGCGCAGATAGCTGGGTACTAGATACTGTAGGAAGACTTTCACGGATATCTAGCTTTGCCAGCAGTTTTGGGTGCTTTCATTGGAGGTCTCCTTTGTCTGGATCACCGAGCAAAGGGGTTGTTAGTGGGATGGAAAAGGATTATAGAGTAGATGATGCTACAGCCGAGGAGATATGCATGGGGGAGCTGCATGCTAGCTCATCTCTATCATGATTTGCACCAGGTGGTCTACAGAGGATCATCGAGTTTATCTTGTGGGGTTACAGTGCTACAGATCTAGGCATGGGAGAATTTCGCTGTGACGAGGCCGGCATGCCCCAGAGTGAGGCCACCAGGCAGGCCGTATATCTATATGTATTCTGAGTTCCTTACCCAGCCCAAGCTGGGCAAGGTAGATTATTGGAGACAACTGCTAGACGACATAGATACGGTCATATGGCGACCATATTTGGACTGTGAGCCATGGGCTACTGATGATATAGAGATGCCCTATGTATGTATTCCGTGGTTCTTGATAGGGAGGACTCCCTTCATTTTAGAGAGATTTCTGGCACTGCGGGTGCAGAGGCAGTTTGGGTTCACTTAGGGGATGCCGCAGGGGGTTGCACACTATGCCCGGAGCAGAGATGAGGCCGAATGGGGACCATGTATTGTATACCAAGCCACCTATATAGAGTTTATGGCATTAGCACCTAAGGTATGGGTGGACAGACGATACATAGGGGATGCTGGGATGTCCGATGAGTATGTTGCCTATTTCCACAAGCATCCGTTTCCACGATTTACTAGTCCTGATGAGCCAGCACCGATTTTGAGAGCACCATCGCCCGGAGCAGGTGGATAGGAGGATGTAGCCAGCGGTGAGCAGGGAGCAGTTGGAGGAGAGGAGGTGGAGAGTGGAGAGGAGGAGGGCTCAGATGATGATGATGATGACGGGGACGATGGCGGGGTGGGAGGACATGCACTGGGGAGGTCGGGGCTGGATATCCTGAGGGGTGTGCAAATTATGTGACGACCAAGGACAGGGATAGGGAGATGGACAGTGATCCGGATGACCTCTTCCTCGTAGTAGGGACAGATAGACACTCTTTAGGCTCAGGTGCAGACATTGCAGGGGCAGCAGGGTCAGCTACAGAGTCAGTTGTCACAGGTGCAGGCTTTTATTGTGTAGTTACAGGCACAGCTTGCACAGGCACAGGCACAAGCACAGGCATAGGTACCTGCCCCAGACCCACAGTTAGTTCAGGTGATCGCAGAGAGGGATGCATTCAGGCGATGGGTAGTAGAGGTCGAGGGCGTGGCTCAGAGACTGATGGGCATTGTAGAGAGTGTGTCACTGCGAGAAGCCATTGCAGAGGGTATGGAGATGGCCAGGGAGGCTGAGTACTACAAGGTGAGATATGAGGAGCTATGTCCTCCAGAGCGCAGAGAGCCATATCCACGATCCCATAGTAGGACCCGGAGTAGATCACAGACACATACTCAGAGTAGAGGAGTGACAGGGCCACAGTAGGATCCAGATGCAGCCACCAGTGGCAGACCACCTCCCTCCGGACCAGCACCATCAGGAGCGTCGACCAGCTAGACCTTTATGATGCATATTATTTTTGGAGCATGTATATGCCATTTCTGATAAGATTTGATGTATTGAACACTGTAGTTTCATTGGACATTTGGACATTTGTATCATTTTTTATGAGTGATGATATGCAACGGCAATGATTATTTTGATGATGATGTGATGTGTATTTATGATGTGATGATATGATATGCATTGATGTCTATATGTGATGGATTTTGTTATGCATGCAAATGATTTGATGACTAACATGATATGCAGGATGGTTTGATTATGATGTTTTATTATGATTATGATTTGATGATGTGTACTAATGATGTCATGTAGATGAATTGTCTATGATGTGCATTTATTATTTTTGGATTTTGTAATGCAGATAAAAGATGAAATATGAATGTTGTGCTTCGGATATGCATTATGATGTGATGTGAAATGTCATGAGTGGATGAAATGTTATGAGATGAGATGACAAATGAAATTAAGATGAATACATAGTGATGTGAAATGAAATTAGAATGAATGAATAAATGAAATGATAAAAAAATGATAAAATGATAAATGAAACGGTATGGGATGGAATGTTAAATTATAATGTAATTATATTGAATGGAATATTAAATGATATGAAAATGTTAAATGATATGATAATGAAATGTTAAATGATATGATAATGAAATGAAATAGTTAAATGATATGATATGAAATGCTAATGATAGTGAAGTGATATGATAATGGAATGAAATTGTTAAATGATATGATAATGATGCAATGAATAATGAGTGAAATGAGGTGATAATGAGATGGTAATGACATGAATGAAATGATAAAATATGAGATGAATGATGATGCAATAAATGGTAATGATAATGAAATAATGAAAAGATGACAATATAATAATAATGACTGGATGGAATGAATGATAAGTGAATGAAATGAAATGACTAGAATGATAATGAATGAAGTGCTAAATGAGAATGAATGATAAATGAATGAATGAAATGATTATAATGGTAATAAAATGTATATGAAACTACCATGAGTGATAATTATAAATGCGATGATTCAAATGATAATGATAATGCAAAGTGGAATGAATGAGATAATGGTAATGTGTCATTAAAGTGATAATAATGAACTGATAGAATGATAATGATATCAAGAAAAAATTGTTAAATGAAAATGATAATGAAGTGATAATGAATGGCTAATGAGATGAAATAAAAATGATAAAAAAAATATGGAAAGAAAATGAGATGGAAATGGATAAAATACAAACAAATATGTAATGATAAAGAAAAATGAAATGCACCCGGAATGTTGATGAAATGGAAGATGAAATCAATATGAAATGGTGAAATGATAATGGATGCAATAATGAAGAAATGAAACTAATATGAAATAATAATGGAAATGCAATGATGATAAAATAATATGAAAATGATATGAAATGATAAAGATGTGATGCTAGTATGAAATGAAAATAAATGATAATGATAATGCCATATGAAATGATAATGCAGTATTAAATGATAATGATAAATGCAATATTAAATGATAATGATAATGATGATATGGAATGATAACAAGGATGAAATGGATTGCGAACAAAATATTGATAATGGAGATGCGACTAATATGAGATGCTGAAATGCTAATGGATGCAATAATGAAATTAATATTAAATGATATGGAATGCACCTAATGAGATGATACTGATACTGAAATGATAATGGGTGCAATGATGAAACGATACTGCTAATGATGATGAAATGAAGATGAAATGCAATGATAATGATACAAATGTTTGCATTGTCCTCCACAAATAGTCCAAAAAAATGACAGCCATTGACCCTTCAAAAACTTGTGATGCAAAATCCAATATGCAGTTATGTACAATGACCTAAAATGAAATGCAACTAAATAAAACTGACCATTTTGTTGAGCCTTTTTAGTGAGCCTACTTAAATCATCATAGAGCGTTTGAAAATGTTGGAAGTATGTACACGCATCAGAGGGGAAATTAGCACCAATGATGACCTGAGTACAACTTTCATGATTTTTGATATAGCAAGTGAACACAAGCATCTAGGTATAATTCAATCGAGATGACCTGAGCATTTCTTGCATAAAAAGACAAAGAGTAACCACCATCTGATGCAAATTTGGAACTGTCATCAATGATAATCTTTGGAAAATCATGTCTCGCGACATATTTGCAACAAATAAATGATTAACCTCTAGAAAACAGACAAAGAAAAATCATCCTCTTTCCTCGCCACTCTAGTTCAGTACATCATCGAGTGTGCTCCAGAGAAATGACGTCGAAAAATAAACAACCATTGTTCAACAAATGAAATACTGTGATTCCAAACATTATTTTAGATTAGAGATCATCCAGATATGAGTCATTGTAAGGTACACAACTAAAAGCCACTGTGATATGGATCAATGGTTGGTTGTTTTGCTTTGCGTGATTGGTTTCGATGTCATTGTCTTACTGCTTTTGGTAAGATCCAAAAGTTGATTGCCCGCAGTATGTCCCTTTTTTCCCTTGGTATCAACACAACTTGTTGAAAAGAATATGTATAATAATCAAGCCATGATAAGATGTTATCATTTGAGGCAAATGATGAAAGCATGGTGCTGGTGTGACCCTAAGATGATGAAAAAGATGCATGAAAAATGAAGGCTGAAAAGTTAAATGCAGAACATGAACTAATAGATGGAGAGCTTCCAAATAGCGTTTGTTTGCTAGATTTTCACTATTTGTTTTTATTGCACTTTTCTTGTCAATAGACTGCCTGTTTTCTAGGTTTTCACCCTATGACGGTTTTGAACTTTTTTCAGGACTTTTTCTGATTTTTTTGGATTTTTTGGATTTTGAAAATCGCCTTAGACATAATACTTTTTTAGGTGCATGTTGTTGATAGGCTCGTCAAACATGTCCCCTTTTGGTGTTGATAGCTTGTAGGCTCCTGAACCATAGATGGCGATAACCACATAAGGACCTAGCCAATTTGGTTCGAACTTTCCTTTCTTCTCTCTGTCTTGTTGATTGCGTGGATTCTCTTTCAGAACAAGATCACCCACTTGAAAGGTACGTGGCTTTACTTTGTGGTTGTAGCTACGAGACATCATTTGTTGATAAGCTTTCAAATGATCAACTGCTCTTTGTCTCTTTTCATCTAGGAGTTCTAGTTCTTGGAGTCGGGAAACTTTGTATTCATCATCTGTTGTTAGGCCTTTCAATGATACTCTGAGTGAGGGAATCTCAACTTCTAAGGGAAATATGGCTTTTTCTCCATAAACAAGGGCGAATGGCGTTGCTCCCATTGGCGTGCGGATACTGGTTCTGTAGGCCCATAGAGCAGGATTGAGTTGAATGTTCCAATCGTTCCCTGAAGTATTCACAGTCTTCTTCAAGATTTTCAATATTGTTTTATTTGAGGCCTCTTCTTGGCCATTCCCTTGTGGATAGTAAGGTGTTGAGTATCTATGCTATATGTGAAATCTCTCACAAAGTTCATCAACATCTTGATTTTTGAACGGATGTCCATTATCCGTAATAATAGAGTTAGGAATGCCATACCGACAAATGATATAGTTGAGTATAAATGATGATATTTGTTTGCCGGTAACTTTGGTAAGAGGGACTGCCTCAATCCACTTAGTAAAATACTTTGTTGCTATGATGATGAATTTATGTCCATTTGATGAAGAAGGATGAATCTTGCCCACTAGATCTAACCCCTATTGAGAAAATGGCCAGGTTGGTGTGAATGGTTGAAGTTCCTATGCAAGAGCATGAATGAGATTCCCATGAATCTAACATTTTGAACATGTTTTCACAAAAGTGAATGATTCCCTTTCCATTGTAGGCCAGTAGTAACCCATTCTAATCATTTTTTTAGATAAGGTCAGTCCACTTGAATGAGTACCACAGATGCCACCATGAACTTCTTGCAAAGCTTTGTCAGATTCCTCGCGTTCAAGACATCAGAGTAAAGTACCATCAAGACCCCGGCGATAAAGGGTGTCAGCGATGAGGGTATAGCGAGCGGATTTGCAAATAAAGTTACGTCTTTGATTACGGGATAAATCGGGTGGTAAGATGTCATATTTGAGGTAGGCATAAATTTTTTCGTACCAAGGCGAATTGGATCCTACTAAATGACAAATGATTTGGATTTCAGGGGTATCATAGGCAGGTGTAAATGATTGTTCCACCAGAAATTCATAACGATTTTGAGTTTCTGGGAGCTGTAACAATGATGCGATTGTAGCCATAGCGTCAGCTGCTTTATTATCAAGCCTTGGGATTTGTGTAAATTTGATGTCCACAAAGTATTTCTTGAAGTCATCCACCATCTTTTTATAAGGTAGTAGTTTTTCATCTTTGGTTTGATAGTCATTATTGATCTGAAAAATGACCAACTGTGAGTCACCAAACACCTGTAATTCTATTATTCTCCATTCCAGTGCTATCTTGAGTCCAGTGATTAATGCCTCATATTCAGCTATGTTGTTGGTGCATGGAAACATTAGCCTATATGATCGAGGAATGGTATGCCCTTGAGGGGTAACAAAAAATATGCCTACCCCTAATCCATGTTGAGTGAAAGAACCATCAAAATATAAAGACCATGTTTGTTTCGATTCTGCAGTGAAGACATCAGCATCTGGAAATTCAATGTGCAGGGGATGATCTGCTTGTAGTGGTGCTTCGGCTAATTGATCGGCGATAACTTGTCCTTTGATTGCTTTGCGATCCACGTAATGTATATCAAACTCACTCAGAATCATTACCCATTTTGCTAACCTTCCTATCAATGATGCTTTGTTTAACAAATACTTAAGTGGATCAATCTTTGAAACTAGATTAATTGTATGGGTTAGCATATAATGCCGAAACTTTTGTGAAGCAAAAACTACTGCTAGGCAAGCTTTTTCAATGGAAGTGTAATTGAGCTCATGACTTTTTAGTGTTCTACTAATGTAGTAGATTGTGTGTTCCTTTCCTGTAGAGTCTTCTTATGCTAACAGTGCCCCCAGAGATGTCTCAGTTGTGGCAATATATAAGATGAGTGGTTTGTCTGGGTTTGGTGGTATGAGAACTGGTGGAGTCATTAGATATTCTTTGATTTTCTGGAAAGCCAATTCACATTTGTCATCCCACTTGAAAGGAACACTTTTATGCAGTAGATGTGTGAACAGTAAACTTTTGTTGACTAATTGTGCAATGAACCTCCGTATAGATTGAAGTCGTCCCTGCAATGATCTTAACTAACTGATGTTCTTTGGTGGAGGCATTTCCATAATTGCTTGAACTTTCGTTGGATCTACTTCAATTCCATTTTCTAAAACAATGTACCCTAAGAGTTTTCCAGATTTGACCCCAAAAACACATTTCTTAGGGTTGAGGCAAACTTTGAATTTTTCTAATCTTGCAAATATTTTGGACAATACTTCAAGATGTCCTTCTCTGGTGTATGATTTTGCCAGTATGTCATCCACATAATCTTCCATGAAGACATGCATCATGTCATGAAAGATTGTAGTCATGGCTCTTTGGTAGGTAGCCCCAACATTCTTTAGACCGAAAGGCATGACGTTCCAACAATAAGTCCCCCATGGACATGTGAAAGCTATTTTCTCTTGATCTTCAGGTGCAATCTTGATTTGGTTATATCCAGAAAAACCATCCATTAATGAATACATGGCATGGCTAGCTGTCAGATCAACTATGGTGTCAATATTTGGTAATGGGAAGTCATCCTTAGGACATGCTTTATTAAGATCTCTGAAATCTGTGCATATTCTGACAGTTTTATCTGGTTTGGATATAGGTACAATGTTGGAGATCCATTCTGCATAATCTATTGGTCTTATGAAGCCCACATCAAGGAGTTTTCTTAGTTCTTCCTTAACCAATAATGCAACATGAGGGTGCATCTTTCTGAGTTTTTATTTCACCAGCTTGGTCCCTAGTTTGATGGACAAGTGATGCATGATAAGATCAGGATCAATACCAGGCATGTCAGCGTAAGACCACGCAAAATTGACTTGGTTTACTTTCAGGAATTCCATAAATTTTGGTATTTCTTGCTCTGTCATTGATGCAGCTAACTGTAAAATTCTTGGTTTTTCAGAAGTTTTAAGATTGACAGCATTTGTAGGCTCAATCAGAATAGGTGATCGTTCATGGTAGTGCTCCGGGAGAGTGTCAAGAGTCCCATCATCTGGCACCTCAAAGAGGTTTTCACCATCTGATACGCTCTTTATTTTATCTTTTGTTTGATCTAATACTGCCAGATCTTGGTTTTCACCATTAGATCTTTCTTTTTTGTTTTTACTTTTGCAGCTAGGAGACTTGACACTCTCCTGATCAAAAACTCTATGTCAAAAATCATTGGTGGAACAATCATTTGTATCCTCTGCAGAAAGGAAGTTTACGATAGCTTCATCACTTGGAAACATAGGTATGTCAATAGGTTCGGTTGAATCCCAATCAATGAGATCAGGATAAATCAAAGGTATTGGATCGTCAGATTGTGTGAAATTGGCTATGGTTAAGGTCATGACAGAGTGATCTATAGGATCCGAGGTATGAGGTGGATCAATGATGATACTGTCCTCATGATAGTATTGTTCATTTAGACCTGATTCAGTATCACTAGAATCATAATCGACTTGTGGTTCAAATTCTTGTGGTTGGGACCCTGAACCTTGTCCTTCAATTAGGGTTGGGGCATATTGCTGTATTACATCAACCTCTTTGTCCCTCTAGAACTCATCATTGTAAATGGTGTCCCATTCATATTCAGCAGAGTCTATGTCAGAATTGTTGTCTAAGAAATTCTGAATTGTTGTCAAACATGCCTCTTGTGAATTTGAGCCTTCTTGCAATGTGAAGACATTGCTGTGTTTTGATTTGTTTTCTTTAGAGTGAGTATCATAACCCAATCCAGTTTTCTCTTTTGCAGCAAGTCCGTGGAGGTGAATGGGCTCAACTACTCCTTCCTTCCTTTTTCTGATAGGTCCTTCATCATAACCCATCTTCTGCATGATTAAATATCCTTTTCCATATTTGTCTGTGGGTAATTTGACATTAGAAACTGCTTCATCTTCATCTTTATAGAGCCAATTTAGAATTTTAGTATCCTCAGGGTTTTCCATGGGGAATTTTTCTTTGATGAATTGCCCATTAAATTTTGTAATTGGCTCTATTGGCATTTGCATTGATGTTGATACTACTGATACTTGGTGTTCCCTGATAGATGGCTGTCCATGTGATCGAGGTGACGTAGGTAAATTGACAAGACAAAGAGAGTATTCTCCAACTACGTGATCCTTGAATTTCATCTTTTTTTCAAAACTATTGGCCAATTGACTGATTTGTGTGTCAATCTTTAGAGAAGTACTAGCATGAGCTTCTTGATTATTAGGGACCAAAGTATCTTGACTGGCTTTTATGTTGGCACAAGTTTGAATGTTGGAGTTATCAGCAGGTATTGTGATTTCTTGTCCATCATAAGGAAATTTGAGACATTGATGGTAAGTTGATGGGACAGCTTGCATTTCACAGATCCAAGGACGACCCAACAAGATGTTATATGCCAGATCACGATCCAGTAATTGACAAAAAGTATTCTTTATAACAGGGCCCACTCTGATTGGCAGTAGGATTAGACCTTTGGATGTTCTTTCTTCATCATCATAAGCTTTTATGGTAATCTTTCTTCTGAAATCAATGGAGTCCTCAGAAAATCCTAAGGCTTTGACCAACTTCAAGGTACAAATGTTCAAACCAACACCTCCATCTATTACAACTCGTCTGATGCAAAACTTATGAATCATGACTTCTAAGTACAAAGAGGAGCTATGAGGATGAGTTATGGAAATGTCATCTTTATCAGAGAATGAAAGACAAGTGGGTGAGGACAAATGCCCTACCATGGCTTGAAATTGATTCACATCCAATTCAGTTGATACATTGGTTTCAATGAGGGCTTTTTCAAGAATTTATTTATGGGCTGGAGAAATCCTTAATAGTTCCAAAATAGAAATTTGAGCGGGGGTTTTTCGAAGTTGATTAACCAAATCGTATTTATGTTGAGGTGGAGGTTCAGGGGATCTTGAGGAGGCGCCCTTCAAGACAACTTTGGCTTGTGCTCTTGTTGTTGCGTTGACTTCTCTATATTCCTCCTTCTGTTTGACTTTTATGACATTCACCCGCTCATCGTCTGCATAGAGATGGTTGATTATATGATCATCATTGATGTGATTCACTTTTTTTTCAGAAGATTCACCCTTTTGATAATCAGGCAACGGATTGCAGAATGCTTGGTGATCTGTGTTGGTTTGTTGATTTCCTTCTACTATAATGATTTCATTGTCAATTAAGTCTTGAATTTCATTTTTCAAGGCTTGGCAGTTGTTTGTGCGATGACCTTTACACCGATGATAATCACAGTAGTATGCCTCATTCCATGATGGAGGCTTTATACTAGGTTCATAATTTCGTTGAGGTGGCAATGTAATGACATTTTTAGCCATCAATTCTTTGAGTGCGGATTCTAAGGATTGACCCAATGAAGTAAAAGTTCTTCTATTCGAGAAGAATGAAAATCTTTGTGAATTTGAATTTGAGTTGTTTCCCAAAGAATTTTGATTGTTATTGTTTCCTCGATAACCTTGGTTATTGGAAGTCCCTTGGGTGGGAGTAGAATTTTGATTTATATTGTTCCTCTGAGGAGGATTATTTCTGTGATTTGCAATCGAGTTGACATTGTTGTTGCGAGAGTTTGGAGTATTTAGGACAAATGGTTTGGTCGAGGCATGATTTGAGTCGACAACACCATCGTTCACCATATTTTTGTTGCGAGTCTGGAATTTAGACTTGTCCTGATTATTGTGATGGTTAGATGAGCTAGGATTTTCTTTGTCATGTTTTATTATGCCTCTTTTGACCAAATCATTTTCAATGGTTAAGGCATCTTCGATCATTTTCTCAAAAGAAGAGGGACAATGTAAGTTCAAGTGATAGCTCATTTTTGAATTTAAATTGTTGATGAAAGTAACCGTCTTTTCTTTCTCAGGGACCGGACGTGGGTATCTGGCAAACATTCTTCTCCATCTCTGAAGAAATGTAATGAAAGGTTCACCAGGTTTTTGTGTAACTTTACAAAGGTCTATCATGGTGATCTGATGTTGTATGTTGTAAGTATACTGTGATATGAATAGGTTGATCAATTCTTCAAAGGTTCTAACGGGAGGTGTGATCTTGGATAACCATTCCATAGAGTGTACTCCCAGACTCCTAGGAAATAGTCGCATCAAGTAAGTATCTTCGTAAGAGAATTCCAATGTCAGGTTTCTGAAGTCTCTAACATGATCGATTGGATCCATTTTCCCATTATAGCGATCAAATTTTGGCATTTCACATTTGCTTGGGAAAAGGAATCATATTTAAACTTTTGTCAAAAGGATAAGGACATATGTCCTCCAAAGTGTATTTCTTTGTGGTTGTTCCCCCTTGTAATTCTCTAACTTGTCCTTGAAGTGTCTTGATTTTTTGGGTCAAGCACTAAGATCTGAAAGGGGTGTCTCTTCAGGTTTGTTTTTCAAGTTTTCTGTGTCAAAGTCATGAGGTAATTTAGCCCCTTGTTCGGCTAGATAGCGAAAATATTTTTCCTTGTCTCGTTGCAAGATCTTTTCAATGGATTTATGGAATTTTGGATCTTGTTCAGCCTCTCTAAGACGTTCCTCTTCTTGTTCTTCATCACTATCCACTTGATTTTTATCTCTGTAATTATGGAAAGGATTTTCTTCTCTATTGTCCATGTTGTTAAAAAGTGGATTTTGATTTATGCTGAAAATGGGATTACTGCTTTCTCCTTCTTCGTGAGTGTTTTGAATATGACTTTCTTTTTGGACTGTATCCTTCAATTTTTTGTGTTGAGATCTTGTGGAGATAGGCATATGTTTTTGAAAATTTCCTCTAAACTTAGATCACGGTTTTTTTGACAAGTGCAAGGGTGATGATATCTTGATTTGATAAGATATGTAATCTTATGATATGATCAAGGATGCTCCTAACTTATTGGTTGCGGCTTTCAAGATGATAAAGGATTTCAGAATCCTGTTGAGGAAGCTTGAACCAAAAATTAGAAAGTTGTTTTGAAAGGTGCACTCTAAAAGATTTTGATCTTCATTTTTAAAGAGATTCTCTCAAGATCTTTGAAGAATATGACTTGGATGTGAAGGATATTCAATGGAAGGTTGTGGTATGTTGTCAAATTCAAGAGGTTGGTTATGATTATGCCGTTGTGATAGAGCTCTTCTTTGATAATAAGCTCGGGAATCTAAGGGATCTACAACATATTCATCAGTGAATCCTCTAACAAAATCCTGATATCTATGAAGAAATCCTCGATAGTGAAGCAAGACTTGTCAACTTTTGTACAAGAATTTTCTCTTTTACAGTGTTTTCTTGTATCCTAATGGTCTCTTGGGTTTTTTGATTCTCTTGGAAATTGATTTCTTGGTAAACTTTGTTGACTTCCAATCCCTAAGCATGGAAAAAGGTATTGGGAATGTTTTTGAAACAATGATATGAAAAAATCTTAAGTGGCTTTCAGTTGTTGTTCTTCATGTTTCTTTTGGATGATCTCTTTATCTGAATTAATGTAATGGAAGACACAACAAACATTTTTGAAAACACTTGTTCTTAAAGCCCTATACTAACATGAAGTGTTTGATCAAGAAATGTTTTTCATCAAATGTTTTCACAGGTTTTTCACATGAAAGACAATTCAGACAGACTCACTCTTTAGTGCTCAAGTAGGTCATTCTAGTAATCAACATCCCACATCTTAGAACTGCGTCGACTCACATAGCCGTGTCACCCCTGAAGGAGCGCCCGTATTTTTGTCTTTTCCAGGTGCGTACTCAGAGTTACGAAAGTGGATACCAGATCCCCTGAGCAAACAGTCCTTGGAAGTTATATGGTGAGTGTCTTGGGGGAAGATTCTTCCCTCCCCTTGCACTGTGATTATTAGAATGTTTGGCAACTGACTCGGCTGGCCACTACACTAGGTTCGTAGTAAGGATTTCTGTTCGGTGCGGCAATAATAAACTCCCTCAAGAGACCTCCCAACCTTTAGAACAAAGGCTTTGGGGATGGTTATCTTGCAAATTACCAGAAAAAGAGGGTTTTCCCAGATCTGCTTTAAATTTTATAGTGGGGCGGAATAGCCTGGCTTTGGCTTGAACCCACTTGAGTCATTCCCATAGGGTGAGTACTTTTTCCCACTACGACAGGCTCTCTAAAGTATGTAATTAAAACAATAACATTGCATGAAATTAAAAGGCAAGTCCGGTATTTTGATCACCCAGTTAAGGGGAGAGCATAGACCTATTGCCACAATCAAAGCAAGCAGATGTTCTTTTTAAAATCCAAATAACAATGAGCTAATCTAAGTGAAGATATTGCTTCACCAAAAATAGATTGTTCAATTTTAACTGCAAGATTCATTGTTTGGTGACTATCCTAGATTGCTTCATTTTATCCAGATGTGGCTACCCTAGGATTGCTTCATTTTAAAACTTTCAGAAAAAGAAACATAATTATGTCTGCGGAATGCGTCAGAATCAGAATTCTTTAATTTTGTTACAGTCTATATGCGCCTAAACAGAAGTTGTATGCGCCGAAACATATATGCGCCAGAACAAAGACTGTATGCGCCGAAATATATATGCGCCAGAATAGAGACTGTATGTGCCGAAACAGAGACTGGATGCGCCTGAACAGAAGCTATATGCGCCTGAACAGACACTATAAGTGCCTAAACAGAGACTGGATGCGTCGTAAGAAAATGTCAAAATAATTACTGTGCATGTCAGAAGGAAATTATATGCGCGCAAACATTTACTCTATGCGCCTAAACAAACAGTCACTATATGCGCTTTAACAGTCATGAGATGCGCGTTTATAGTCACAGGATGCACCGTGACAGTCACGGTATGCGCCGTAACAGTCACAGGATGCGCGTCGAAATTCTGCAAAAATAAAAAGTTAATTTTTTCCGTATGCACGTCAGAAATTTTTGAATGTGCCTAAACGTCAGAATTTTCTGAAAAACTGATTCCAGAAAGCCGAAACTATCAAAACAAACTTACAGAAAACATTAAATTCGTGGGTTCGTGCCCCACGGTGGGCGCCATTTTAATGTGTGATTGAAAATATGTGCGTATTAAAATGAAATAAATACTATTCAAGCACACCAATGAAACTTTAAATCAAAGGAAAACTGATTAAACAAAGTAAAACAAACTCTCAATGCAGCAACTCCTTTGAAGACATCCCATTGTCCTCTATCTCCAGTATTTTTGCTAAAGCTCTCCGATTTGTATGCTAAGCTCCACAAAATGACTACTAAAGAACGAGATTTAAAAATAAATGCATACTATACTAAGAATACGAGATTTTGAAGGTTGATAATGGAGGAATGTTGGTTGTTCACTTCAGCAGCATAACGATATGGTAAAGGTTTTGAAGGAGAATGATGGATGAAAGATAGAATATTTTGACAGCATAAGGATGTATGAAGATTCGATCCAAATGGCTTGTGAAAGGTTAGATTTATAGATTTTCGAAGGCAAAAGCTTAGTTGGCAATGATCAACGGTTGAGATTCAGTCTGGTAAGATGAACGGTATAGGATTTTCAAAAGTTGAGAGATAGATAGAAGGTTTCCTCTTTTCTTCATTTTTTTCCATTTAGAACTAAAGGAAGGTTTCCGTTTTGAAGGATGAGTTAAAATGAATTTTCATAATTAAATAAATAAACTTAATTATATGAGAAGATGAATTTAGAAATTTGCATAATTAAATAAGCAATATTTAATTATATGAGAGAGATAGATTTAGAAGGCATTAAATTAAATAATTAAAATATTTAATTTAACTATGAGATGAAGAGGAGGAATATTCCATTTTGAATATAAATATTCAAACTTAGAATAATATGATAATTAAAATAAATAATCATAATTATTTAATTTAATTAAGAGGAATGTGGAGATGTAAATAATTAAATAAAATTATTTATTTAATTAAGGTAGAAGAATTAGAAAATGAACAATATAAATAAATAATTAAATTTATTTATATGTAGATGACTTAGGAGAATTAATTAAATAACTTGTATTTAATTAATTATCGACTTATTATAATGTGACCATTTTTAGATGGCATACAAATTCAAACCAACTTTAAGGGACAAGTCTTGCAAAAGTGGGAAGAGGATGAGTACTACTTGCAAGTCAAGCAGGCACTCACTCATAATCCACAAGATTCTAGGTATGACAGTTTTCATTTTGAACCTAATGGATTACTTAGATATAAGGGTAGGATGTACGCACTTGACATAGAGGAGTTAAGGAGTCTGGTATGGAAAGAAGTACACAAAGCACCATACTTTGGACACCCTGGAGTGACCAAAATTATGGTAGATGTGAAATCGTTATATTTTTGGAAAGGGATGAAAGGAGGTGCCACTAATTTTGTGGCTAGGTATCTTGAATGTCAAAGGGTGAAAGTGAAGCATCATCATCCCACAGGATTGTTATATCCACATGCCATACTAGAGAGGAAATAGAAAGTCAGAAGTATGGACTTTGTGCAAGGATTCCCATCTATCTTACCTAAAGAGGTATGTACCCAGTGATAATCATGTGAATGATTGGACTGCTTTATAGGTACAAGACCCCAGAGTGGTAACACTCGAGCTCGTCAAGGTGCTCAAAACACATAATCTTCACTTGCATAAAAGGGAGGTTCTATAGTGCAAAGTCTAGTGGGACCTGTATGCAGAAGATTCAACCACTTGGGAAGATTATGCTGAGATTCAAAAAAAGTTTCCTCATGTTTTAGATGCTTATTAGAATGCTTGAAACAATATGTTGATTGTTTTTTTTGTTTTATGTTGCTACATAAAATCATTGGGGACAATGATTCACAAGGGGGGGAAGTATGTTACACCCCAATTGTGTAATTACTATTTAGTATTACTATGTAGGGTAAAATTTGAATTCAGTGGATGAATAAATTATGTGTGCACTTTTTTATCACTACTTTATGAATGAATGCCATTTCATTTAATATTATATGAAATAATTCATTTATGTGATTGGATGAGTATTGCATTAATATTCTAACTTTGGAGATGTATTATGTATATTGCATATTTTGCGAAGAGCTGACTATCCTGTGTAAATGTTAGTGGTTGCAGGTATATGTTCAATTCCTCTAGGCAAACAAGAAGTATCACTCAAGAGAAGGTCTTGGTTGGGTAACTAGTATTGTAACCTATCTGAGCTTACACACACACCATAGTAGAATAATTGAGTCAAGTTATTAACTGAGAAGTTGGTAAGTCATCCTTAGTTATAAATATGTCTGCATTAGTATGAGTCTTGTTTACTTTTGAGTGCATTATTGGGTGATGTTTATCTGTTTGAGCTTGAGAGTTCTTTCCTTGTTACTATGCCTATATTGATATGTGGAACATACAAGGAATGTGTATGTGTACACATATGCATGTCGGTGATAGACTATACGCATGAAGGAATGCGTACATGAGGGTACATGGGTAGACGTATCTATGCACACTCATGCATGAGTTTCTTATATGCATGGAGCTATCTGATGGATCTCATGACATGTATATGTATACGTATAGATATATCACTCATAATCTCTTATCAATACCATAGTAATTGTGTATGATTTAGTGTGAAAAATGAATGTATATATAAAGTATATACATATATCCATATATGTATCAATATACATGTATGATGGAAAATTGACATGCCCATACAAATGTATTGATACATGTATACATACATATACATGTACATAGAGGCATATATATATAATATATATATACACAATCGATATATTAATATACCAATGTGATTGCTATCATGATTATATTCATTTATATATCGATTATATATACATGCTTTATTAACATATTATAAATATGGATATATACTAACATATACATATATATAAGTATACATACATATATATATGTGTGTTAATATATATATATATATATATATATATATAATGTTATACATATATGTTACATATATATTTATATGGTATTTGCTTTGAGATTGACTATCTAAAGCAATGTTTATAAGCCGATTTATAAGGAAATCAAAGGTCAAATTTATGATAGTTATGACTATACATAAAGGCCGAATTAATAGCATGTTATCCAAAGCCATAAAGGAAAACATTCTACAAACCCATAAGCATCCATGAGTTGATATTATGAATGAGACTAAGTTGACACCATTTTGTGGAGTTTCCTTAAATTGGTAAAACATATGATGCCTTGTCATCTAATAGAATATCTAAAGCAATAAATGAATGCTTGCATGTCAATTAGTAGGTTGATGACTGAGTTTGGATATTAAATGAGCTAAGTTGACTCTAGTGAGACTAAGTTAGCATTTTCTATGTGTTTCAGGATAAAAAAATGACTGATTCAACAACATTAAACCAAACCAACTCTGTAGGAGAACTTTGTTGTTTTTGTGTCACCTTTGAATCTTTTACTCTATAGATATTCTTTTTGAGTACAAGTTGAATTTAACCATATGGTGATTTGAACTAGTCTTTCATTGTTGTCAAGCAGCAAGGATGATCTATAGCTTTGAGTAGATGAGTAAGCTCTCAAATGTGTACCACCTTATGACTGTGAATCATGTGTTGTTGTGCATGTAAGTTGTCAAATGTATGCCTAATATTTAGGCTGTATGATCTCTTACTTGCTGTATAAATATTAGTATGAGTTCATTTGTTGGGACACATTCTTCTTCTACACATTCCTTGTGTATTATTCTGCTTTATATTGAGTGAAGGCTTTGAGCATTGAAAACTTGAGTTTAGTATTATTTTGAGAGAAGTATTTTTATCAACTTGAGAGATTGAGGTAATTGTGAATTGTTCGAGAAAATGAAGGTCAAGCTAGTTGTTGTTCTAGAAGAGTTGTGTTTGTAGTCAGCCGATTGGGTAGCTTTTCACATGCATGAGAATAATCTTCCTTTTCTTGTATTAAGCTTTTGAAAGAGTATTTCTTGATTATTGTATAAGTTTACTATGGTTACTCACATTGAGGGAGAAATAGTATTTACTTTGAAAGAAAAGTTGAATATATTTACTCTTTCTACAAAATGTTTGTATTTACTCCATGATAGGATAGATTGTTTTACATAGGCATTTTATTATACTTGATATGTTTGGAAAGATTGTTTGACAAAGGTATTTTATTATACTAGATATGTTTGGAAAGGTTGTTTAACATAGGTATTTTATTATACAAGATATGCTTGAACATGGGTAGCTTAAGGGAATACTCATAACTAGATATTTGTTATGCTAGTTGGCTAGTCATGTAGGGCACAACACTAAGCTCAAAGTGGTATGTCATACAGGGTTACCCAACCAATACCTTTGTCAAAGGGTAGGACCATCTATCATTGATAGATGTGTAGGGGACCTCATATGATTTTGTGGTTGGTGGAAAAATGCTTGAATGATACTTCTCCTCCTCATTAGATGATAGAAAACCAAGGTTTTGAAGGGCAGATTCGTGGACCATCTATATCTTATGCTATAAAGTTCGAAGGAGCTATGTATGTAGTTTGGTACTTTCTCAGAATATTGTACTTTGGGAAATATTGTAATGGAATGGAAATCCTTATTGTATGTTGTATAACATCTTTGTTCATATATTTTCAATAAAGAAAGGAATTTTTTTTGTTGCAATAGCTTTTCACATAGTTTATTTTTACTCGCACAATAAAAAATTAGGAAATTTACTTCTGTGAAGGTTTGGCATATTACACCTAGTCCTTTAGGAACTCCCTTATTGGAGGTTTCTACCTTATTGGGAACTCTTATCTTTCAATCCTTCATAAGTTTTCAACATTTATATTTGATTAGGAGAAAGGGTGCTTCCAAGCATTACCATAACCTCCAAATAGTTCATTTCCCTACCTTAGTTCCCAATGCTAGCAAGGTCCCTAATATTATAAAAATGGTAAAAAAAATAGAAAATAATCATATATTTGGCGAGTTCTAAGAACCACTAGAAATATTGATGATTTCATTATAGTTCTTGATGAGACCACAAGCTTTGAAAAAGAGATTTAGCAAGGAAAAAGGCTTTGATTTTCTAGTTCCCAGAGAACCTTTGACAAAGGAAAAATCATTCAAATTTCACCAATGAACGAAATAAAGAAAAAATAGAAGGTTCATTGGTTTAGGGAATCAATTGAACTTCTAATTGGTTCCTAGTTTCTACTAAACCTCTGATACTACAAGAAAAAGGATTAGTAGTTTGAAAAGAAGACAAATAAAGAATTGGAAGGTTCATTTCTCATCCTCAATAGTTCATAAAAAATCTCAAAAGAGGCTTATAACGAGATTTCAAAAAGGTAAATAAAGAAGAAAATTTTAGAAGGTTCCTTGGTTTTGAGAACCAAGGGAACCTCTCAAAGGTTCCTAATATCACTTAAGATCTAACACTCAAAGGAAAATGAAGGGAAAGATAAGAGACTTTTTGTTGGTTCCAAGTGACTCAATACCTACTAATAGTAATAAAAAGGGAAATATTGTGAGGCTATAAATATATTCCCTTATCATTTGAGTAGCCACCAAATTTTCAAACAAGAAAGGAGTTAGTATTCACATTGAAGTGGAGCTTGTGACTTAAATGCAACTATTCCAAATCTCCCAACTCTTTCAAAGGCACACTACTAAGAAAGTAACATGTTCACTCCTCATTCAAATTTTGCTTTAACTTTGCTTTGTTTCCTTAAAATATTATGTTACCCCAACACCCTATGTTTTCAAAAATCCTCAAATTTCAATCGATTTTCTCATTAAAATCATTTTATCCCTTCATTAGTATGGGAAATTTTCTAATGAAATAAATGAAATACACTTACCAAGGTTTTGAAATGGAGATAGTTCTAACGAATTCTCTATCAAAAGTGGGAGATAGCCAACTAGGGCATATTGACCTAGAAGAATTTTGGTTGCATGTGACTAAAAATCCTAGACCAAGAATGGCCAAAGCCACTTTCTAGAGTGAAATATCTCATACTCGATGGTTTTAAAGCTATTGTTCAATGCATAGAATTAGTGCTAGCTTGTGTCAAATATTACAAAATTGAAAAGGGGTAAGGAATGGAGACAACTAAGTGATATCCTGATTGGATGAGCCATAAATAAGCACTATGTTAAGACTCCATAATAGGGAAGAATATGCTTACATGTCTACAGAAAAGGCCACAAATTACTTCATTGATAGGAGAGAAACTTTCTTGAACAACATTGCTAAACATTGGTTCAAGAAACCAAGAAAAGAGAAGTCTAAATTGCCAAAAATCCTTATAAGAGCATATTTTAATAAGTATATATCTAACATGATTACCCTACTATATAGATTCAATGGGGATAAAGCGACCAACTCATTTAGTAGTGGATGCTCCAATGTATTCTTTTTGATATGGTATGAATTTTAGTATGTTAATTTGGGAAAAAAATTGATAAGTGATCACCTACATAATCAACATCAATTTCCAAAATACATAGGAATTCTATATTTCTTCATATTTGTTCTATGTTATTTCCATTATGCACCCATGGCCTAGAGCATGAGAGATTGGAGTATATGATGAAAGTAACCAAATATCCATTTGAAAATTTGATACTTATTGAGATTTTTAGACAAATAGAATCAGTGCGTACAAAGTGTAGAGAACTGAATAAGGTGGGTCATCCATTCTTATTGGGATTGTCTTTTTATAGTTGAGCAACTTCAATAGAGGTAGAAAGTGTGGAAATATTTCTAGTAAAAATAACTATGCACTAATACGACATGAGATATCCATTTGACAGTAAAAATTATGTAAAGAATAATTTGTACCTTGGAAGAAAATCTACCATCTCCCTCATTTGAAAGATTATTAGGAGAATTGTAAAAATGAATTTGAATTAAGAATTAAGATTGATCTTGGATGACTATAAAAAAATGGACTATGCACTTGAATGGGATGTTGACGGTATTGAAGGAAATGGCTCAAAAATGATTGATCGTCTATTTATACTCTCTACAATTTAAACCACTAACACTCATTGATTGGAGTATGAAGGAGGTAAAATAAATCAATGAGATGCCTTTCCTTGTACTAAATAAATCCAAGAAATGGATGGATACAAAAAGAATTGAACATACTACCACTAGACCTACAATATATTCATCAAAAGAATCAATGTAGACAAATAAATCAAGTGGTACATCTACACAACCGATGTTAATATGCCTAGAAAAAGATCAAGTCAAGATAAGCCTAAATCTGAATAAAATTTATCAGTAACAAGGCTACAAGTAGATCAAGATGTGCATGAGGATATCCAATAAGGAAATATTGATCCACTCCAATAAAACCAACCTTCATTTTAAATTCCACCATCCTCATCAACTCTAGATAATATTATTCATATCTCTCCCCCCCTTCACCCAATGAAGTTCCAAAAAATTCATTGTAAAAAAGCATTTTTCTTCCTATAACTTCTACTTTCACTCTAATTCCATCCAAAATTCCATCTTCTTCTCAATGTTTGAAATTATTTTTTTGTAAAAAGAGAAAATATAAGGATGCAATTGATCTTGATTATGATATAGTTGTGAAACTATTGGACATGGAAAAACTCCTAAGCCCAGGAAAGAAAAATTCCCCCAATACTAATGATTGATCCATCAAGTGATCAATATTTAGAAATAGCCAAACCAATTGATAATAAGAATAAAGAAGATGCTATAGAAGAGGACTATCAAGTGTCCATAATTGATACTGGCGATTCAACTCATAAAGGAGATATACATAATTTTCAAGTCTTAATTGCCAAGCTTGTACTTAGAATGGAGAAGGAGAACCTGCTACCAAACAACTAGAAGAATGAGTTCAAATATTGACATCTTATGTCAATAATATCTTAAATATTTCAATATAGCTAGTAGATGTCCCCTTAACTTTAGATGATACAAATATACAAAGTATTGACAAGGGGACAATGGAAAAATTAAGAAAATACTGAGATTTTGGTAAAGCCTCTGAGGATTGGGTCAAATAGATAATACTTGATGGGTTATTTTGTATTGAGAAATCAATATTTGTATACAATCAAACTAAGGAGAAAACCAAATAGCTCAAAAATTATCTTTATCTATTACTAAAATAAGAAATTGTTTGGTATATAATAAAAAATGACATAAAGGAACTCCTTGGCACGGTGGCACTCCCATTGGGTACTCAAACCAATCATTGCACCGAGGTGGAGGTTGTGTTCATAAGTGTTAAGTATGCGATCAACAAAGGGTACTGTAAACTTTGGGTGGAAGGTGATTTCATGAACATCATAAATTATCTACGTGGCACTCATCCTACAAGTTGGAACATTGACCATCTTATCAAGGATACGATAATTATGTTGCAATCTTGTGATGAGACCCAAGTCTCTCACGTTTACTGAGAAGGAAATTCATTGGCATATTCTTTTGCCAACAAGGCTATCAACCTAAATGAATTTTGTTTGTGGGAGGAGGAATTGATCCTTCCTGAGAAAGCTAGGAGTTTATTAAGGAATTATGGCATGGGATGAGGTGTTGAGAAATTTATGGTCTAGTACCTACCTTCAGTTTGCATGCTTTGTGGGCAGTTTTTGGCTCTCTGGTGATCATTTGAGTTGTTTTTCCAAGGGTCCTATGAATTTTGTGTTAGTTGCAATGGGTGGTGATAGGAGTCAAATCGAGCTCCTCTCTTGTGGTGAAATTCAAAGAAATAAGAAACTTTGGAGTATTTTGAGCCATGGGAATTTCACTCCATTCTTGGAGAGATTGCACAAGAATGACCCTAATGCCTCCACACAATTTTTCTCATTCAAGCATAATTGTAAGTTAAAGATTAAAGGTCTGGAAGTGGAGGTCAATGAGGACTTGATTCCCATTACAACAGGAATGCCAAATGTGGGTAGGAAGTTTTTTAAGGATAAAAAAAGTAATGAAGAAGCCATGGTTCAGTTTTTCAAAGATGATGAGAGGAAGCAGTTAATAAAATTGGAGAGTTGGGGTTATGAGATAACTTCCCTCAAAAAAATCTAGGTGAGTTTTGTGAAGGTCTTGATGCATTACGTGACCCTAAAAGGGAGGTTTGGGGCTATTCTTGGTCAACATTTCACACTCCTCAACCATTTTTGACATGGTTTGTTCATTTCATTTCCTTTTTTCCTGTTATCTTCTTTGGAGGTCTCAGTTTACGTACATCTGAAGAACAAGAGGCCCCTATCCTCCATGAAGGGATTATCCTTCTTATTATGGAGTATGTCAAGGCTCTCAGTCTGGCTCCGACCATTAAGGGCAAGGAAAAATTTGTTAGTGATTTGTTTGGGTTGTCAGGTTCAGAGCCCCCTTCGAAAGAGGAGGATGAATGGAATGAGGATGAGGAGGATGCTCCTCATGTGGCTGTAGCTACATCTTCAAAGAAGAGGAAGGTGGCTAGTGCCAAGTGTAACAAGTTTCCTAAGCGGTTGGCCCTTTCTGAGAGTGAGGACATGGAGGTGGGGTCAGGTGATTCTTCTCCCAAGTCTGTAGAGGTGGCTGTTGGTAAAGTTGTTGTCGGTGGTGGTTCAGAGGTGGGGACACAGGGTAATGCTGAGGGTTTGGTTGATAAACTGAGGAGGTTGTCGAAGAGAATTTCCAATTTAAAGAACAAGGCTTTTGAGGTTCTGACTAAGGACCCTAGCATGGCTGGTGAGGAAAAGGATGCTGGTGAAAAGACGGTGGCCATTGAGGATTCTCCTATGTAGGACCTGCCCAAGGAGGAATAGGATGAGGAAACTAGGGGTCTAGATGAGGAGAATGTGAAGAGAAAATCCAAACAGGAGCCCTTGAAGGTAAATCCTCTTTCTGAGGACTTTTCTTACCTTGATGATGATGCTACTTTTGTGTTTGATTTACTCGATATGGCTAGGGCTGGGGCCATTGGTACCTTTAAATTGGCTAAGTGGACTCTTAGGAGTTCAATAAAATCAATATTAAAATCAGAGGCTTAAAAGAGAATATGAAAATTTTTCTGAAAGGTTTTGTGCCAGACATTCTTATAGTTAGAATGGTGGACCTCGAGGGTTCTTATCATGAATTTAAGTCTCTGTGAGGATAGATTGGTGTCTTTGGAAGCCAATGTTTTAGGTATAAATATAGATATCAAGAAGTTAATGCAAGCATGCCATATCTCGGTCAAGAACAGTGCAGACTCCCTAGAAGTTCTGCTTAGGAAAATTAGTGAGCTCAAGGAGGATCAGGTTTACTTCTCTGAGCGTATGGAGAGAGAACATGTGGCCAAGGGCAAGGGAAAAAAAGCTACTAAGGATGACGTCAAAGGTCTTGTTGGCAGAGGGTCAGCTGATTGGAAGTGAGAAGAAAGAGCTGTTGGACATGGTCGAGAGGCATAGGAACCAACAGATTAAGGTTGCCAACACTCTGGGTGGTTTGAATAAGTGTGTGGTCTTTTCTTTCTTGCTTTTTGTTTCTTGCTGGGGGTTAGTTTATTTTAGTTTTTTTTTTTGTTGTGTTGTTGTTGGGTGTTGATGGTGGTCTTTTGTCTTAATTTTTGTTTAGCACTTGCCTATTTGTGTTTTTTGGTTGTTGGGTTGTTGGTGGTGGTCTTCTGAATATTTTCCTTAGCAACATTTTGTATCCTCAGTTGTAAAGGGTTTCGGGTCCCTTCAAAACCTGTTTTTTCCTTTAATCAAAACAAAGGGCATAGAGGAGATGTCAAAAAAAAAATTAACGCATTGTTTACTATAAAAAATATGGTTGAATCTAAAGAATATAATAGTATTGTATGGATAAGGAGCATTCAATGGAAAATTATGACTATTAGATAAGCTATAAATGAAATAAAGAAACTTCTCAAAGAAGTTGATTTCATTAAAAATAGTAGCAAATTTTTTAGCTATGGAAATAAATATTTTTAAAGAAGATGATTCTTCTTTGGAAGATTCTTACGTAACAAAAAAAATTCAAAGATTTTTTTTCTAAAAATTTGTGTAGTCAAGAGAATGCTAGTGTAAATACAATGATAAAATTTCCTACAATATCAAATGTAACACTCAATTTTAATAAATAATTATCAATCATGAAAATGAAAATGAAAGAAGTTGAAGATTCCTAAGAAACTTGGAACCAACATCTGTTCAATATAGTGGTTCTAGAAAAGGAGGCCTTGAAAACTGAAGCATATAGAGATCACAAATGCCTTTCTTCAACCTCAAGAAAAACATAAGTTATGAAAGAGGATATGCTTGCTAAGTAAGTTTAAAGTATTTTATATAACTTTATTTCATAACTTGTAATTAAGTCATTTTTATATGACTTGAATATGACTCTTTTATAATCTTATGTTTGACAAAACAAACTTTATTATTTTATTAAAATTATAAATTAGAGTTAGTTACAAGTTAATTAGAGAGAAAAGCCTATATATATGATGCTTAAGCTTCTTAGAATAAAAAGGTTAAAGTTATATAGATTTTTGTAAGGAAGTAATAGAAAATATTTGAATGGTATTGTTTAAGTATTTTCTAAGATATTTGTTCTTCATATGTGGAGTGAATAATTTTTGTTTGCAAATCCCTTTGATAAAATTTTTGAGATCTTTTAATCTTATTACTAAAATATCTTTGACATGCAATGTTGAAAAGTCTAGAGTAGTCATTCTTTTCTATTGCATGTTGAAATATTTGTGATATACGTTATAAAATAATGAGAAGTGTTCTCAATTTCTTGCATCAAATTTAATCACCATTATCTTGATTACATGCAAGGAAATTTAATTTCCATATGTTTATTGCTTGGGTTTCTCTTAAATTTCATATTTTGTTGTCTTTCAAATGTTTTGGTATTTTTGTGTCAAAATATTTATCATATGAGGGAGTTTCCCCTCTCAATGTAGAGGTAGGTTGACTAAAAATAGCAACCTTACCAATTTTTGGCACATATTTCATTATATTCCTTATTATAATAGATTTAGATTTTTTTTAGTCATTTATTATAATACAAAATATGTATACCAACATATTTTTGGCAACTCTATTGGGGAATAAATACCTATAAAATTATTCATTTCCTTTAAAAGATCACTTGCATGTTGCCAAGAATGATCTTTTTTATGAATACCATGGGTTTACAATGTAACAAAGCACCTATACTACAACCTAGAAAAAAATGGTGGGGTGGTAATACAAAAGACATAACCTCGTTTTTCTACATGATAGCTTGGAAAAACAAAAGTTCATGCTAGCAATATCACAAGATAAAGTAAGTGATATTTAAGGAAGAAGATCATGGACATGAAATTGTTGAACAAGATGAAATAATTGCACAAGGAAGAGACAACATGGTAGGAATTGTGAATAACAAAAGTGTTGAAAGGTTTATTTTTACAAGACATGAAAAGGTATGTTTTCCATAGGTATTGTACACTTCAAAATAGCTTGGTCTCTATTGAACATAGAAGTATAAATTTTTCTTTGTTTTAATGAACAATCATGGTGTTGCAAGGTAGGTTTAGGCAACTCTTGCAAACTAAGATAATATTTTTATAATTTGAGCAAGAATACATAATAACATACTTAAGTACATTGACTTGGAGATATAGAAAGTCAAACCAACAATATCATCAAGTTGAACAAGTATTAGACTTTGAAGATGATCTTGAAACTGAAATAAGGCTCACAAACCCAAAATTATGGGAATCAACATAGTGAAATTGTGATCATAGAGCTTGTACCCAGAAGGAATCAACATCAACATCAAAGGAAAGAAAATCAAAATTGATAGCAACTTACAAAAAATAATTGGTTTGCTGAACTTGCTAAGAAAAAAATAATTTTTACAAGACACCCTAGCTAGCAAAAGTTACAATGAAGGAGACTTAAGTAAAGGTATTATTAACTATGATTTTGAAAGTTTAAAAAATATTTAGTTCTCTACTCCCATTTCTTCTTTAAGAAATAAAGTTAGATTTACTAGTAGACCCTACATCTCCCATTAGGACTATTATGTAAATAGTGTCATTATCCACCTAGTTAGT
>VDFB02000017.1:534917124-534950532 GCA_007258455.2 Sequoia sempervirens
CTTTTAACTAATTATCATCTTTGAATATTTATGGGATGATAGTGTATTTAATAGAGTCAAATGCACTCCTCTTACTCTCCACTTTCTTCCTCATATCCACCAAATATTTATACTCATCAATCACACATTTTTCCATTTCTTGTGTAGGTTTGAGCCTTGATGGGGCATATGGATCCCTTTGTGTAGCTTTACATAGAGTAGTCAGTATGTGATAGGTGGGTTGCCATCTCTTTTGATGCTCTTCAAGGATAGGGGAGTTAGCATTTATCTGTTCCAAAGCTTTAATCAAATTGTTGAAGCTTTCATGTAACCCACTTATCTTCTTCTTCAATATCTTGACTCTATTCTCTAATATCTTCCTTAGAGTCTACATGATATGATGCTTGACATCCTCCATGTTATGTTTCTTCAATTTATCAATTTCATCTTTCATTTGTTGTATCTATAGATCTTCAGCCTGGATAGGTGGGTGATAAACAATTAATTCGTCCCCTTTCACTGTGGTGGCTTGTTGCAACTATTGTTTTAGCTTCATATTCTCAATAAACAATTTTTTCACCTCATCATTTGATAATTTTAATCTCTTCTCATATTCATTAATCTTCTTTTCCATATTTTATACCACATCTTTAGTGAACATTGTAGAATGTATGGTCATAGCTGCAGCTTCTTTGGGAGTTGTGTCTTTCATTATTCTCACCATAGCTGACCCCCTCAATTCCTGTACTACATCCAAGAGTCAAGGATTCCTTGTGTTTTTCTATTTTGTCCACAAAGAAAGTGTTTGGGCAGTAGGATTATACCATGTTCTTGAGACACCCTCTTCTGAATCAAAATCTGCTACTAACATGGGATCATCTTATGCTCTGATTTGTTCTAGAAGAAACACTTTAAATAGCTTCATCCTTGGTATAATTAGCATATCACTCCTCAATAATATTTCTCTTTCCTCTTGGGGAGTGACATTAATGCTATTAGCATTTAATTTTGCAAATGCCTGAGCTTGGATCTCATCCTACTTTGATTCATCAGCTCCTATAAGATTGATTTTCAATCTTTCATCAAATTGTTTCATCTTCATCTTAATCCAAAATTCCTTAAATTCATTGGCATGAATACAACTATCATCTTCCATAAACCTTAGAGAGGCCACTACCCTCTCATCCTCTTGAATTTCATCATCTCCCTCCTCTGATAGCCTAGCCTTAGGACCATGGGGCATTTGACTTCTCTATTGTTCAAATTCCTCCTGTATCTCAGTCAAAGCTAAGACTGCTTCTTGTTCTTCATCATCACTTGAGCCTTAATCAACTAATGGCTTGATCTTTTGTCTCTTTACCTATGGTTGATGAGTAGGAGATGGATGGGATGGATGTGCAGGCGATGGGGGTGGTTTCTATGATGTGGAAGCTTCATGTGGTGGTTGTTGAGGTGTGGGAAGTGGAATCAACCCCTCATCTTAGGCCATTTTATATAATTCATCAAATTTATCAAGGATCATTTGCATCCTTTTCAAAAGGTTGGGTTCATTTGCAAAAAACCTTTTGAAACTTTTATCCTTCTCCTTATTTTGGTTCTGCCATTGCATCATTGTTATCCATCTTTTCCTATTTTGTATTACATCAACAAGATATATCTAATTTCTGATAACATCCTCATCAGGGTCAAATTCATGTGAGATAACCCTCTTTGTCAACAAGATTCTTCTAATCATGTTGATATGACCCTATGGGTCACACACTCTCTCCTTTCTAGACTTGAGGGGATAATTAACCCTCATGAACCTCTACAATTCTTCTAGCATATCAGATCCAATGGCCAATTCCTCAAATATTGTTAAATCAGGAAAAAATGTTGCTTTCCTCTGATTCCTCATCAAATCATGTTCCATCCAAAGCACTTGCCACATGACTTCCAAAAAACATACCCTTGCAAGTATAAACTTGGGCATGATATGTGGTGATTGGTTGCATCTATATACTTTGATAATGGTGTGTTGTGGCATAAAAAACCAATCAGCATAATTATGGGTACAACCCTAGTCTAGCTTATACTATACAGGCCTCATTACTTTCATCAATGATTCAGGTAACCTTGGTGTTGGGTAACGAAGGGAAGCTATTAGTCTAACAAAAAAATCATCTTGAAACACAAAAAAATCACATTCTATACATCTGCTATCCCAAATGTAACACCAGTTCTGCACATGAAGTCTTACTTTGTTCTCTTGCGTACACAACTTCATTTTTTTAGTCCATTTCATTTCATTTTGGTACAATATTAAATGACACAACAAAGAATATTTCCTAAAGGAAATGGGGGCCTTAGCCTCTTTAACCTGCAACAAACCCTCATGTATTTTCTCCTCAATTACAGATGCGAAATCAAATTCTACATTTCACTTAGGGTGTTGAATGACCATGGCCATTCTCATCAATCCCACTAACATATTTTCCTCTACATCTATCCCCAAGACTTGACACAATGCATGATAAGTGTTTTTGAAATAAACCTGAAAATCTAAAACTAGGAAAGGCTACATTTTAGAGGAAGGGATGGGGAGTATTCTGTTATTATCACCCCTCTTCATATGTAAGGGGAGCTCATCACTTTGGTATGTTATTCTCAGCCTCTTATACTCGTTCCCTAGTTTCACTAAATTTATTTCTATTACAACTTGTTTATTCAGGTTAAAAAAATTGATAAAAGCATCTCTTGAGACATCAACTAAGCACCCACCATTTGAAAGCCTAACAATTTTGGTTGCGGCATGGTAGTTGTAGGAAAGGGCTTTAATTATCTCAATATCAATCAAAATATTAGGAACAATTAGTTTAGCCAAATCAAGGGTCCACAGGTTTGATTCTGGAACCTTATCATTCCTATTTCGATAGAAGTACCAATAGAAGTTCCAACCTGACTGAAGAACAATGGGGTCTCTACATCCTTGAGCTAAATCTCTAAAAACCTTTTTTGGTTCTTTTTCTATTGAGCCAGGTAAAAAAGAAAGCAATGGGGACTGCAAGGAGGGTTTACTAGTTTTGGCTTCATCCCTTTTAACTCCTGCTTCAACCTTCTTTGGTGCCATTTTATATAATTCACAGAGAGTGATGAGTAGAACTTACCTAGTGATATAATTTTCCTTGAAGAATTCCCTTTATTCCTGCACTTTGAGCTCATCTACAACTTGGTTTTAGCTGTTTTGAAAAAATCCTTAACTTATTTCGTGTATTTTAACACCAACATGCATTTACTCCTAAATCATAAGTATTGAGCTCAATTTTATATTTCAACATTGACTGATGTGATTGGTATTCTTTAAATGACCCAACCGTGATTTACCACACTACCTCGTGTCATTTTTCATTCCCTTGAGGTACCATGGTGTGTTTTCAATATCCCTCTTCAGTATACTGCTCTATTACATATCACCTTTTTCTCTGTTGTAGTACTGGGATGTCTCCTCAGTACATATATTAATATACCACTCTACCCTTGGTCATTTTTTTCTCTCCTATGGTACCATGGTATTCCCTTAGTACTCCTTCTTAGTGTATCACTTTACCGTGGGCTATGTCTTGACCCCCCAAGGTATAGCAGTAAAGGGTGAAGGTGATACTGTATAGTAGTGGCTCCTTTTACCAGCATAATGTGACCTACTTTGTAATGAGTTTTGGTAGAGAGATATGATGTGAGGGCTATGAGGGATGGAAAATGCTGTAGCAGTATCATGGTAAAGGGCAAAATTGACTTTATGGATCGCAATAATGTGGCTCTTTTTGAAAATGATAGTGGGAATTTCAAATTTTACTTAATAAAATCTTTAGAATTTTTATGAAAATTTTGGTTCCAATAGATTCCACAAAACACCTTAGACAACATTAAAAATATTGGCCCAAACCCTTTTTCCAACATAAACAACTCAAACATAAGAACCTTCAAAAGTGGATTGTCCTAATCCACCACTAGGCCTATTTAGACCCCACCAATAAACAACTTCACATTTCCAAGCCCAATTCCCTTCACCAATCAAACCAACATGTACAATTATATTTTAAAAACATAATTATACCATTCCCTAATCTGTATTCATGATATTTTATCAAACACCCAACCTAAACCTTCAATTTAGACTCCAAAAGATGATTGTCATAAAACTGCCATGCACAAATCAGTATACCAATTATCACAATGACATTTTATTTCACTAGACCTATTTAGAGAGGATCAAAATACACAATAAAACTTTTTCAATCAGTGTCACCCAAGTAGAACCTCATTTACTTCATCAAAACACCAAAATATTCACTGACCTCTGTCCATTTCTAGATTTTTCCACACTATATAGGCCTAGAGCATCATAGAAACTAACCAAAACCAAGTATTTAAAACCTACAACTTATGAATCCTTTAAAATACATATAAAATTCCTACACCAATTTATAGCAATTTTCAATGGCTAAACATTGAGAAACACAATTTTTATTACCCATTGTTACCCTAGTTTAGGGTTAAAACCCACGTGAGATAAATTGTCAATAACTTTTGTAATACTAAATTATTTTTCATGAAACCAAAAGAACATTAAAGTATATTCATAGGGATATCACCTTAAATGGAGGAGGAGAGGTTACTTGCACAAATATGGCCGTACAATGGCCTGAAAACAATGAAAATGTTGGAAAATAATAGAATAACAATATTTTTCATTGAAATTCTTCTTCATACATCATCTCCCAACCTTCCTCAAAGTGTAAGAGGTTACACAATGCCTTTATATACCAGAACCAAAGCCTCAAATTGACTCTTTAACTACCTAACCTTTCACATTCCCCTATTTTTACAATTTGTTGCATTTTGCAATATTGTCAATTTTTTTGCAACTTTTACTTTTAATGACCAATGACCCCAAAATGACCATAAATGACCTAAAGCAAACTAAAAATGGTATAATCTACCTTATTAAAACATTAATACATCATTTTTAAATCAAAAACTTGAAGTTACCTCATGGAGGCATATCCTTGCTAGGGTGCACCTTCACTAGTTAAGGTGTGATGCGGTTTTCTTTCATTCCTTTCCACTATGGGAATGTTTTGGTGTTTACCTAATTTGAACTTGCACAATTGAGTTGCATAGCCTACCATGGAGAATTTTTTCAAGGTTGAAGATGGTATAAATAAGTGTTGTGTTGTTTGAGGATGTGGTGTAGTGTGTGTGATGTGAATCACAAAATTATGAAGTACAAATTTGTGAAGTGTAGTGTGAGATTTAAAATGAGTTAGACTAAGAGAAGCAGTGAGAAAAAGGTGTCTACAATATTCAGTAAGGTTGTGAATGTGTTGGTGATGTTGTGGTAGAATTATCTATTACATTAAGATGGATTTCTCACTTTAACATTATTCTTTCTTCTTTTTCGTAATCTAGTAGTGAGTCATTAGTAGTTAGCCCTTGTTTCTTTTGGGTAGTGAGCCCTCCATTAATGAGCCTTTTGTATTTGGTTTTGCAATTACTGTATATTGTAAGTTATTCCTCATCTTGGTTTTTCCCTTCTTGGGTTCTCCATGAAAATCTAGTGTTCTATTGTGCATGGTGTCGATGTGTTTCAATTTCTATTGTTTTCTTTCATGCTTAATCATTTTGATAGATTACAAGTTAATTAAGTTGATTTGGATCTGAATGTTTTAATGTACAATTGATTCATGCCCCCCTCTCAATTATCTTATGCATTCAACAATTGGTATTAGAGCAAGGTTCCTTGGAAGAAAGATTAACCACTTGAGGTAGATCTAGGATCCAACACACAAGAGGGATGCTACTATGATTGATGGATTGAACTATGGTTTTTGGAAGACAAGGATGGAAGGTTCCCTAGTATCTCTTGGATTTGGAGTTTGTAAGTATATTGAGACTAGATATACTATGCCTAATGGTGTTCTAAGTATTGATGATGAGATCAAGGCCTATGAGAATAATTGTAAAGTAAGGTATGCTCTTTTAAGTTTTCTTTCTAACACTAAACTTGTGAAAGTTATGAATTTGAAATCAGCTAGAGATATCTAGACAAAGTTGGAAAGTATTTATCAAGTATATGATAAGGTCAAGAAGGCTAGGATGTAGAATCTAAAGATCACATTTGAGAACCTACAAATGTCTAAAGATGAAAACATTACAAGCTACATGTAGAAGGTGGATGAAGTTGTCAATTTCATCAGAGGTCTTGGTCGAAAACTTAAAGAAGAAGAAGTGGTAAAGAAGGTACTAAGAACTCTTCCTAAATCTTATAGTCATAAATTTTATTCTATTGACAAAGTTTGAGATGAAAAAAAATATTCTAGAGATCAATTGTGTGATTCTTTATATAGTTTTGAAATGAAATAATTTGGTCCAAGTAATTTAAAATTTGAGACTACTTTTAAGGCTAGAAAATTAGAGAAGACTGAGGAATCAGATCAAGAGGATCTTGATGAAGTAGAAACAAATTTTGTGAGGAGAATGGAAAAGGGTACTAATAAATACAAAGGTAAGTTACCTTTAAAATGTTTTAATTGTGGTAAGATAGGTCATTATGCCTCAAGATGTCCAAACAGAGCTTTGAATGATAAGAACAACGAAAACAAAGTTAAAGTAATTAAGAAAATCTATTATGTTAGAGAAGATGCCAGTATATTTGATGATGAATCTAACTATGGGGATGATGAGTATAGTGAATGATTGTTCATGGCTATGAAAATTGAATCTAGTTCTACTAACTCTAAGAGATATTTGAAGGAAAGTGCTTTGAAAGAAGGTCATAATGCTATGGTGACTACTCTTTATGATAGAAAGGAGAAGAACTACTAGATTATTGACAGAGGATACTCAAATCATATGACTAGTGATAAAATTAAGTTTGTTAAAGTTGATAAATATGAAGGAGGTCTAGTTAAGTTTCGTGATGATACATCTACTAAGATATGTGGAAAAGGTTCCATCAGTTTTGATGGAAAGCATAATATATATTCAATGTTCTTTATGTTAATGGTTTGAGACATAACCTATTGAGTGTTGGAAAAATGTGCAGCAAAGGATATAATCTTATGTTTTAGGATGATGGATGTGAGACCAAAAAAGTCTTTAGAACTATGGATGCTACTAGAAGGACATATGGAAATGTTTATCAGCTTAATGGTCTTGATGGTCATTGCTTTATGATTTATATTAATGAAATTTGGTTATGGCATAGAAGGATGTGTCACATCAATTTGGATAGCCTAGTGAGAATTAGTTCAGTTCAAGTTGTGAGAGATCTACCAGTGATTATAAATCTCGTCAATGATGTTTGCAAGGAATTTCAAGTTGGGAATCAAGCAAGAATAAGTTTCAAATTGTGAGAACAATCTACTACCAAACTGTTGGAGCTAGTACATATAGATCTTTGTGGTTCCACAAAAGTAAGAAGTCTTCAAAATGATAGGTATTTCATGCTCTTGATTTATGATTATTCTAGAATGATATGGGGTACTTTTCTCAGAAAAAAAATTAGAATCCCTAGATGATTTTAAAGCATTCAAAGTTATGGTTGAGAATGAAATAGACATGAAAATCAAATGTTTGAGGTTTGATAGAGGTGGAGAATTCACCTCTAATGAGTTTAACAGTGATGTAGAGTCAGGAGGCTCAATCTCAATCCAATTGAAAACTTTCCTTCAAGAGTAATCTAACAAGATTAAAATTATCATATAAAGCAATTCAATCAGTCTTCCAAGTTCAACAATCATCAGAAGCACAATTTCCCAATTTCACCCTTCAACCCTAGTTTTAGTGCAAACCTAGTTTAGGGATTTTCACCAATATTTTCCAAAATTCCTGACAACCATAGGGATGATTAAGATACCATTTTGCAAGTTATTCAACATACAAGGAAACCAATATCAACTTTTTTGGGCCAATTCAAAGATCCAATACACCTACCATGGAAAACGTCGGTGGATTAGCCCACTTTTACAAAGAAAGTACCCTCTAAAACTCCACCAAACATTATGAAACTTTGGGGCAGCAATTCAAATGCCCAAAAACCACTAAATCCACTACTAGTTTCTATAGATGACTCTTCCAACATGGAAAACCATAAAACCCTTGATTCTAGGCCTTCAAAAGGAGGGTTTATTGCAAATCATACCTCCAGACCTCCCTAGACCCTGCACCTATTCAAACATTCATAATTATGCCTACACAAGCTTTAAACTTCATTACATAGGTTATTTCTTCCGCATAACTCATAAACCACTCTTTAGTTACTCACTTTCATAAGGAAAATCACCCAAATTCAACCTAGGGCAACACCCAAAATCCACAAACACATTCTTTCAGAACTCCACAACATTTGGAAACCTATATTACTACAAATTGGGTCATTCCACTTAGTTAAAAATATTGTAGTAGGTGGAATGCCCTAATAACTCATTTTATTACTCTTAAACCACCAACTTGCACCAAAACAGAGTAGTTTTAGAACAATAGAGATAACTCATGCCAAAATTAATGATTTTCAATCAAACTTGAAGCATTTGAAATTAGACTCAATTCCCTAACATTCCATGTCAACCTTCAACTAAAATCTGAAGTTGTACAGACTGTTCCAGCCAAGCAAAGTTCAGGAAATACAAAGAAAATGTGTCATTTCAAAGCAAAACTAAGTTTATTCATTCAAGATCTTCAAAACTATTCTTACAATGATGGAATCAACTACATATAGTTTCAATAACCTCCTCCAACACCTATAACCACCTAAACACCTTTCTTTAAGATGTTTTTAACCCTTTACATTGCTAATTATGCATTGTCTACTAATGATAACTCAAGATTTTCAACTTAGTCTCCCAAAGTTCCCTCTAAAGACTCAAACCTACATTAAATGGCTCATCTGAACCTTATTACATCTTGAGTGGTCTCATGGACCTCATTTAGCACAAAAATGACTCATACTATCAATAACTCCTAGACTAACCCTCATATAATGCACTTTGTAATTACATGTTTGTAGGTGCTCTTGCACCAAACAGTTTTTGTGAGACCATGGGATAAAGAGGAATTTATTTGTCCCTAGGACTTATGAGTAGAATGGAGTGGTTGAAAGAAATAATAGGACTATTCAAGAAGTTGCAAGAATAATGATGACAGAGGAAAACCTACCAGAAGTCTATTGGAGAGAAGTAATTCATATTGTTGTCTACATTCTAAATAGAGTTCAAGAAAGAGAAAACAATGTAAAGACTCCCTATGAGTTGTGGTATAGAAGTATTCCTGCTGTCAAATACTTTAGAGTGTTTGAAACCAAAAGTTATATTAGAAGAGAAAAACTATAGTAGTATGATTACCAATAGCAAAAAAAATAGCTATAGTAGTATGATTACAAGACCAATAGCATTTTCCAAATTCTTTTGTCATCAAAAATTCTATCCAGTTGAAGTGAAAACCCTGATTTGAGCTTGGAAGGTGATATCTCTTTTTCAGTTTGTTGAATTTCTACCATTCTCACAACATCAGAGAGGTATTGCAGTCTATTTTTCATTAATCCTTCATTCCTTTTAGAATCAACTTCAAGTCAAGTGTCTTGGTTGTTTGTCACCTTAAGTGTTTTTTGTCTTCACTTGAACATCCTACTTTTTTGGAAGGAGTTGTTTGTATCAAGGGGGCTTCATTTTAGTTGATCATTGATATATCATCAAATTCCAACATTTCCTTTTGAAATATTTTTTGTCTTGTATAGTTGTTCTTTCTCTAATGTCAGATACAAGATTTGAGATTCTCACACCCCACAATTATCATACATAGAAATTCAGCATGCATTGTCTCCTCTAGTCGAAGGGCCTATGGTCAACGTTGAATGAAAATCAACTACATTTGACCAAGGAATATGAGAAATTTCAGCATCGAATCAAGTGTGAGGGGGCTATGGGACTTATTTCCCTTCATGCCTCCAACTCCTTGTTTTTCCATATTGAGGGGTGCTCCACTCCTAAGGAGGTTTGGGATTAACTCAAGGATTTTTTTAGTTTTGTTAGGGATGTTCGAGCTTTGTAGTTAGAGTCAGAACTTTCTTCACTCTTAGTTGATTAGTTCCCCTCCATATAAGACTATTTAGTAAAATTAAAGTCTTTGAGGACACAACTATCAAGGTGTGGCAAAGATAAAACTAACAAGGAATGCATCTTCATGATCTTGTCCAAGTTAAAAGGTTATTTTTCTTATTTTGCTACTTCATTCTATTCTACAATGGATGGCCTTGGAGATAGTTTTGTGATTCCTTCATTCAAGAATTTTGTGAGTGGTTGACTAGACAGCAATCAAAACTCAATCAAGCTTATTTATCTTCAAAGTCTCATGCTCTTGTTATAGCACCATCCAAAGGAAAAGGCAAGAATAAGGGAAAATCTAAGACAAGATCTTTTGAATCATGACAACACAAGGAAGAAAAGCCTGAGAGGGAGAGGCCCAAGTGCAGTTTTTGTAATGGGCTTGGTCATAGTGAGGAGACATGTTTTAAGAGGGAGATACATGAGCTGAGATAGATTCTCATAGATCATAACATCACTCTTCCTCCTTCTATAAAATCACCTCACTCTTCTTCTCATGAAGAGTCATCATCAGGCATTGCTAGGATTGCCACAACTGAGATTCATGGCAATTGAAATGCTTTGATTACTACTCTATTTGATAGAAGGGAAGGTTGGGTCATTGACTCAAGTGCTGCATGACATGTCACCTATTCTTAGGATCATATTCTTTGGGATTCCATGATACCTTCAAAGTTCGATAGGATGTTCACTACAAATGTAGACATTGTTAATGTTACTGCTATTTGTGATGTTACTTTGGAGGGGGGATGGTTGTATGATGTTGCATATATTCCTCAAATGGCCCACAATCTACTTTTTGTTTATCAACTTTCTTAGGACGGTTTTAAAATTGAGTTCACATCAAATCTAGCTATCATCAAGGATCGGTTTGACACACTTGTTGCCTATGGAGAAGTAGATCATCACTCCAAGGTATACAAGTTTACCAAGTTTTGGGATCGTGCTCAACCTACTCCTGACTCTCTCGAATCTAGGGTAGGAAGCAATTATAATCCTCCTCGCCAGGGTTGTGGTGGTTGGTTGGACTTGGATCTTCTCTTGGCTCCATCTTCTTCCACGTCTACCTCTCAATTGAGATTTGTTTCAGCAAGGCAAGATTCATTCTGTTGGACACTAGGAACACTAAGAGGAGGGGTGAATTAGTGTTTTACTATACTTGATTTTCAAATTAGATCTAAAACTATCAACAACAATAATTAAACCTTTAATTGCATTCACAACATATAAACAAATGGAAATATGCAATCACATTAATGAACACCATAACACCAGATATTTTTAAGTGGAAACCTTGTTAGGGGAAAAACCATGGTGGATATTAATCCACAATGTAGAGCAAAAATTCACTCAATAGATCTAATAATAGCCAATATATATGTTCTGCAATTTTTTGCACACACACAGTTCTTACCACACCACACACACACTTCTTAGCACACCAAACACACTTAAAATGAGTTACCAATCTCCTTTATATATCCGCTAGTAAGATTTCATTTATATGCCGGCTTCAAAACAAAATATAATATTCTTGCTTATGTCGGCTCAAATTACTAACAAAAATTGATGTGTACCCACATAAATCAGCTAGACTTATAGTAGGGACCCAAACCAAAGCTCCAATCATAAGAAATAGCTAAGAACATACTCCACATACATCTGTGACATGCCATACAAAATAGGTCTGCCAAAATGAGATAATAAACCGTGAATCATTCTTCTGAACATCTCAACTTAAATTTTGACTAAAGAACCACCACAAAACTCATTAGTAGGATAGTTTACATGATAAACAAGCTTCCTAAGGGATCCACACCACACAATAGTGATCCAATGAAGTGATCAGATCATCTTATCAACTGGATGTCCTATTTTTTATTCTTTCTATGGGTAGATTACAAAATTTTACTTCCCTTGTCGGTAGGAATGATACCAACACTATGGATCATACAGCTGACTCTAGTTGCCATAAATGACAACACAAGTAGCCAAAAATTATCTCTCAAAGCCATATGCCAACAATCTCCCCCTTTGGCATTGATGGCAACACTTAGTGAAAATTTGACTAAGTGTCAAAACTAGAAATTCATCAAAACCAAAATTACTACTCCCTTTTGGATGGAAAGGAATTTTTCACTCCATTCTCTCCCCCTTTGACATCAATGAAAAATATTCTATTACTTTTTTCATTTCTTTAACACTTCTCTCCTTATCCTCTCCCTTTGCAAAATAGAGAGTTTGATCAAAGTTTGGAAAAATGTTGTAAAATTCAAAAGATTATTTTATACTTAACTTCTATTTCTGGAAGGAATTTCTTCCAAGAGTCCACCGCAATCCCAATCACTATAATCAAGTTGTTATTCTTTGATGTTCTGTTGATGATCTAAACAAGAGATTCAGGAATGATGATTTCTTCTTCGAACTTTTCCCCTCTCTTCATAACTTCAACCATTTGCTCTAGTCTGCCTTTATTTAGGTCCTTTACTTTCCAAAAGGTGTCCATAAGAGTATTTCTGGAAAACTATACCTTTGCATGCTCAACCTGCAGACTATGAACCTTCTTCTTAACTTCTCCATTCTTGTCGAAAAGCATATTGTATTTTTGTTTGATTCTGACAAACTCATTTTCAATTTCCTCCAGCTTATCCTTATACTTTCCAACAACATGAGGCCACCTAAGATAGTAATTGAAGATCTTATTGGCCAAATCAATGCACTATGACAATTTAGGTTTTCAAATTCCCTTTTATAACTTCACATACTTAACTTTCTGCTGCATTAAATGTGTTTCCCTACATGATCCATTTAGTCTACAAACTTCAGATAATAGGTGAAGAATCCGACTACAGACCTATACCACTTCATCCGACTCAAAAAATTATTGCTAATACTTTTGATGATGAGTAACACAACAACTAATGACATCCTGCAATTCGGTGCCAACTATACATAGGGGGTCAATATATTTTCATGAAAAACTCTCCCTAGGCCACTGGCTTGAAATCAATTACTGGAAGAGTTGTCGGAGGGAGCTTCCGGTACAGCCTTATTTCCTTCATTAGATTCACTTTTCTTCACCCATTTTTTCTTCATTTGATCTCTTATCTCTTCCATAGATGCCTTTTCCTTACCCTTTTTTTTCTGTGAATTTCTTCCTTGATAAACTGAACCTCTTGTATTCATGTTTTTGTTCTAGCAGAATATGTTTTTGTTCTGGCAGAATCTTGCAATGTGCCCAAGTTTGTTACAATTATAGCATATCGGATTTTTTTTCTATACCTTCCATTCCACTAATTTCCTCCTAACCTGCATTGATTATCAACATGTCCAAATCTTCCATAGGTATAGCATTTAACGTTACTTGCACTGACAGACATACTTTTGCATTCTAATGCCCTATGACCAAACTTCTTGCATTTAAAACACTGACCAAAAAATGATGGAGTGCTAGGGGTTATCTTTCTTCTACACTAAGAAGCCATATGTCCAAATTTATGACAAAAAAAGCAATATGCATTAAATTTTTGAGCATTAGGTTGCCTTACTGGATGTATTTTTCCTTTGTTCTTCTTTTTAGAGTTCTTCTGTCCAGATCCAGAGCTCTCACCCTTCTCATAGCCAATACCTCGCTTATCATTTGTATCCTTTTGACCTTTGGTTATCTCATCAAGCTTAGCAGAACTTATCCTGAACTTCTCCTTGAATTCATTTGCAGTAGCAAGCTCATTTCCAAGAATAACTACCTGTCTCTCAAGCTCGTGTTCATAATTTTTGGATTGTTTCAATTCAATCTCCAACTGAGTGAATCTAATATTAATTTTTTTGCATTCTTTATATTTTTCTTTCAGGGACTGGGCTAGATTCTCCTCATTCTTCTTTCTTTCTTCAAGTTCTTTAGTTAACTTCATGGCCACAAATTCCATTTCAAGCTTTAGGGTTGCATTTTCCTTAGCAAGCTTTTCACATTCTCCTGTTATCTCTCTTAGGGTTTGAAGACCACCATAAGTTGTTGAAGACCACCAGTGTCCATTTTAATTCAACATCCACCTCAAGCTATTAAACTTCAGAAGAGGAACCTACTTTGATACCAATTTTTGGACACTAGGAACACTGAGAGGGGGGGTGAATCAGTGTTCCACTATACTTGATTTTCAAATCAGATCTAAAACTATCAACAATAATAATTAAACCTTTAATTGCATTCACAACATATAAATAGTTGGAAACATGCAATCACATTAATGAACACCATAACGCCAGATATTTTTATGTGGAAACCCTGTTAGGGGAAAAACCATGGTGGAGATTAATCCACAATGTATACTCTATTAAAAGTATAAAAATAAGGGAATGCACTTGCATTTAGTCTCACTACCTAGAGCTCACTGCTCAAAATAGGGAAGGCTCACCGCCTTACAAAATATTTGAGATTACAACAAAGTGTTGAATTGGGAATGTAGCGTCTACAAATTCCTGGATTCAGTTCCAATGAAGCACATAATCAAATTTTGGATCTTTTGTCCAATTCATACTATTGCTCAACTCTACTCTACTCTTCTATTGAAACCCTTCTGTAGCACAAGCAAAAATTAACTCAAAAAATCTTCTGATAATAGCCAATATATTTCTTTTGTACTTTTTTGCACACACACACACACTTAAAATGAATTATCGATCTCCTTTATATATCTACTAGTAAGACTTCATTTATATGTTGGCTTCAAAACAAAATATAATATTCTTGCTTATGTTGGCTCAAATTACTAACAAAAATTGATGTGTACCCACATAAGTTGGCTAGACTTATAGTAGGGATCCAAACCAAAGCTCCAATCATAAGAAATAGCTAAGCAAATACTCCACATACATCCAAGACATGCCATATAAAATAGGTTGGCCAAAATGAGAGAATAAACTATGAATCATTCTTCTGAACATCTTAACTTGAATTTTGACCAAAGCAACACCACAAAACTCATTAGTAGGGTAGTGTATATGCTAAACAAGCTTCCCAGGGGATCCACACCACAAAATAGTGATCCAGTGAAGTGATCAAATCATCTTATCAACCTAATGTTCTGTTCTTTATTCTTTTTTCCTATAGATTATAGAATCTTACTTCCCTTGTCGGTATGAGCGATTCCAACACTGTGGACCATACAACTGACTCCAATTGTCATCAATGACAACATAGGTTTTGAAGACATCCTAGAGGGGACTACTCTCCTTTATGGGGGGGATATCTAGTCACCTATTTTTTGTTTCTTTTTGTATCTTTGTGATGGTTTTAGTCCTTGGGGGGATGATGTTGAGTCCTCCAATTATCACTCTTCCATCATTTTTTGCTTTTTCATCATCTTTGCATAATAATTGCATTTCCTCCCTAAGTTGCACTTATGGGGGTGGTTAGTGTAATTAATTAATTATTACACTAGCATAAGTTAACTTAGGTCTTTCATTATTTAGTCCTAGGTTGCTTTTTTAGATAAATCATAAATAATGGGGTAATTCCCTGGTGCAGGAGCACCTAAGCCAAACCCAAACTTAGGTTGTGCATAATTTTTGGCTTGTACCTGATCTTGGCCAAATCAAGATTTCTTTGTGTTATTTTTGGACCTTAGAAGGTCTTGCTTTTGTGTGTTTAGTTAGTCTTTAGGACTAAAGTTCATTAGGTTGTCAAAGTTTTTAAATTTTGGCTTTAATTAGTTATGGACAGTTTGGATGAACCTTAAATGTTTACCCACTACTTCCTCGTTGTTGGAAAATGCCATGGGACAGTTGAAGTGTTGTTGGCATGAGATCAAGGAGATAATAATCCTAAAATGAAGGATCATAGAGGAGTGGTAACATTGCATGGTGAAATTGGTTGTTTGCATGCACTTTGTTTTGGTATTGGGAATCCCTTGAAATTAGGGATATGGAGGCGTGCAATCTCTCCTTGAATGTGGGAAAAAGACTCCAAGAGGGAAGTAGTGGCTCGTAGATAGTTAGTTTTTGGATTGTAAAGAACTTTTTGGTGTGAAAAATAAAAAGACAGTGAGCAGATTCTAATAGTTTTTCTGTGTTTGAAAACCCATGTGTTTTGCAGAGTATTGTGAATATAGCTATTTTGTGTCTTGAAACAGCAGCGTGTCTATATTTTCAGAGTTGTTTTTGGTATCTTTCTTGGTATATGAACTTTGATAGTGCTTGGTGTTTAAAGAGAAGGTGGTAAAAGTTCTTCATCTCTGTTTTTTGGCAGAAAACTATTTTTATTGTCTATGCCTGTGCACTTGGGGAAACAGTGGTCTTCTAAATAGTGTAACCATTGGTTCGAGACTGTTTCCATGCTTATTTGATAGGGTAGAATATATTCCATTTTGTATTTAGGTTGTCTTGTGTAGATTTTTTATTTGGAGTTCTTAGATTAGAATTTAGGGATTTGTGAACACTGTTTTGAGCAGTAGATAGGGAAATGGCTTCCCCATAGACCCTGATCACGAAATGTTCCTATGTTTGGTGGAATATGGGAGGTAAGCCAATGGTTTGTATGTTTTTAGTGATGGATAATAGAAAGGACCAAGCAATGATTGAATGTTCCAAACCCTAGGCGAGCAATACTAACCCGGTTAGGAGTTTGGAAGAAAGAAATTGAGAACATAGGTAGGGGAAAGGTGCAACTGTACGAAAATCGTACACTTCCAGGTGGAATAAGGTCAAACACAAAGGTACTATGGAGTTGAAAGCTTGAACAATCCTCTTGAGCAAGAAATAGGTGAGAGGACAGTGAAACCCTAGTCTTTAGGGCAATTAGGTCTCCACTCCAAGGGTGTGGGAACCACCTGTACGAACTAGCTGGCAGCCAGAGACCGGTTGGAAGATTTAAAACCCTGAAAAGGGTGTATGAAAGTGTGCTTTTTTTTCCAGGTTGTGTGGAGAATATAAGCAAAAAAAGTAGATTTGTGACTGGTAAGGGCTACAAGGATTAGCCTCTCCAAAAGACAAATTCATGAAATCGGGTAGGTTGGGGAGTGGACACCAAGGAGAATGGACTAGTTGGGTTGCAAGAAGCATGGAGACAGCATCTTCAAATCCCCTGCCAGCAGATCAAACACATTGGGTGATGTTAGCATCTAGATCCTTCTAGGTGCAAAGGAGACAGCAATTTCAAAGAAGGTGTTGAACCCTCCACAGTTAAAGCACAAGTGAAAACTCTTGGACAGAGTTGTAGTAAGGTTCAGTTGGAGAACCAAGTGAGGATAGATCCTAGGAGATTGCTAGGTTCATGGGGAAGGCAGAGTAGTGCCTTCTTGAGGATAGGTGCAAGCAAACTTTGGAGGACTATATTAAATACACCATATTGGTATCAGAGCTGAGTCAGATTCAAGGCTTGTGATTAATGAGCCAATTCACTGAGTCAGTAGGAGAGAATACACTAGAGGAAGAAGCCATGGTGACAAATGCAGAGCTAGCAAAGAAGGTAGAAGAGCAAGAGGAAAATAATCGGTTGCTCAGAGAGAGGATATCTTAGATGGAGAGACTCCTGGATGAAGTCTAAGAAACAGCAGATACTGTGAAGGACAAGATAAAGAAGAAGGAAGAGCAGGAAGCTAAAGAAAAAGAAGAGGATTTGGAGGATGAAGCTCCAAAGCCTGATCCTGTTCTTGCAGAGGAACCATTCTTGAAGGCATTGTACACCTTGAGTGGTAAAGCATTGGATGGTGTGCCACTTTTTCAGTGGACAAATGGACCCAGATTCAGTTGTGGACTGGATTGAGAGTATTGAGAATCACTTTGAATGTGAAGGCATTACAAAGGATCAAAAGGTAAAGGTAGCCAAGTCAAGGTTGAGAGGAGAAACTCTCACATGGTGCAAATTTGTGCAATCTGAAAGAGAGAAAGAAGGCAAAGGTCCCATAGTTTCCTGGAAAGGGATGGTAACCAAGATAAGGCAGACTTATCTCCCAGATGATTATGAAGTCCAGTTGCATAGAAGAAGACACAATCTGAGGCAAAAAGACATGGATGTTCAAACATATACATAAGAGTTTCAAAAACTATGCCTTAGATCAAAGGTGGTTGAAGATGAAAGCATTAGGTTGGCAAGGTACCTAAATGGACTCAAGTGGTCTATTCAAGAAGATATGAGTTTGGTAAACTTCAAAACAGTATGCCAATGTTATCAAATGGCTTTGAAAATAGAAGAGAAAGGAAAAAAGAAACAAGAACAAAACCCCAAAGGCAGAGGCAAAGGAAAAGATAGCAGAGGACAAAGAGGAAGCTATAGTGGAAGAAGCTCTGAATCAAGAGCCTAAGGAGAAGTCAGATTTTCTGATCAGCAAGAAGGAAGTTCCAGTAGAGGTGGTAGAGGAAGAGGTTTCAGCTCCAAAGGAAGAAGTGGTGGACAAGGAAGAGGTAGTTACTTCACCAACATGAAATGCTATCATTGCAACCAGTTGGGGAACCCAGCCTATAGATGTCCTAAGAAAGGAAGCACTTCTCATGGAGGAGACAAGAGAACCAATTTGATTCAAGAGGAAGCAGCTGCAGCAAATAAACAATCAGAAGTACCTTTGAACTCAGAGGAAGGTGAGAATCTTATGATGAGAAGAACTTTGATCAAAGAACCAGTCAAAGAAGAGCCAAGCCAAAGAAGATCTTTGTTTAGGATAAGGTGCAAGATGATGGGGAAAGTGTGCAAGGTGATTATAGACTCAGGTTCTACTGACAATATTGTGTCAGAAGAGGCAGTCAGCAAACTGAAATTAGCAAGAATACCTCACAAGAATCCTTACAAGGTCACATGGCTCAACAAGGGTCAGCATGTCTTGGTGAATGAACAAGCATGGGTGGAGTTTTCAATTGGAAAGTACAAAGACAAGGTATTATGTGATGTGTTACCTATGGATGCATGCCACTTGCTCCTAGGTAGGCCATGGCAATTTGACCGTCAAGCTGTGCATGATGGAGCTAAGAACTCATACACCTTCAAGAAGGACAATGTAACCTACAAGATTCAATCTTTGTTGGAAGACACTGAAGTGCAGACAGTAGGTTCTAAGCTGCTATTAGCTGGTGAAAAAGAGTTCTTAAAGGCTTTAGAAGAAGGAGAAGGAGTTGGCTATGCAGTCATGATCAAGCCAAGAGAAGCAAGCAAAGAGAAGGCAGCTAAAAAGCAAGAGTTACCCAAGGAGATTCAAGACTTGTTGCAGACCTATGAAAGCATTGTAAGTAGTGGTCAACCAGCAACTTTACCTCCTAAAAGAGCCATAATTCATAGGATAGACTTGATACCAGGAGCCACCCTTCCAAACAAAGCAGCCTACAAGATGACACCTCAACAGAATGAGGAGATAGCTAGGCAGATTCAAGAACTTCTAGACCAAGGTTTCATTAGGAAAAGCATTAGTCCTTGTGCAGTACCCACTATCTTAGCACCCAAGAAAGGAGGAGAATGGAGGCTTTGCACTGATTCCAGCACAATAAACAAGATAACCATCAGGTATAGGTTTCCCATTCCTAGAATTGAAGATCTCATGGATTGTCTAGGTGAAGCTAGGTACTATACCAAGATAGATTTAAAGAGTGGTTACCACCAAATTAGAATACATGAGGGTGATGAGTGGAAAATAGCCTTCAAAACCAATGAGAGTCTCTATGATTGGCTAGTTATGCCATTTGGCTTGTCTAATGCCCCCTCCACATTCATGAGACTCATGAATGAAATTCTCCAGGACTATATTGGCAAGTTTGTAGTAGTGTATCTTGATGATATACTGATTTATAGCAGAACTAAAGAAGAGCACCTCCAACACATTGAGCTGATTTTCAAGAAGCTACAAGAGGAGAAGCTGATGATCAATCTAGAAAAGTGTGAGTTCATCAAAACAGAGTTGGTGCACCTTAGTTTTGTGTTATCACATGGCAACTTGAAGATGGACAGCAGCAAGGTAGAAGCCATTCTTAATTGGCCTACTCCCAAGACAGCAACTGAGGTAAGAAGCTTCCATGGTCTTGCTCAATATTATAGGAAATTCATCAAACAATTTAGTGCAATTTGTGCTCCTATGTTGGACACCATTAAAGGAGGAATGAAAACTAAGTTTGTATGGAATGAGCAAGCTAACAAGAGTTTTGAGTTGCTGAAGGAAAGGATAGCTACTCAACCTATTTTGGTGTTGCCAAGTTTTGAGAAGTTATTCACCATTGAATGTGATGCAAGCAATGTAGCAATTGGAGCTGTTCTCAGCCAAGAGGGCAGACCGATGGCTTTTCATTCTGAGAAGCTAAGTGAAGCCAAGAAGAAGTACTCTTCTTATGACCTTGAAATGTATGCATTGGTCCAAGCACTAAGGAAGTGGAGGCACTACTTGCTTCCCAAGGAATTCATCGTGTACTCAGACAATCAAGCACTCAGTTTTCTGAATTCACAAGAGAAGTTGAGTCACAAGCACATGAAATGGGTGGAGTATTTGCAAGCTTACACCTTCAACATCAAGCATAAGAAAGGAGCTCTCAACAAAGTTGCTGATGCATTGAGCAGGAGAGTTCTTACCATCCAAGAAATCCAATTGAAGAGCATGGGAATAGATCACTTCAAGGATCTATATGCAGATGATGAAGACTTTGCAGAAATTTATAAGGTATGTCTTGAGTATAAGAACCATTTCCATAGCAAAATATGCTGAGTATACCTTGCAAAGTGATTTTTTGTTTAAAGGGAATCAGCTTTGTGTTCCTAGAGGTTCTATTAGGGAGAACTTAATTCAAGAGAAACATAATGGTGCATTGAGTGGTCATTTTGGGATCACCAAAACTCAAGAGCTTGTTCAAAGGTTTTATTTTTGGCCTAAGATGAACTTAGATGTCAGAAAATATGTAGAGAGTTGTGTAGTGTGTCAAAAAGCAAAAGGCACTTCTTCAAATGCAGGCCTATACCAGCCACTGCCAATCCCTTCTAGGCCATGGGAATGCTTAAGCATGGACTTTGTAGTTGGTTTACCCAAGACAAGGCAAGGTATGGATAGTGTGTATGTTGTGGTTGATAGATTCAGCAAAATGGCTCACTTTATACCCTGCAAAACAACCAATGATGCCAGTCAAATAGCCTCACTTTTCTTCAAGGAGATAGTTAGGATTCATGGTTTACCAATCAGCATTGTATTAGACAGGGATACTAAATTTATGAGTCACTTTTGGAAGACTCTTTGGCAAAGAATGGGCACCAATCTGTCCTTTGGATCTGCATACCATCCCCAAACTGATGGTCAGACCGAAGTGGTAAATAGAACACTTGGAAACCTTCTAAGATGCTTGACCAAGGAGTATGGTCAACAATCGGATCAGATTATTGGCCAGGCAGAATATGCCTATAATGATACAGTGAATAGGTCAACAGGGAAGAGCCCCTTTGAAATTGTGTATGGTTTACATCCTAGGGGTGTCTATGAGTTGAGAGAGCTGAAGGATGGAGTCAAGGGAAGTGGTTATGCAGATGACTTTGCTTGTGCAAGGCAGGAAATTCATGAGACAGTCAGAAAAACTTTGACAGAGAATACTATGAAACATAAAACCAAAGTGGATGAGCATAGGAAAGAGGTTTAGTTTAATGTTGGTGACCTAGTGATGGTGCATTTGAACAAGGCTAGATTGCAGAAGGGAGTCCCTCACAAGTTGCAAATGAAGAGGATAGGTCCCTGCCCAATCTTGGAGAAGTATGGTAATAATGCATTCAAGGTACAATTGTCAGATGATAGTGGACTGTCCCCTATTTTTAATGTTGCAGACCTTATCCATTACAAAGGACCAACACCAAACATGGATCAGACCATCCAAGAAGTCAGTCAAGATGTTGAAGAACTCAAACTGCCCTCCACTGCAGTTAAACAAGCTGATAAGGTATTGGACACTAGAGTTTACAAGAAAACCAGGACAAAGGAATACAAAGAAAACCTCATCCAAAGACATGGACAACAAGAGGTAGATGCAGTATGGATTAAGGAGGTAGAATTCAAGAAGTTAGGTATTGATCCTAACTTACTCAATCCAAGGGTGGATTGAAGTTTTTTGTTTTGGGGAGGATGGTGCAGGAGCACCTAGGCCAAACCCAAACTTAGGTTGTGCATAATTTTTGGCTTGTACCTAATCTTGGCCAAATCAGGATTTATTTGTGTTAGTTTTGGACCTTAGAAGGTCTTGCTTTTGTGTGTTTAGTTAGTCTTTAGGACTAAAGTTCATTAGGTTGTCAAAGTTTTTAAATTTTGGCTTTAATTAGTTATGGATAGTTTGGATGAACCTTAAATGTTTACCCACTACTTCCTCATTGTTGGAAAATGCCATGGGACAGTTGAAGTGTTGTTGGCACGAGATCAAGGAGATAATAATCCTAAAATGAAGGATCATAGAGGAGTGGTAACATTGCATGGTGAAATTGGTTGTTTGCATGCACTTTGTTCTGGTATTGGGAATCCCTTGAAATTAGGGATATGGAGGCGTGCAATCTCTCCTTGAATGTGGGAAAAAGACTCCAAGAGGGAAGTAGTGGCTCGTAGACAGTTAGTTTTTGGATTGTAAAGAACTTTTTGGTGTGAAAAATAAAAAGACAGTGAGCAGATTCTAATAGTTTTTCTGTGTTTGAAAACCCGTGTGTTTTGCAGAGTAATGTGAATATAGCTATTTTGTGTCTTGAAACAGTAGTGTGTTTATATTTTCAGAGTTTTTTTTGGTATCTTTCTTGTTATATGAACTTTGATAGTGCTTGGTGTTTAAAGAGCAGGTGGTAAAAGTTCTTCATCTCTATTTTTTTGGCAGAAAACTGTTTTTATTGTCTCTGCCTGTGCACTTGGGGAAACAGTGGTCTTCTAAATAGTGTAACCATTGGTTCAAGACTATTTCCATGCTTATTTGATATGGTAGAATATAGTCCATTTTTTATTTAGGTTGTCTTGTGTAGAGTTTTTATTTGGAGTTCTTAGATTAGAATTTAGGAATTTGTGAACACTGTTTTCAGCAGTAGATAGGGAAATGGCTTCCCCATAGACCCTGATCACGGAATGTTCCTGTGTTTGGTGGAATATGGGAGGTAAGCCAATGGTTTGTATTTTTTCAGTGATGGATAATAGAAAGGACCAAGCAATTATTGAATGTTCCAAACCCTAGGCGAGCAATACTAACCCGGTTAGGAGTTTGGAAGAAAGAAATTGAGAACATAAGAAGGGGTAAGGTGCAACTGTATGGAAATCGTACACTTCCATGTGGAATAAGGTCAAACACAAAGGTACTATGGAGTTGAAAGCTTGAACAATCCTCTTGAGCAAGAAATAGGTGAGAGGACAGTGAAACCCTAGTCTTTAGGGCAATTAGGCCTCCACTCCAAGGGTGTGGGAACCACCTGTACGGACTAGCTGGCAGCCAGAGACCGGTTGGAAGATTTAAAACCCTGAAAAGGGTGTATGAAAGTGTGCTTTTTTTTTCCAGGTTGTGTGGAGAATATAAGCAGAAAAAGTAGATTTGTGATTGGTAAGGGCTACAAGGATTAGCCTCTCCAAAAGACAAATTCATGAAATCGGGTAGGTTGGGGAGTGGACACCAAGGAGAATGGACCAGTTGGGTTGCAAGAAGCATGGAGATAGCATCTTCAAATCCCCTACCAGCAGATCAAACACATTGGGTGATGTTAGCATCTAGATCCTTCTAGGTGCAAAGGAGACAGCAATTTCAAAGAAGGTGTTGAACCCTCCACAGTTAAAGCACAAGTGAAAACTCTTGGACAGAGTTGTAGTAAGGTTCAGTTGGAGAACCAAGTGAGGACAAAGCCTAGGAGATTGCTAGGTTCATGGGGAAGGCAGAGTAGTGCCTTCTTGAGGATAGGTGCAAGCAAACTTTGGAGGACTATATTAAATACACCATTCCCCTTTCCATGTTTGTAGGGATAAGATTCCTTCTAGAAGATTAGTTTTCTTTCTAGAACTTATCTCAATATTTTATCATTTCCTAGGTAGGATTCACATGTTGTCACATATAGTGTGATTTTGACACTTGGCAAAATCTTATACATTTTAGGTTCTCACTCTTTCCTATTTAATTAGGCATATGTACTCTTGTAACATCTCACATCATCATAATAGAATATCTATTTTTCATTCCATTGTTGCAACACTTTCTATGTGGTTGAATATCTTTCTTGGAAAAGGTTCTTCATTGAAGACTACAGCTTCATTAGGGACACTATGACTCCATCATCACAACAACTACAACATACATGAAAATAGGAACATGAACAACAATAAATAATATAGTTTTGGCAACATGAAGCAACATGATGATCTAGTAAGACCAATTGCGAACAAAGAAATGAAACAATTTGGAAAGTAAGACTTTAGGCCCTGCACTATAATAACCTTTCTTTGCTAATCAACTAGAAAACAACATGATGATCTAGTAAGACCAATTGCGAACAAAGAAATGAAACAATTTGGAAAGTAAGACTTTAGGCCCTGCACTATAATAACCTTTCTTTGCTAAGTAGTTGGTTAACTTGGATTTTTATTAGTTGTAATTGAAAATCAATCTTTAAATTGTTCTCAACCTCGACCTGTAAATGAGGAAAAAGAGAAATCATAGAATAAAAAATGTTGGAGTAAAGCCCTAGAAGTGCAACTCCCTAGTGATCACTAAGGTTATTAAATACAACTTTACTCCTATTTCTCCATAGATAAGATAAAATTGCAACCTAAATTCATCAACAATGATATTATGATGTAACCCAACCCCAAGAAGGGCTTCTATCTAGTTTAAATTATGCCTAAATATAGCTGGTAGGTCACTAAAAATAATATTCCCCTATTTTTTACATATTCACATAAGGTCTTGGGCCCTTGTGAACTAAATAAACTTAATTGTACCTTATTTAAGAGTGTTGTAAATTTTTGTAACACACTTTCACACTTTTCTATGGTTTTACTAAATAATTGAGCTTCTTCATGCTTTAATTGTTCTTATTTTGCATCTACAAGCCTCGTTTAATGCATCTTTTCGAGGATAATAGCAAAAAAAACCAACATCCAATCATAATTCAGGTGCTTTTAGGTTGTGTGGCCTAGATTTTGTGGTCTAGGACTCATACACCACCTTGGGCATATGAGTCCCACCTAGGGTTTTGGGTATTGATTTGGATTTTACACCTTTCTAAGCATTTTTTGAAAATGGTCCCATAATTTATGCCTAATGGGACTCATACACCACCTTGGGAGTATGAGTCCCATGTGTCCCAAAATCAAAATTAATTCAAAGTCTTGGTGAGATTTTATCCTCCTAGATCTGATGTTGGCTTGTAGTGTTGTAATTTCAGAAATTTTTGCATAATTAAGTAAAAATACAAGTTCCTTTCACTCATCTTACACCTAGCAAGTTGAAGGAGCATTCATATAGAAAAGTTGAGTTCACGAGAGCATTCAAGTGTTTACAAGAGCATTCCAGATCATTCAAGGGAAATTTTTCAAGTTTTTTAGAGCATTATTCAAGCATCAAGCATCTTGTCAAAGTCTTCATGCATCATGTTTGTTTTGGAGCTAAAAAATTGTGATGTAGGGTTTCATGATTCAAGATAGCATTCAAGTCAAGATCTATCCTATTCAAGTAAGATTCAAGATCTACATCTATTGGATCCACTTCATACATGTTTGTAGCACTTTATTGTTAGGTTTGGTGAGTTGCAACATCATATTTTGTTCATTCATCATTCTCCATTCATATTTCATTTTATTTTAAGGTTTGATTACCAAAATGGGTTTTGACCAAGGAAAACCCCTATCTACTAACAAAACAACATCTTCCCTCTCTTTAGTGTGTGATTTGCAGGTCTAGGTTGAAGAAACGTTGAAGAGAAAGTTTGGAGAAAGTTGTCAAAGTGTTCAAAATTGTCAAATTTGTCACCTTGCATTAAAGATCATTGGAAGACTTCTGTGGGTTGCAAATCAGGTTTTTGGATCCAAAAATCAATTAGAAAGGATAGACTAGATATTGAAGACTAGATTCAAACTTGGAATTTCCAAAAAACCCTAACTCGACTGATATGCCAATTCTTGTGTATGAGTCCCAATATAGGTCATTTTCTATATTTTTGTAGTTCCAAATATCCTTTTTCCAGAAACTAGTTCCTGCTCAGAATCCCTAATCTAGGACTAAATCGCCTAGTTTGGTGTATGAGTCCTAGTCAACTTTAAAATCAATGTTTCTAGCATTTCAAAGATTCATTCAGTCTCCTTCAGATTTTCAAGTGCACACATTTCATCTCTCAGCTTTTTGTTCTGATTTAAATGCATTTTTAGGTCATTTAGTGAAATATTGCATTGCATTAGGTTTAAGTATTACATTTTTCATTTCATTTGTCTTTCCAAGCCCTAGCTTGGTGGTGAACCCCTCTTTATTTTTCAATTATACCTTGGAAAAACCCTATTGCAAGATCTATTTCTCATGTGCATACTCTAGATTGAGATCTTTAGGGTTTCCCTTTAATGAAATGATTGGGAAGTGTGTTTGCTCGATGTCCTGAACCATATGGAAGAAAATCCATTTTATGTTATTTTAGTAGAAAATTGTCTTCCCATTTTAAAAGATAGCAAGTGTGTTGCCAAGCTTTCCAAATAGACTAAAGGGGAAGGGAATACTTTATAGAAAAAATGGGGCATAAAGAATTTTGTCAAGCCAACCCACATGTTGAAATTTTCCCTTGACAGAGACAAGGTTAATATGATTCCATATAAGTATCTTCCACACTTCATTCCCATGGACACCCCAAATAATCCATTTGTTAGCCAAGAAAAATCCTTGAGTTTTTGGATCTAAAATTCCCAAGCCACCTTTGCATTTAGGTTGAATACAATGGTCCCATGATGTGGAAATAAACCCTTTACTACCATCTCATTTAGCCCACAAAAATTGATGAAATTTTTTTATTAAATTGTCATACCCCTTTTTTGAAAGCACCAAACATGAAGAATAATAGGCATGTGTAGCAAGAAATATTTTATTGGAAACCTATATTTTTCCAACCAAAGAGAAATTTATTTCCCTGAATGAAAAATTTATTCTTCACTTTAAATTAAGGTACCAATTCCACATGTCTGAAAGAGAAACCTTGATGCCAAATGGAATACAGAGATATCTCATTATTCCCCATGCTTAATTTGTTTCCAATCATATGGAATCCAGTGGGGAATAGGGCCAATTTAAATCATCATTTTTTTTATAATGTGCAAGTTTAGATCTTGAAACAACACAATATAGATCTAGTATGTCCATTATATTGGAAATATTATTTTCAGGATTTTGTAGAAATAATAGGTTGTCATTAGCATAATGATAATTAATTACAACAGTGTTCTTAGAAATATAGATTCATGTGGCTAACTTCATATCATAAGCACTTTGAAGTAAATAACCAAAATTATTAATCGTAAGGACATAGAGATAAGGAGCTAAGGGACAACCTTGCTAGATAGATCTTTACAAAGGAATGGATATGTTGTCACATTATTGATAATAATCCGAGCATTAGCATCTTGAAACAAAATTTGAACATGACCTAAAATTTTGGGGCAAAAATGAGCCATTCAAGCATTTTAAGAATAAAGCTCCATCGAATTCTATCATAAGCTTTATCAAAATTTAGTTTAATCAAAATAGCATTTTGACCAAATTGTTGAGCCCATTCACAAGTCTCCCATGCCAACATAATATTATCAAGAATGAATCTACCAGTAATAAAACATGTTTTCTTAGCTCAAACAATTCCTTGCACCACTGGTTTTCTCCTAATGACCAAGGTTTTTTATATAATTTTGTATGAAGTACTAAGAAGGGTGATGGGACACCAACCCAAAATGGAGTAGATTTATTTTTCCCTTTAGGAAGAATTTCTATTATACCACCATTAATAATGGGGTCCAACAATCTATTTTTAAAAGCCTCCAAGTATAAAAAGTAAAAAACATCATCAATGTGTTGCCACATATCTTGGTAGAATTCCATAGGAAGATCATCATTGGCAGGACATCAATATTTAATTCTATATATTGTTTGAAGTTATATAATGTTATGCTTACATTTCAGTTTTTCTTTTCATTTTTATATTTATACATTACTAGATTATGTATTTTATTTATATAATTGTTAAAATTATTTATTTTTTTCCTCTTTCTTTTATGTTTTTCAATTTTTGGTTTTTTTGTCACCTTCCTTCTTTTTAAAAAAGTTTTGTATACAATACATATTACTACTCTCCTCCTCTTAATGATGAATTATTGATTTTGATCTCAAAATTTTGATGCAAATATACACATAATTGAATCGAAAAACACTTCATATTAAATCCATAAAAAAACTTTATTTATTTGCTATTTAGTTTTAATTATTTAGTGATTTTTTTGTTTCATTAAATTATAATATTATATTAAGGTTTTTAATCAATTCACAATATCCTATGATCTAAACACAAATGTAGAGCATTAATCAATATTTGTTTGATATATAATATAATATTTCTCAAATAGGTATATGCTTTTGGGTTGGTTTTGCAAGTAAATATTATTAAAAATCAATTAAAAAGTGTGTCATTTAATTGTTTTATACAATTAATGAGGATGGTGCTATGTTCTTTGATCATGTTATCCAATAGGGTTCAAATATATTAAAGGTACAATTTAGTGAGTTTTAACACATGAAATACTTTAACAAACTAGACCCCTACTTTTGAAAAAAAGATTACTATGATATTTATATCAAAATTCAATCACGTAGTTTTTCAATCAAACTTATTGAACCTTATTTCATGAGTAGTGATTCACATGAACCCATCTCTCGTGAGAATGAATGTTCTAGTTTAAATGCATGCTATCTCATAAAATTATAATGACATCAAATTGTTACAATTAAAAAATATTATTCAAGAGTTAATTATGCATTTATCAAGTTCTAAGGTTTTGTCACTAACATTCTCTTAGTTGATTCCATTCATTATTATTGCCCCATAATATAGACAAGTCACATAGAAAAACATGATTTGGTAGGAGAAAATTTTAATTATTTTCTTCTACTAATAATCAAGTAAAACCAATTGAATATTTTTCAAAAGTTTAACATTGTAGAGAGGTTATGAATTGAAGATTTTCAAGTTCTCAATTAAGAAAATTATGATAAAGGGAAACATTGTGCACACCTAAAAGGAGATCTACAAAATTTCTAAATCTAGCATTTTCATCTATCCAAGGTGGAAATTAGTCCATAAGATCAATTCCTAAAGGTGTAGCGGTTATTCTAACACCCCTCGTCCAATGTAATTAAGGGGAATTTAGCTTAGGTAAATACTTTGATATCAAGTGGTATGTATTCCACCCACTTGGTCAAATCATGAGGATAAAATGTGGTGAGTTGTAATTAAGATTCAAAACTAATTTGTGGATCTCTATGATGGAGTGTATGGCTATTAACTCTTATATGTGGGTGAATGAATGGATTTTTAGCATGATGGTTGTTGATTGAATTTGCACCCATTCATTGATCATGATATTGTATATTTTCCATTATGATACAACCTACAACTATTATTGAACTTCCAAATTAGCATCTTCACCTATACTAAAAGCGGTGGTTAATTCATGAATTCAACTATTAAAGGTGCCTCCCCTAACCTAATAAAGAGGAATTGAACTTAGGTTAAGGTTTTGATACTACTTGTAGATTTACCATTACACTAAAACCCATATGTATCAATGAAACTCCAAATCAACATCTTCACCTAAACTTAGAATGAAAACTAATCTACAAATTCAAGTCTTAAAATATAAGAGTGAGTCTAATAGATTTTCCCCTATAAAATTTTTCCTATTCATTTTCCTAAAGGAATTTTAGGTTTCCTAGAAGCAATGCATACATATAGGATAAGGCAAGTGCACTTTCATTGACTGCATTTGTACAAATTCATATGGTTTTCTCTTTAATATTTGGTTTCCCTCGTAGTAAGATAAAAGAGTCAAAAAGGCTAAATTAAGTTTGTAAGACTTAAGATAGGATGGTAGACAAAAAAAAATTGATTTCCCTTGATGGCTCAAGTCACAAGTTTAATAGAAAAAAATTATCAAGTGGGTTGGACATTCTAGCAAAAACATCACATTCTAGTAAATATTTATGCCAACACAATCTAAGATGTGTTGTGGGAGAGTTCCAACAAAATTACAGTTGTTCATGCTACCACATATTTGAGGGATTTGCAAATGAGGTTGTTTTGGCGTCTGATAGACATAGTATTAAATTTGACCATATATCTGACATCTTATTTCAGGCGTCTAATTTTATTAGTAATGATAAAGAAAAATAACTAGATGAGTTTTTAAGCCACACAAATTTATTTCTTAGTTATATTGTATGGAACGGTTTACATGGATGTTGAAGTCTATGGAACTCACTCCAAGCTCCTTGGATTGAATCTGCACCTTTCACCAACTTTAAGGAGTTTCAAAAATTAATCTTTCATATTGTTTAATTTAACTTATAAATAATGGGAGTAGCAAAGAAAAAAAAATGTTTTTAAAACATTTTAAAACTTCCTTGCCATCTTGTATAACAAATTATTGTTTTTTCATTTTTTTAAATGAGAGGTTTTGTGTTAAGTCTAGATTATTTTTTCTATTTGATATGGAAGCATGGTCTTAAATTTTATTTTTCATTTTTTTATCATTTGTATATATGGGAGTGAAATGTCAAAAAATTTTGCTCTATGTTTTAAGACATAGAACAAGTTTTCTCCAAGTATCATTCAAGAAGCCCTAGAGATCTCAATCCAAGGATGGAATAAGAGAAAGAGATCTACTAAAGGTTGTCCTAGGGTGTGATTAAAGGTATAAAGGGGTTCACCACTAGGCTAGGGCTTGGAAAGACAAGTAATATGCAAAACCTAATGATGAAACTTATTGATGTGCAAGACTTAAGTAAATGACCTAGAAATGAATGCAAATCAAAATAGTGAACTAGAAAAGTATAGAGGTGCACCTGGAAACCTAAAGAGGATTGGATGAAGATCTGACACTAACTCATTTGCTGCAAAATCTGACAAAAATGTCTGATGAAATATGTATAATTTTATGTATTTTCGGATGCTTGTAAAATTTGATGTGTAATTTTCAATTTTTTAAAAGTTTATCCCTGACATTCATCAAAATTTCAACGAACCTTGGTTTCATCAAAATTTTGACTATCAGTTTCGTCAAAATTTTGACAAACATGAAAAATAAGAAAAAAATAAATTGTGGCCGACATAAAGAAAAGTGAGTTCACTAATTCATTGCAACAATTTTTTGCTCTACTTGAGATAGTTTGTGGAGAACTAAGGATGATTTTCTTGGGAAAAATCAGAAAAAATTCAAGAAGATATCACCAGGTCGAGGGTAGTGATTGTCTTTTTGTTGTAAAGTCAGATTTGTAGTTCCAGGTTTGAAAATCATATTTTAAAACATCTCATTAGATTTCATTTTTAGAGGTTTAGAATTTTGAGAATTTCATGTCCATATTTTGTTGTGTGGAATCACCATAAGATCACAACCAAGGAACAAATTCTTGTGATTGTAATTATGTGATCCATAACTCTATTGGTTATGTGGCACAGTTGTGCTATAACAAATATAGGATGCATTCATGTGTGACCCAAGTTTAATGTGGCTATGTTGTGATAGCAATGGAGGCACTCATATAATGTAGTTAATTCAGGTTGTATAATGTAGGTGTCAATCATCATTGGGTGTTTTCAAGTTGTCTCAAGTTTAACAAGTTAGGATGTAATTATAGTATGATCAAAGAGTGATTACCTTTTGCTACAATAAAGAGCCTATAACTCTAGTTGATATTTAGAGTGGTTGTGTTATATCAATTATGTAATGCATTCAATCACAACCCATGTTTAATGGGCTATTCTAGAGAGTGATCAAGATTTCTCAACCTTATGAATGTTACTTAAAAGTTTATAGCTTAAACTACAATCCAAGTTTGTTACTGTAGACATCAAAAATATACAAATTGATATCACACTCTAATCTTGACTACTAACATCGTTTCATCCTGAATCATCCCTCGGTCTAACCATTTAATCAAATCTCCTTATCTGATTAAATTCATCAATATCCCTCATTTAATTAAATAAACTAGTTATTTAATTAAATCTCTCTTTTTTGTTAATTAAATCCATCACATCTGATCTAATTATCCCTATTTAATTAAATAATCAATTTATTTGATTAAATATCTGAAGTCTATCCATTAAATTAAATAAATTAAAACCTTATTTGATTTAATCTAACACCATCTCTTTTAATTAAATAAATCAAAATCCTTATTTAATTAACTCTTAGCATATTCCTCTCTTATTTGATTTAAATAAATCCATAAATTTGAGTCAAATAGGTCACATCATCTAACCTCTCTCATTAAATTAATTCACCCTTGATTAATTTAATCTCATCTCATGTCCCATCCTCTAGATAATGCAAGTTGCACATAAAAATAGATTTAATTCATTTATTAAATCTCTATTTCCCTCACAATGGCATCTTTTGGAATATTCTCTCAATTTGAATTCAAATTATTCCAAGTCAACATATGCATCCAACAAAGCAATAATTTTATATTATATGTCCTTTTTCTTTGAGCCAAGTGACATTTATTATATTCCCTTCCCTCTCACAAGTCATTTCAACAAATTTGAATTTCAAATACAAGCATTTATGGGTACAATCCCTAAATCTTGCATCCACTCATGGTTTGACAAGTGACATCATGCCATTGGATGAATGTTAATCCCACATTGCTCTATGTTGAAAATTCATCCATCTTGACATTCTATAAATGAAGAGCTCATTTCCTCATTTAATCATACACGATTTGAGTAAACTTATTATACTCAAATCTGTAGCAATTTATCATCAATTTCATCCAAGCATAGTTAGGTTTTATGCAGATTTTCATCTTGGAGCATACATCAAGCATCAACAAAGTAGATCACTCTTCATCACACATCAACCTTGCATCATTGGAGTTGGGAAAGGGCCAATTTTCATATCAAATTGGCACCAATTCCCCCATGGGATCAAGAGTTTGCATTGCTTTCAATAAGATTTAATCTACTTTCTTGTTCTTTCATTTTTTTTTCTCTTCATTCCTATTTTGAGTTTTGTTAATGGATTTCATGGGGAATCCTTGTTCTTACTTGCATTTGATCTCCTAATGTATTCATTTGTTGTGTTTTGCAGGTATTTGGATTAGG
>VDFB02000017.1:534950632-534987874 GCA_007258455.2 Sequoia sempervirens
TTAATTTAATCTCATCTCATGTCCCATCCTCTAGATAATGCAAGTTGCACATAAAAATAGATTTAATTCATTTATTAAATCTCTATTTCCCTCACAATGGCATCTTTTGGAATATTCTCTCAATTTGAATTCAAATTATTCCAAGTCAACATATGCATCCAACAAAGCAATAATTTTATATTATATGTCCTTTTTCTTTGAGCCAAGTGACATTTATTATATTCCCTTCCCTCTCACAAGTCATTTCAACAAATTTGAATTTCAAATACAAGCATTTATGGGTACAATCCCTAAATCTTGCATCCACTCATGGTTTGACAAGTGACATCATGCCATTGGATGAATGTTAATCCCACATTGCTCTATGTTGAAAATTCATCCATCTTGACATTCTATAAATGAAGAGCTCATTTCCTCATTTAATCATACACGATTTGAGTAAACTTATTATACTCAAATCTGTAGCAATTTATCATCAATTTCATCCAAGCATAGTTAGGTTTTATGCAGATTTTCATCTTGGAGCATACATCAAGCATCAACAAAGTAGATCACTCTTCATCACACATCAACCTTGCATCATTGGAGTTGGGAAAGGGCCAATTTTCATATCAAATTGGCACCAATTCCCCCATGGGATCAAGAGTTTGCATTGCTTTCAATAAGATTTAATCTACTTTCTTGTTCTTTCATTTTTTTTTCTCTTCATTCCTATTTTGAGTTTTGTTAATGGATTTCATGGGGAATCCTTGTTCTTACTTGCATTTGATCTCCTAATGTATTCATTTGTTGTGCTTTTGCAGGTATTTGGATTAGGGTTCTACATTTTGGTGCTAGGAGGGCTTGAACCACAAATATAACACGTTTTTTAAAAATTTTGTCGTTTTAGCACTTTTGTGCACTGTTTCAGCACTTATGCACATTCTTTTAGTGCTCTTGTAGACTGTTTCGATGCTTTTTCTGCATCTTTTAGCACTCTTGAGGGTTTTTTTAGTGCTCTTGCAAGTTTTTTTAGCGCTCTTGCAGGTTCTTTTAGCGCTCTTATAGGTTCTTTTAGCACTCTTGCAGGTTATATTAGTGCTCTTGCAGGTTATATTAGCGCTCTGTAGGGTTCTTTTAGCACTCTTTAGGGTTCTTTTAGTGCTCTTGCAGGTTCTTTTAGCGCTCTTGCAGGTTCTTTTAGCGCCCATTTGTTTTAGCGCTTTTAGAGTCAGTTTTAAAATGACCATATCTTGGTCATACAACGGTCTTTTTTGATACTTTTTTTTTTAAATGGGGTAGAATTTTGTAAGCTATCTAATGGTGTAGGTTTTTCTTAAATATTAATGAGTTAAAATTTTAAAAATTTCATCTAAAGTCAAAATACATCATAACTTGGTCTAAGTTTTAGGGTTTTTATGGTTAATGATTCATCTAACCCCTATATCCTTTTGTTTCTTGATCTCATCTAACATTTTGATCACTTTTTTAGGTTAGGAAATCAAAAAGGGGAGGAGGAAATGAAAGGAAATCTTCTTATGACATCATTTCTCTATTGTATCAAGTGTCTTTAGACACTCTTGGAAGCATTTATAATTCGAAGTTTAAAGGATTTTATCGCTTCAAGCTTTTAGGACTCAATAGATTTCAATTTGGGCTCTAAAAAGAACAATATAAAGGGCTTAAAATGAACTTTAGGATCACAACTTACTAGATTTTGTTTCTTGGGTTAACAATTGAACAAATGTCTTTCACTTATGATTTGGTGCTCTAAAACGAACTCACATTTTACTTTGGGGATTTAAAAATAACAAGTGCAATTGTGTCTTTGTGAAATCTTACTTAAACTAAAGCCATTGAAAAATGGCATATGTGCTTCTCTCACGCTTTATAGCGATTTTAAGAATCAAAAGGCCTTTTTCATTAGTTTAGGGTGAGACAAAGCAATCACCTACACACTTCAATTTGGGTTTAAAATTGAACAAAATCTTGTGCGAGTGTGAATGGGGGCATTTTCATGTATATTCTCTCTCTTTGTTGCCATCAAAGATTGATCGAGTTACGGATTTTGTCTTTACTCACTTTTGTTTATCCTAGAGGGCCTGCCTTGGGGGAAAAGTACTCACCCAAGGGAATGACTCAAACGGTAACACTCTAAAGCCAAGAGCATTTCCAACTAGGATATAAATGTGGATATTGGATGAAATGCCAATATCACACAGTTGACTCTGACAAGATGGATCTGAAAAGGGACTCTTGCCACATTGGGTCAACTCCTACGAATGGAAATTCCTTACTAAAACCCATTTGCTAGAATTTTTCAAAATCCTTTAATCTATTTGTTGGTGTAAGAACAGTCGTTCTGAATCCACCCCACACTTTTACGGTCTTCTAGTAGAAATGGAAAGCATTCCATGGGAGTTTCATGGGTGTTGATGCTTGGCTGCCCCGTATAAGTGAGTGTCATGGAGGGGAGCCAGTAGGGTCAAGCATCTAACCATTCACTAGAGATAAGTGTAGCTGGACTTGTCCAAGTGGGAATCCAACAAATATTTTCTTACACATCCATAGGATTGTACTTATTATTGGGTTACAAAATGCATTGTTTGATCCAAAACATCTCAAAAACAAACACTTAACATTATCCAAATTTCAAACCCTTTTGGAAACAAATACCATTGACTCAATCTATATGTTATTGCTTTCCCTTGGGATTCACATCCTTGGAGGTTTCTAAACATTGGATTATATCTCAATTTATCTCCTTAAGTAAACAATAGGAAAACCTTTGCCTTAATTTCATTGAATTTCCACATAACATATCTTGTGGGATTTGAAGAAGGTAAGACATTGGACATCTTAGTTTGAAATTCTAATCAAAGAAAGTGTTTTTGGTAAAAATAAAGACATTAAGCAAAGCTAAACAAAAATAACTTTCATGTGTGATTGAAGACTCACGATTCTCAAGAAAATCCAAATCACAAGGTCATTTGCCCAAAATTTGAAAATGTTTGTTCAAATGAAATCATTTCTTGGTCACAAAGGTCTATAGGAAGCATTTGTATGCTCTTCAATACCTAGGTCTAGGCAAACAAAGTGTCTTTTTTAGGTTCATCTTAGGATCAAAACATATCAAAATCTTTTTCATCCATCCTCCAAAATTATCAGAAGAAACATCATCTCACAAACTCACCTTTTGGTAAATCTTGAAATCATCCTTGCTACTAGGCTTTTGGACAAAAATCCAGATCATCAAAATCATCAAAACCTTTGAGATTAAAATCCTTGAAAACATCATCAAAATCACCTTTGGCTAAACGTGTGTAGATGCATCCTTTTGCATATACTTAGTCAAATATTATCAAAAACATATTGTTTAGCTTAGTATATGGAGATGAATCCTTCCCCATATGCTTATTGAAACTATCATCTTGTTTGGATAGGTGTGGATAGATGCATCCTTCTTTCCACACATATTCAAATCATCATCCTTTGATCAAAACTATCCCTTAGATAATCATCCAACATCTTAGGGTCTTTTGTTCAAAATTTAAAGCAATCAAAATCAAAATCAAGGACAAAATCCAAAATCCAACATCAAAATCAAAAAGTCCTAAAAGCCTAGTATTTCCTTCAAGATTCACCAAAAGATCATAACATTCATCCCATCCATCTTACATATCACCCTTTGATCCTCAAAATATCCTAAAATTTTCCACCTTGGGGCATAAAATAAAAGATCAATTCAAAGAATTAAGAAATTCATCTCCCATATTCTCAAAAATTGTTCCTTGTTTTATGGTTCTAACTAAATCTCAATATGAGAAGAGTATGGAAGCCAACAAAGAAACACCCGCTTCAAGCGATCTTAGCCAAACAAATGCAGAAATGAATCCTATCGAATCAAGTAATCCTTTGACCCTCTCATCATCACAAAATACACAAGAAGAAAACCAAGGAGAAGATCTTACCTTTGGAATGTCTCGCGAGGAAATGACTGAGATGCTCCAAAATCCAGAGAATCATAGAATCATCAACATCATGATGAGGCTCAACCCTTCATTATACATGCTTGAGCTTGCAAAACAAGGGGCCAAATTGCCTTCAGATTTTGATGTGAGTACTATAGTTGAGACATCTTTTCCTCCAATATCATCCACCATTCCCATCTCATCTACACCCCCATCCCAAAAAATTACACAAAACATTCCACAAATCACGACATCTTTTACTCCAACCCAACCCAACGTTAACAAGGGAAATGCATTTCTCAATGCTCTACAAGCACACCCCCTTGTTAATAATCAAAACCTGGATGCAAACACCACCTTGGAACAAAACATACTTTAAAACCCATTACATAAGAATGTTCCCCTCACCTTCCATCATGATCCATCATCATCATACTTTCGTGCAATGCCTCAAACTCCTCTCCTCGCAAATTCGCAAGAGGAAGGGGACATGTTCACATCAGGGGGCACCTTTGACACCACAACATTTTCACAAGAACTTGCACCCCTCACATTCCCACCTCTTCCACCATTACCATAATCATCCACATCACTCCTTGGTTTAGGGATTTGCCCTCTATTGAATATCAATCAAACCACTATCCCAAATATCAATCAAAGCATCATACCAAACACTCAAACTTTTTTCGTTGATATCACAACAAATGACAAACACACAAGCAATCGCAACATCATCAAATACTCCCTTAACATTGCAAAACATGATCTCTCAAGGACCAACCATATCAACAACACCATCCATCACAAACACCACCTTCACAAATACCATCCCAAATCCACCACCACCCCCACCACCACCAATTTCCACAACATCAAGCCAATATGATGCGGCATTGCAAGCTTCTTTTCAATGAGGATACCAACAAGTGCAGAAACAAAAATTCGTACACCTAGCTGCTCAGCAAGCTATGAAAGCTGCCCAAGATACATTACAAGCACAACAAGCTCAAGCTTTATTGCAACAACAACAAGTCATGTAAGCATTACAAGAAAAAAAGGTCACTCAAGCACAACTTTTATTGCAACAACAAGCAGCACAAGCACAAGCTCAAGTGCAAGCTCAATATCAAGCATAACAAGCCCAATATCAAGCACAACTCCTGGCACAAAGACAAGCAGTGCAATTGCAATCATATCAACAAGCATTAAAGCAATATCAAGACCAAGAAGAAGTAGCAGAGTTGGCAGCCCAACAACAAGCGTTGTTGGAACAACAACAAGCACAACAACAAGCATTGTTAGAACAACAACAAGCGCAACAGCAAGCACAAATCTTAGTGCAACAACAATAAGATCAACAATAGGCGTTGTTCATACAAAAGCAGGTGGAAGCCTACCTTGCTTAGCAAAACATACAAATACCGTCAAACAACACACTGACCAACCCACCATCCAACCCACGATTGAAACACCCCAAAACACTTTCATCCCACCCCATGAACCGCAAAACGATGTAATAACACAAATCAAATTACTCTTGCAACAAGTGCTCGATCTTCAATCAAGGCGAACAACCAAAACACCAAGCAACTTGTGTCCCTATACATTTGATAGGAGCTTAGTAATGAAACCATTCCCCAAGGGATTTGAAATCCCCAAATTTGACAAATATCGAGGGATGGGAAACCCTGAAGATCACATCAGGGAATTCCAGGTTCATTGCATGGAGGCCGCATATGACGATACTTATCTAATGCGGCTATTTCCTAGGAGCTTGGAAGGCCATGTTATGGAATGGTTCTCTTGTCTACCTTCAGGCACTAAAACATTTCAAGAAATTATAAACGCATTCATTAAGAACTATGCATGCAACATCGCAATGGATGTTAGTCTAGAAGAACTTTCAGCTCTGAAACAAGGAAAGGGAGAATCATTTGCCTCATTCCTACAACGATGGCGATCCAAGGCCAATCAGAGCAAGTGGACCATGCCAGAAGAACAACAAGTTTGCACCATCATAGCCAACATTGAAGGCTGCTTGGAATTTCATCTCAAGGTTCAGGGTATCACCACATATGATCAACTGATCCCCAAGGCGCTTAGCATTGAAAGAGCCCTTGTGACTCAACCCACAGAATCAACATCATATCACAAACAGAAAAACAACCGTCCACCATCCAATTACAATGATAAACCTCACACGTGGGAAAGGAACAAAAATGTTACTAATGATGGTGTTGTTGATGCCAAGGTGGTCATTAGTGGTCCTCGCCAAAATACACCCACACTGCAAATCCAATCACAACACCAAAACACTCAGCACATAACATACCAACCAAACAACAATCAAACCATCAATAATCCGAGTGATCAAAGAGGACCACCCCAATGCAAAATTTATCCCAAACGAAAATACACCACTTTGGGGGAACCACTTGAGGACATAATGAAAAAGTTGATCGACGAAAAACTCATCAAGCCTCCTACATTTGAAAATTACCAAGAATCTGATGTTAAACCTCCTTGGTATAATGAGAATCAACTTTGTGAATTCCACAAAATCAAAGGTCACACTACAAACAATTGCATGAGACTCAAAAACATCATCCAAGATCTCATCGATAAGAAAATCATAAACATGGAACAACCTACGGGAAATCAGGATCTTAAGATATACACGAATCCGATGTCGAATCATGGCAACAAAGGGAATAAAAATGATAAAGGGAAGGGCAGTGTAAATCATACTTATGAATCATTTGTTGCCTCCTTAAATGAAGACTGCATGGTCATCACCATCAAGGGTGCCCATGCTGAAGATTGTGGAGTCACAACAAGAGGTGGAAAAGTCATCATCACAGGATCATCCCAACCAAATAGAGTCCCTTCATCTAGATATATTCCACATGGTTACAATGTTGTAGACCAACTTAAGAGAAAACCAGCACACATCTCCATCATGGAGTTGTTAAAAATATCATCACCTCATAAAAAGATCCTTGAGGAAGCATTAGCCTCATCAACTATCCTCGCAGATCTTGATGCAGAGCAATTCCAAGCTATGGTCAGAAATATCATAACGCCTAATCTCATTGCATTCTCTGACCAAGATTTCCCTGCCCAACCATCTCACAACTGTGCACTTCACTTGGAAGCCATCGTAAATAATAGCAAAATCAAAAGGGTCCTGGTGGATCGAGGTGCGGGTTTGAGTATTTGTTCTCTTGGCCTCATCAAGCAGTTGAAAATATCATAAGATTCCATTGATAAAGGGAAAGGCATCATGATAAGAGCATATGATGATCAAGAAAGAGCGTCTCAAGGCACGATTAAACTCCCTATCCAAGTAGGACCAGCTCTCATGAAAACCACTTGTTAGGTTTTGGACCTTGACTTGTCGTATAACATCCTCCTAGGACACCCATGGATCCATGCGATGAAAGCAGTAGCATCAACCTTCCACCAATGTGTGAAATTTACACATAACGAACAAGAAGTTACCATTCATAGAGATACCAAACCTTTTTCATACTGCAAAAACCTTGAAGCAAAATATTACAAAATCCCCCAAGTACCAAAAAATGATGAGGGCCCATCCAAATCATACATTGATCCTGCCACCCTCACATCCACTTCTGAGACAGAGACACCCACAATTCCTACCATCTCTAATATCAAGCTCATCATCTAGGAGGATAGTTGTGAAATCTACAGGCTCCCTAACCATGCTTTTGTGATAGGAGAGTTACCACAATCTCCTAGATCATGAGGATGCCCACAACAAAATCAAGCTTCCATATCTCAAACGTCTCCTAAAGATTATCCCAAATTCACAAGCTGGGGAGATCTGGACCAAGAGGTAATTGAGACAGATCCATCGCATATGTTATACCAAGATGAGAGACCAACAACTAATTTACCAATGGATGAAAGAAGCAAAGGTCTCCAAATGATGCTCGCAATGGGTTACGACAAAAATCAAAGATTGGGACAAAATGACAATGGCCTTATAATACCTATCATGCCAGAGACACGACCAATAACAAACCTTGGCCTTGGATGTACCCATCTATGTATAACCATATGTGGCTAAAGTCCTCCAGTTAGAGTTGTTAACAAACCTTGTCAGCTGACAACAGCAGAACTACGATTACCAGTATCTACAGGCCATGTCCTAGACAACTATACCTTTGATATAACCGATGTCTGTAGTAGTAGTGATGATGAGCACCCCATGAATAATCTACCTAGGTTATTTGAGGACACCACCCTTTGCATGATCAATACCTTATTTTTTGAGCCAAACAACCAAGACCATGAAATCCACTTGGTATATCCCCAACTCATCGATTATGACCAACGAGGACCACCAGTTCTTGATACATTCAAAAATGATGAAGTGCTCTCAGAATTCATGGGATTGAGGGATAACATTCCAGATGGAGATCATAAAGCAAGGTTTATAATGGAGTTGGACACACATTCCTATTATGGGGAAACAATTGAATCCTTCAGTCGCAAAAGTGAGAAACTAAGAATAATATCCAAGTCCTTGAGTGAAAACCACACTGTGGCACTCTCTGACAAGAAAAAAGTAAAAAGAAAGGATGCATCCAATGGTGAAAACCTCTCTGAGGTGCCTGAGGATGGGGGATTCAATCTTCCTTTAAGAGCTATTCATCAGGAGAAGTCAATAGTCTTGGCCGAAAAATGCAATCCTACCAATCTAGGAACAGAGGAGACCCCGCATATCACATTCTATGCGGAATCACTATTATCAGAAGAGCAAGAACTCCTAGTAGAATTCCTAAGAGAAAGGAAAATAAACTTTGCATGGAGTTACGCTGACACGCCAGGGATTGATCCAGAGACTATGGTTCATCACTTAGTTGTGTATCCAAAAGCAAAACCATTCAAACAAAAGCTTCAAAAAATGCATCCTCAAATTGCCTTATTGGTCAAAATGGAGCTCAAAAAGTTGTTAGATGCAGGATTTATCCGACCAATAGACTATCCAGAATGGGTATCAAATCTAGTACTTGTTTCGAAACCTAATGGAGCCATTCAAATATGCACAGACTTCAGAGATTTGAACAAAGCATGTCCAAAAGATGACTTCCCGCTTCCCAACATTGACATGATAGTGGACATGACAGCGGGACATGAAATGTTATCATTAATGGATGGATTCTCAGGATATAACCAAATCATGATAGCAAAAGAGGATCAACATAAGACAGCTTTCACTTGTCCATGGGGGACCTACTGTTGGAACATGATGCCATTCGGCCTAAAGAATGTAGGAGCAACCTATCAAAGGGCCATGACATTAATATTCCATGACATGATTCATAAAATAGTCAAGGACTATGTCGACGACATCCTAGCAAAATATAGAAAAATACAAGATCATATAGCAACCCTAAGCACTATCTTTGACAGACTAGAGGAATACAAAGTCAGACTAAATCCCAAGAAGTGCTTCTTCAGCGTACAGTCAAGTAAATTGCTAGGATACATAGTCTCCATGAGGGGTATCAAGGTGGATCCAGAAAAAGTGAAAGCAATCCTCGAGATGGAAGCACCAGATTCATTAAAACAACTAAGAGGTCTCCAAGGCAGACTTTAATCCATCTAAAAATTCATAACACAACTGGAAGACAAGTAGAACCCATATTCCCACCTACTCCACAAGGGGGTAGCATACAAATGGGAAACAAAGTGTGAAGAGGAATTTAACAAAATCAAGGAATATCTACTAACACCACTAGTTTTAATGTCACCCATCCCAAAGAAGCCATTAATCTTATATGTGTCAGCAACAGCAACAATCCTTGGAGCTCTCCTAGCTCAGCATGATGAAAAAGGAATGAAGAGAGCCATCTACTATATCAGCAGAATAATGGTCGGTCACGAGATAAATTACTCATTCATCGAGAAAGCTTGCCTCATAGTAGTTTTTGCATCCCAAAAATTTAGGCATTACATGTTGGCACACAAGATAAAGCTCATTGCAAAAATTGACCCCCTCAAATATCTCCTATCAAAGGTAATGCTCACAGGAAGAATAGCAAAATGGGTAATGATATTATCAGAGTATGATATCAAATATGTAGAGAGGAAAGCAATCAAGGGACAAGTTACTACATATCAACTAGCAGAAGCACCCATTTATTATGAGAACCCTCTTGTCTCAAAATTCCTAGATGAATCCATTTTTAACCTCAACATAACTGACCATTGGAAACTATACTTCTATGGTTCATACACACAACATGGATCAGGAGCTGGTGTCTTCTTCATCACCCCACAAGGGGATTGCATACCGAAGTCATACAAATTGGTATTTCCTTGCACCAACAACATAGCGGAATATGAGGCTTTGATTATAGGCCTCAGGATAGCAATGCAATGGAACATCATAGCTCTCAAGGTGTATGGAGACTCTCAATTGATCATAAATCAGTTCAATAATGAATATCAGACTAAGGATGACAAGCTCACTCCATACAAGAAATTGGTGGAGACTCTAAAGGAATCCTTCATTGAAATAACATTTGAGCAAATTCTTAGAACCAACAACAAAGCAGTAGACGCTATGGCAACAATAGGCTCTCTATTGGATCTCCCTCACAACACTTCAAAATATGAATTTCTGATCAATCAACTTCTCGTTCCCGCATTCAAGGTACCAAAATCCGAATATGTGTGTGAAATCGTTGGTCCTAGCAATCCTTGGTATCATGACGTCTACATGTATCTTCGCATAGGATCCATACCCGTTGACCTACCGTCAAACTTAAAGTGAACCTTTGTTAAAAAGGCATCTAAATTTGTTATCCTAGGTGATACCCTATGTTGTAGAATCATAGAAGGTATCTTATTACATTTTTTAAATGCTGAGGAGGCATTAACCAATCTAACCAAAGTTCACAACAGTATTTGTGGTTTGCACACGAGTGGAATAACCATAGCCAAGAAACTCCTAAGGATGGGGTATTATTGGCCCACAATGGAATGGGAAGCACATGATCATGCTAGAAAATGTCTACAATGTCAGCAACATGGGGACCCCATCCATGCTCTAGCTCAAGAGCTTCACCCCATTGTCACACCATGGCTCTTTTCATAGTGGGGACTTGATCTCATTGGGAAAATCACCCCCACCTCATCCAAATATCACTACAAAACCTCATCACTGATGAAGAATATAGAGTATCAAGACTCAATGAGTTGGAGCTACTGGATGAGAAATGAATAGATGCTTTAAATCACTTGCAAGTCTATCAGAATAGACTAAAAATGAAGCTACAACAAGAAAATCAGAAGCAGGACTTTCCAAGTCAGAGAACTGGTCTTAAAAGAAAATCAAAAGAATGTCCCAAACCCAAGCAGCAAAGGTAAGTTTGAACCTAATTGGTTAGGACCTTTCTTCATCACAGCAAGTTATAAATCAGGGGCATATCAGCTATCAACACCCGAAGGGGAACATCTGATGGAGCCCATGAATAGCTCCCATATCAAAAAGTTTTATGCCTAAATATTTCAAGGTATAGAACCAAAAAATCCAAAAAATTCAGAAAATGTCTTGAAAAAATGGTTACTTCAGCGAAAACCTGGCAAACAGGCGTCTTGGTGACAGCCAAAAAAATCAAAAAGCAAAAAATCAAAAAAAAATCAAAAAAAGGATAAAAAATAGTAAAGAGAAAAATCGTCCTCTAGTGAAAACCACTTCGGTGGCACTTTGGACAAGTATCTTGGTGAAAACCTGGCAAATAGGTGCCTTGCATAAATAAGCACCTTCTATCCACTAGGACCTTTGTGGCTTGTTTAGCATCATTCCCCCTTTTTGCTTCCATCATCCATTGCATCTAGATCTCCATTCATCATTCATCCACTCGCATCTGCACCATATCTTGGTCCTATTTTCATATCGTTATCCCTCCTAGTACTACTCGGCCCATCCTCAAGGTCAATTTGTCCTGCCTTTATTGGAGGAGTCTATTGCATCACATTGGGGGCATGTTCTCATCGGATCAGATTCGTGTATGATCTTAAGGTCCTCAAATCAGAAGATCCAAAAACATTAAAAAATTAGAAAATCCAAAAATATTCAAAACATATCAAAATCCAACAACATTCAAAAACATCAAAATCCCAAAAACAAGTCAAAAAGTCATTCAAAAAGTCAAAAATAGATTCATCAGTCGAACTACTTCATCTCTGAGCTTGAACATAGGCAAGGTTGATCTTTGATCATCCCCTGAGACATTTAGGGTCACCTTTAGGAGTCCATCATAATAAACTGACATCTCATCATGTATATCATCATCTGTAAATCGGTCAAGTCGTCAGTCGAATTACATGGTCTCTATGTGTATAACATAGGCAAGGCTAATCTCTTGATCAGCCCTCGAGGCCCCTAGGATAGGGCCTTAGGTTAGTCTCTTGGTCAAAATCTCATAAAATCCCAAAAACATTGAAAAATTGAAAATCAAAACATTTGAAAATCTCAAAAAAAATACCAAAAAATAGCCTCAAAACATTGCAAAACTCCAAAAACATCCAAATATTTGAAAAAAAATCCATCTGTCTCATCTCGCTTACACCTGCAATAAACACCATCCATAATAAATTGATCGTCATTCTCAACCTTTGGTGAAACAGTTAGAAACAAGTCTAACAGCTTAAAAGTAAAACTCAGAAACATCAAGTCTAAGTTAGTACGTAAGCAAGTTGGTCAATTCTTTATGTTGATAGTCCATCATCCACATAGTCCCATATCAATCATTTGATAACATCATGTCCTAGGATGAATCCTTCCTACAAGGGGCATTATTTATCAGAAAGAACACTTTGGATAAACGAAATGATGTGCCGCCATCCACTAACATGTAATAGGATGTATCCTTCCTAAAATGGGCATTATCTTTTGGCAATGGTTTCACTTCTTATCTTTAAAAACACAATTCCTTTTGGTTAGCGGTATTGAAGAACATCAACTTGTTTGTGTGCTTTATCTTTTTCTTTTGACTTATCTTATTGCGCTCAATCCAAGGACCTCTCGATGATATCTGAATGAAGGATTTAGAGAGATAGGAATGGGGCAACAATCATTGTTTGCTATGCTTGTTGGACATTCTTGTAATATAACCTTGGTGAATACTTGCTTTGTTAGGTATGTATGGAGGAGGCTTTGGACAGCTTGTTGACTATTGCATTGAAAGGGTTGCCTTTCTGTGTTTTGGCCTGAGGTGTTTGAAACTTCTAAAGTATATTCTAGCAAGGTTTATGTATGTCAAGCATGAACAAGGATACTCCTATCTATTTGTCAAGTCAAAGTCCATCACACTAGGTACAACGCCATCCTGTTTTTCTAATACCTTGATGCATCGTACCACGTGTGTTATCAAACATAAGGAAATTGGCCCTTTGAAAATCCCAACTCCTTGGAAAGTAATCATTATCATCATCATCTCATGTCTTGTTGGAATCTCTTATTTTCTTCTATCTCTTGCTTTTTCACGCTAACATGGTACCATGATAGTTAATCATAATCATCACCATTGCATCTATCTTGCATCCAAAAATTTGTCAGCATACTACATAATGAATATCATATCATATAGAAAGCATTAATCATACCACATGCATTCATCCCCATCATTGCATAATATAGATTGGTTATTCTAAACATCTCATAAACCATACATTTATCATCTATTTTCATAATCACCCAAGCATAATCATATCATATCATGTGCATCCATATCGTCCATGCATCATCATATCATCCATTACATATAAACATCATAATCATCTCATCATCAATAATGTCACTATCATGGTACAAATCAAGATCAAGTGGGTGTAATATATCAAAATAGGCATGAGGCTACCCATGGCTGATGACTGTCTACATCATCAAATCTATCTACATCAAATATTCAAGTTGAACTGATCTTGAACCTCTTTTTTGAGAGATCGAACCTCAAATCAAACCTCTTCACCCGATCTCTCGAGGGGGTAGTATACCAACATTATTCTTTTCGCTGGGGCAATAGTGAGGCATCCAAAAAAATTAGAGAAATTTTGACTTTTGATCAGGGCAAGGTTATTCTTTTAACCAATGAAACAAGTGCATCGTTTCAAAGAAGGGCAAAATGTAGACATCAAAAATATACAAATTGTTATCACACTCTGATCTTGACTACTAACATCGTTTCATCTTGAATCATCCCTCGGTCTAACCATTTAACCAAATCTCCTTATCTGATTAAATTCATCAATATCCCTCCTTTAATTAAATAAACCAATTATTTAATTAAATCTCTCTTTTGTTAATTAGATCAATCACATCTGATCTAATTATCCCTATTTAATTAAATAATCAATTTATTTAATTAAATATCTGAAGTCTATCCATTAAATTAAATAAATTAAAACCTTATTTGATTTAATCTAACACCATCTCTTTTAATTAAATAAATCAAAATTCTTATTTAATTAACCTCTTAGCATATTCCTCATTTGATTTAAATAAATCCATAAATTTGAGTCAAATAGGTCACATCATCTAACCTCTCTCATTAAATTAATTCACCCTTAATTAATTTAATCTCATCTCATGTCCCATCCTCTAGATAATGCAAGTTGCACATAAAAATAGATTTAATTCATTTATTAAATCTCTATTTCCCTCACAATGGCATCTTTTGGAATATTCTCTCAATTTGAATTCAAATTATTCCAAGTCAACATATGCATCCAACAAAGCAATAATTTTATATTATATGTCCTTTTTCTTTGAGCCAAGTGACATTTATTATATTCCCTTCCCTCTCACAAGTCATTTCAACAAATTTGAATTTCAAATACAAGCATTTATGGGTACAATCCCTAAATCTTGCATCCACTCATGGTTTGACAAGTGGAATCATGCCATTGGATGAATGTTAATCCCACATTGCTCTATTTTGAACATTCATCCATCTTGACATTCTATAAATGAAGAGCTTATTTCCTCATTTAATGATACACAATTTGAGTAAACTTATTATACTCAAATCCATAGCAATTTATCATCAATTTCATCCAAGCATAGTTAGGTTTTATGCAGATTTTCATCTTGGAGCATACATCAAGCATCAACAAAGTGGATCACTCGTCATCACACATCAACCTTGCATCATTGGAGTTGGGAAAGGGCCAATTTTCATATCAAATTGGCACCAATTCCCCCATGGGATCAAGAGTTTGCATTGCTTTCAATAGGATTTAATCTACTTTCTTGTTCTTTCATTATTTTTTTCTCTTCATTCCTATTTTGAGTTTTGTTAATGGATTTCATGGGGAATCCTTGTTCTTACTTCCATTTGATCTCCTAATGTATTCATTTGTTATGTTTTTGCAGGTATTTGGATTAGAGTTCTATAGTTACATACTTGAATGCAATCTTAGGTTACCGCAAACTATAATAATGTGATCTGCTAATAACCATTATGGAAAGTATTAAAGCAAGACCCATGCTATATGGGATACATTTCTCTGATCAGGTTTACATACCTTAATGATCAAACACAAGTTTCCCAAACACTCTAGGATACAATCCAAGATCATACCACAACTTTTTCAAGACAACTAATTTTTTGACCCAATATTTAAGGTTGTTTTTTAATACCAACAAAAGCATTGGTAAGAGCATGATTAGGGTACAAACCCTAGGCTTCCGTAGAAACATAAACAATAACTCTAGTGGATTAGTGAGGTTTCAATACCAGAAAGATTGAGACATTGTAGCTAATAACAAAATCTTGCAATCTAAAGATTGTAGCCAATAAGAAGCACACTATGTAGCTTAGTGACATTTGTAAATGCAATCTATGTGAAGAAGAATGATAGTCACTTGAGATGTGACAGTCAAAAAGAGGTTGAGCAGTGACAAGATAATAAAGCTCAAACCTTGCATAGTAAAGTGGAGATTTTAATAGTGAGTTTTCTTACCCCCTTGCTAACATTAAGGGTTTTTCAAATGCTTTTGGTAGTGTTAGACAAGGCAAATGCAATCAGGGAATGACTTTCCAAATGAAGTAACAGTGGTAATCATAGGTTCAATGTTTCTTCTTAGCTATTAATGTATAATGGAGGTAGTGGATTGTATGTTTGAGCAGTGTTTTGAGACTCATCAAAGATAAGAGAATAGTGAATAATACCTTATGGACTATGAAGTAGTGTCAATAAGGTTGAAGGATCTTAAGATCTACAATACCATGAAACAATGAGTCCCCTGTAGTAAGTAGGCAGTATATAGGGTATAGTTTGATTTTATAGAAGGATGCTCATGAAAGGAATCTTCAAGTGATAGTGAGTGAGCTATTTGAGATTGCAGCTGAGGGTGTAATACCTAGTCTTAAATTAAGTTAGCAAACCAGTAAATGTGCAAGAAAATCAAATCGTACACAACAAACAATTCACAATGTTATCTTGCATAATGACTTGAGTTTGAAGACAAAAATCACATTGTATCTTGATGAAAGTGGTGACCTTAATGGTCAATCACTGGAAACCATGATTTTAAAACATGCTATTGTTCTTATGGAGGCAACATTTTAAGCAAGGCAGTGAGTGGTGGTTTGGAACAATGGCAGGTATGAGGGACTTGCTTTATATGAATACTATGCAATCTAACTTAAGACACCATTCTTAGAAGAGATTGAAGGTGGATTATGGAACTCAAGGGTTACCATGAAAAGGATTAAAGAAAAGACAGATCTATTTAAAAGCCATAGTCATGAAGATATTAAAGATGTCACATGTAAAACCCTAGTAGTTGGAGTAATGAATACAGTGCCAAAGAGGATAGTGTGTTGGGGTAGATTTAGGAGATCTCCACATTATCCAATTATAGGGAAATACATCATTTATTTATTTAATTAATTAAAAGAAATCATTCTAAACCCTATATAGGATACATTGATACTTCAAAAACCTCTGAAGGAATTTGAGATTATGCAAATATATGTCAAGTAAATACCTAGATTACAAATAGTAGCAGGAACAATGTAAGATTTGTTGAGCAAAGCAGGAATGAGATAAGTAGCAATGAATCCTATGCCTCCTTTTACGCACATCTCCTCACTATTCTCTGTCATTCTTTATAGAAACATTCTCCATTTTGGCAGTCTATTCTTGAAAATAATGTTTTGACAAAGGTTTTAGAGTATGTTTATTAAATTGAAAACTCCATTCTAGTGGGCTATTATGGAAAATAAGATTTTGACAAAAAATTTAGGGTATATTTATTAAAGTTTTAGAGTATTTTGGCAAGCTATATTGTTTATTCCTTAAATGATTTATTCAAATGGATTGTGACTAAATAAATGACTAACTATTTAGTCATTTTTATTTGTGTGACTAAATAATTTTTAATCAACAACCAAACTAGTAATTTATTTACTCATTTATAGTTGAGTTGCAAAAAAATAAGCAGAATTCAGTCATTTTTAGTTGTTGTGACTAAAAATTTTAGTCATCTAGTCATTTATTTTCCAAATTCTAATAGTGTGTGCTTCCTTGTGCGATTAGGGCTCTCTCAATGTTGAGGGCTCTAGGGATAAGCTTGTCATAAGAAGTGAGGCATTGCATCTTTAACTAAAAAGATAAATCTGTATTGACATTAGAAATGATGATTCTAACTTTTTGCTCCTTAGGAATGGGTCACTTGCTCTTACTAGCTTGCTACCTCCATTGTTGTATGAAGTTTGCAATCAAGTTCAACATTCTGATTTTAGGAGTCTAATGGTTGGAAATCATAGTAAAATCATAATTTAATAAGTTTTGGAATTCACATTTTAAAATGATTTTTGTGGTCATTAACTTCAGACTATCTTCTCTTTTTCAAGGGTGGTTGCATGCCAATTTTTTTTGTGTAAAATATTGGAATTATTAGATTTTGTTATCTGTCTATGAATAAAAATTATTGGAGTGTGAGGTTGATATTTTTTGAAGATCTAAATAGTCAAGCTTGGTAAAGAAAAATCATGTCAGATAATATTAGTCCAGAAAAAAATGAAGAGACACTCAATAGATTGTGGGCTAGATTGAAAAGAAAGGGTGATGGGAAATGTTATTGTCCTTGTAATAATTTCAAGGGTGTGAAGACAAGACAAGTTTTAATCACAATAGCTGAGAAACATTGTAGGCAACATGGTCACGTTGAAGGGGGGCATGATTATCGTCCATTGGTAAGTTGTTCATTATATTTGTTTATATTGATTGAATTTGTAAATGTTTATATCATTTTAACATTATATATATAATCACTTGATCATGATCATGGTTTACTTGCGTCTATCATTATTATAAAGGTGGGGCACCCTAGGGAAGATGATATGGATTATCACGGCTAAGAGAATGTGGTTTTGCAAGTGCACGAACATGGAGTTGTGAAAATCAAAGATGAAGTTAATGATCCTCTGGAAGAAGATGATCATGCGCCAAAAAACACAATTGAAGATGATGGTACAAATACATTGATCCATGACACATTTAGTGGCAGAGTTGATCATGATGACCGAGATTACTTTGATGATGTTCATGATTTACCTGTACTTGAGAAGGCATACGAGCCCCTTTATGAAGGCTCCCAAACAAATCTTCGATCTATTGTATTGTTGTTGTTGATTTTGAAGGTTATGAATGGTTTATCAAACATAGCAATCTCACGGATGTTAAAGTATGTCATCTATGTCATCTTTTTTCATCTATTTTAATTGTTGTTAGTTCATCACTAGTAAATAAAAGATGAAATATGTACCATTAATATTCTTTATATTAACAAATTATTTTTTGTTGTAGATTGATTGGAGAATTTTTGTTACCACCATCAAATATTTTACCTCGCTCATACCGAGATTTATCTAGCACTATGAAATATATCAGAATGGAGTATCAAGCAATAGATGCATGTCCCATTGATCATATTGTATATCATAAACAACATACCAAGTTAAAGATATGAATGTATATATCAAACCTCTTATCAATGAGTTACTAAAGTTATGGAATGGTGTCACTATGTATGACATCTCTAGACCAATAGGACAAAGACAATTTCAATTCCATGCAATGCTTGTATGGACAATTCATGTGCCCCAAGGTTAACACATTTTTGTAGTATGTTATAACGTTTGACCGCACTTTAACAATATTTAATTTTATGAAGTAGATATCATGCATGTTTTTAAAATAATCTATTCATTATATATAATTATAAAAATTGACATATTTAATCCAATTATATATGATCTTGCAGGTCTTCAAACAAAAGAAAAATTTGCATGTCCAATTTGTGGTCCAAAGATGAAATCTTGTCATTCAACCAGTTTAGGAAAGAAGGTGTTTGATGAGTATAGGCACTTCCTCCATAGAAATCATAAGTATCGAACTACTGAAAAACATCTTTTCAATGGGAAAGAAGATACTACATCAAAACCATAAAGAATGGCACCTCACCTATGGAAGTTGGAATATAATAGAATTAATCGTCAAGGTTATACATAGGATCAAATTGTTTATCTAACATATATGATATGTTTTGAATTTATATTTTTATATTGTGTTGTGTTTACTCATGTTGTAATTGATAATGATTGTTGTTGTTAATTTTTTTAACTTATATGCTTCATGAAGGTCGTCAAGGCATTAATGCTCAGCTTCCACAAGGACTGAAAAGTTATCCTAGACAATTTAGCAGGTTGACCTACTATGAGCAGCTACAAATTGTGCATTTGTTTGATACAATGCATCTCGAAAAGAATATAATAGAAACATTATGGAAAATATTGGATGGAAGACATGAGAAAGAAAAAATTGTCAAAATTTGTGAACGGCATTCAAGAAGTCAATCATGCAATGAAAAAATTTTATTCAATTAAATAGCGGTGGAACCAAATTAATATAAATTTCTATCTTTGTCATAATAGTGGTTTACAATTCTAAAGGAGGCAATTTAGCTGAAATCCATATTTTTAGAAAATGTAATGATTTAAGCCTTAAAAATATCCATTTAAGGATTCCAATTGAAGAGGGTTTGATCAAATCACCTTAGATCAAAACCCCTTGGATATAACCTTGCTAGTTTTAAACCATACCTATAAATGCTTCTCCTTTACACCTATCAAAATGCTGATAAAAATCACTTTTGATTTAGCTTTTGGGGGATCAAATGAATTCATTTAAAATTTATTTCAAATGATTATGGTATTCCTCAAAACAATCTATCCAATGAATATAATTTTAATATGTTTTGGTTTTGTTATGTATTTGTTTTTTAAGTTTTATTAAACATGGGTTTTTCATCGAAAATGAATTTCTTTGTTCTTCACATGTGGAAAAATAGAAGATTATAAAAAAACAAATTGAAAAATATAAGTGCACCAGATATTGAAGTCCTTGATCCAACAAAAAATAAAATTAAATTTTGACATATACAAAAAAGTTACCGTTATCGTTCAGCACTATGTCTGAATTGTAATTAGTTTAATTTTGAAACTTGATTAAGGAAAAAATATTGAATAAAAACTATCTAAGTGGAAGCACTGAATATCAGAGTTACAAATCTAAATTTGAAAAGAATTGAATTTTATCCTTCATGGAAAGTTATCGTTATACGATTAGTAAGTCACTTTTTAAAATGTTGTTTTCTAAAAAAATCAATTTTGTGGGAGATGGAAAAATAAGTGCAATTGATTTCCAAAAATTTTGAAAAATATTTTGGAATCTCTGAATAAGAATTGATGACTCTAGTTGCACCATCTTCAAATTCCTCACCCAGTTTAGCCACTATAGGTGCAGAATGTGAAGATTTAGTTAAAAATAATAATTTAGGTGTCGGTTTGGCTAGGTATGAAACCACTATTGTGTAGGATCACCCCTTCCTTGTTTATTAACTTTCATGACAAAGCAATGCTATAAAAAAGTCATACGAAAAATTTGATTTCCCACCAGTTTGTTTAGAACATAAACAATATAATAACAAGAAAGGTGAATTTGGGTCGGATGGCTTAGCATGATTTGTTTAAGGATCTAACTCCATTAAATATTTGAAGGGGAGTATCTGATGGGGAAAGGTAGATTGAGGAAAGTGAGAGGTAATTATAAGATGGTCATGAAGATTAATTGGAATACATTTTACATATGTTTTTTTATGTATATTGTACTTATTTAATTTTTAATCTTCAATATACATCAATTATAAATTAAGGTCGTATACTGTGGTATTTAACTAATTATACGCCGTTTTTGAATTTCAATTTTTTTTAATACAGTTGGTCGAGAGTGGGATGCACTACATTTTTACATCACAAACAATCTTGATTGGATGATAGTATGGATTAAACGATGTCAACAATCTGGTCACGCATTAACATGGGAAGGTGTAGCTTCATTGGTCAAAGAATAATGGAGATTCTAATGTTACACAAAGGGAAATTGATTTAGCATATGGTTAGAATAAATTTTTATATAAATATATTAATCACTCATATTATTCAATTATTTTCAATTATATTGATGTATATATATATGTTGAGATTGTTTTGCTTTGCATACATTGACCAAGAATAAATATGTTTATCAACTAACGATATTGTAATAATTTTTACATGTTTGACATATTGCAGGTGAAAAACCACAAGGTTATGTGGTGCAATGGTCATAAATTTCAAATCAAAATGTTGGATGACATGAAAACTTGTGATTCTGGTATAACTGCAATCTTTCAGGTGACTAATGTTTCATCTAGAAGTGACATACATGCAGAAGTCTCAAAAAATTGATACTATGGGATTTTGGATGATATACTTGAGTGTGACTTTAATTCCTTCAGATTAATTATGTTTTGTCATCCTATGGTATAGAGCTATGATGATGAAATGATCTACGAGAGAATTTTTATTGAACATGATAATGGTTACCATAGTTGTCTGAGTTGATGACGGTGGAAATAGACCTATTTCTTCAAGCCAGTAAGCGAGCAAGGTATTTTACTCAGAGGTTTCAGGTAAACCGGGTTGGTCATTTGTTGTTAGACATGTGATCCAAGAGGAAGGTCGGTAAAGTATAATGTGGTGGAAGAAGAAGATATCGAAGAACTAGAAGATGATGTAGATGATGATCAGGATCAACAGTTAGTTGATGATGTCCCTGACGAAGATGTCGAAGAGGAGGAACTAGATCATGATAATGTAGGAGTTAATGTTCATGAAGATGATATCCATGTGGATGATGACATTATCAAAACTGATATCGATGGCAATGATGATGATATGGCCAATCCTTACAATGTCGAATCTAGATTGGATGATATAGACAAAGAGTTGGATGAAGAAGAAGATCAATGACATTGAAATGTATTAGCTATGTGATTATATTATCTATTTGATATTAATTTCTTGATAGAATTATATTTAACTTATGTGGTTATATAATTAATTCATGATGTTTTTAATTTTTACGCCATTACATAATTAATTTAATGATGTACTTTTTAATGTTTGAAAGGTTAAAAAATTAAAACATTTCAATAGTGATGTTAACAACCTTGAAATTAGTGTGTTTTATGTTTCATGTGATTATAAAAGATTAAAAAGTCAATTGTAGAGGTGGTTATTCATTGGTTGATGTGTAAAGGCCTTTAAAAGGCATAAAGTGATCATTGTAATGGTTGTTGATGGTTGAGGGATTAAAATACAAGCTCTTGACATTCAAAAATCTGTGTTTTTCTTCAAAATTTATGTACTTTTCCTATTATGCAACACTGTATAGTCACATGCAGCCATATTTTGATGTGAAATCTATTCCAGGTCATGAAGATATGTGTTAGCTTTGATTTGAATCTGATTTGATGGCTTAAGGCATTGATTTGAGTTATAAAGCTTCATTTCTTTGCATACAGCTTGGTTACCCTGTTTTTGAGGGTTTTGTAGTCCAAAAATGATATAAAGGGGCTCTTATACTTTTTGTGATTATTGTAGCTTGTGTAAGAGGCCTCATGGATATTGTTGTAATTGTAGGATGCATAAATAGGGCATAAGATGAGAAATAAAGAAGGTATAGTTGTTGTCTTCAAGAGTTTTGTGAAGAAAAGCATGTGAAATGAGAGGTACTTTCTGGCCCGATGCTTGTTTGCTCCTTCATTTTCTATAAGAAGGATTTCAAGGCAAGAAGTACAGGTTAGCAAGTTAGATATTTTTTGGTCAGGTCTAGGTAGAGTTGACAAGCAAATTGTAAAGTTCGATGGTTTTAAGGAAAATGCAATTTAGGTTTTGAGTCACTCTATAGTAGGTTTTGAATTCATGGCGAGTTGATGTTTTATGACAGTACTAGAATTTGAATTGAAATGATTAATTCAAACTCATGTCTCTCCATTGTACATGCATATCTGAATTTTGAATAATATAATCAAGGGTTGTCTCGTTCATCTCACTCTTGTGGTGTGTATGATTTATGTTTTGGCTTTAATTCAAGGAATTAATTAAAATGTTTAAAATGGGATTGTGAGTGGATATGTTTTACGTATAAGGATTTGATAAGTAGTATTGGGTTAGAATACATGTTGATGAAATTGTAAAACAATGTTCTCAAGGATCTTATATGTTATGTGTTAAATCTATCATAAACACTTAGATGTTTATGAATTTGACTCCTTGAATGGATATATGGCACTGATCTAAGTTGTACTAATTTGTATGGTTCACTATTTTGTTTGTCTTTACCTAGCGTTTGCTAAAAATTGCAAATCAATGACTATTTTACAATATGGAATGTTGTGGTTGTCTCATGCTCAAATGATTGATATTATGATGAATAACCAATTCTGTTGATATTATGTTGTTATGTGAGCTATTAAATGAGATTATCTTGTTGTTGTTAATGTTGTTTACAATAATAGTGCGAGAGGTTGTAAATGCATTAGAGATCACCAAATCACAGGTCTTATGAGAGCCCAAAGTGTAGGAGGGTTTTAAAATCTTAGTCAATTGGTCCAGGTCCTTCAAGTTCCCTTTGATTGGAATTGGCAATTCTATGGGTAAATTAGAAGACCAACACGGTTAGGTAAAACAACCAAAAAGTAGAGGGAGAGAGAGATGGAGGATTGGAGTGAGAGAGAAAGGGAGGGGAGTGGGAGAGATAGAGGTTAAGGGGTTGAGGGTAGGGGAGGAGATAAGAATATGAGTGAGAGAGAGAGAGAGAGACTTGAGAGAGAGGGAGGGGTAGGAGGGAGAACTTGAGAGAGAGAGGAGGGAGTGGGAGAGAGATATAGGGTAGAGGGTTAAGCGTAGAGGGTAGAGGGTTTAAGGGTTTAGAGTTTGAGGGTTATGTTGGAAAGACGGAGCTCACTAAAGGGAGATTGTTGAAGATATTATCATTAATGTCAAGGTGATGTCAAGGTAAAAATCATTGTTGAAGTAAATGAATCATGTTAAAGCATCACAAAGGCTTAAACAGAATAATCATAAATAATGTTCAAAATGTGTGCGTAAAAAGAGTGAACTTAGTTTGATGGCTCAATTAGACTATGAATCAGAGATATGTCAATCTATAAGCTTAAATATTGATGAACAGATATGGAAGGTAAAGAATTAAATAAATAAATTGCTTTTGCTCTAAACAAAAATTAAATACCTTAAGGTAATCAGCACCGATCACTATGCAGCAACAAGACAAATCAGAAGAAGACGAAATAAGAAAAAAGAAAAAAGAAAAAAGCAACGAATATAGCATAAGAACAAAAAAGGCACATACGGTTAAAGAGGCATAAGAATTTAAATTGTTTTTTCTCTAAACAAAAATTAAATACCTTAAGGCAATCAGCACCGATCACTATGCAACAACAAGACAAATAAGAAAAAAGACAAAATTAAAAAGCAACGAATATAGCATAAGAACAAAAAAAGGCACATACGGTTAAAGAGGCAGCGATTGATAAAGAATCAAATAAGAAAAATGAAGAAAGGACAAAAACAAATAAGACAAAAATAGAAAGATTAAATCAATACAGCTAGAACAAATCACAACACCTTATTCCATAAAGATAAATAATTCACTTGTTCTGAAGTGACACGAGTGTCTCTAACAAGTGACGTGTTTTAGTTTCTAAACAGATACATACATAAAGTGGTGCAATTTGGTAAAAGACATGTTGTGAGTAAAAGACAGTAATTCAAGAGACATGCTACTTAAGAGAGGTTGCAATCCTTGAGAACAATATAAATAAGATACAAATTAGATTGAAAAAATAAGTATGCTATGTGGAATAATTGATATATCTTAAAGCACAAGTGTTGTGTGGAGAAAAATGTATATCAACTGAATAGTGTAGAGAAGGTGATTAAATGAAGATTTTCTGAGTTGAGTGGATCATATTGAATATCATATGTAATTAAGTAAGAGAGAAAAAATATGAGTTTTTGAATGTAATATCCAATGAACAAAGCGCAGGTTTTGGGCAGACATTAAACAAAAAAAATTGTGAGTACAAATAAAAGATAATGTGTGTGTAAAGAATATTCAAAGAGAAGAGAGTAAGAAAAGGAAGCATATTATATATACACAGCAGATTGAAAATTGGGAAGAAGCAGATATAAAGAGTATATATATACTGATTTTTGAAGCATATTTAAACAGATTTATGGAGCATATTTAAGCAGACCTGTGAAGGATTTACAAGTAAATTGGAGTAAATGAAATATATATATGAAGATCATCAAGTAAAAGAAAATAGAAGTGAAGCAGACCTTGTATCTAATTTGAAGCAGATTTTTGAAGGAATTTAATAGCAGATTTATGACAGTGTCTAAAGCAAAGGTGTGAAGAGGATTGGAATAAGAGGACACATACAGATCTGTGATATAGAAGAGAATTTCATGCATACATAGAAGAAATCTATGCAAAGATAAACGAGAAGATTATATCTAATTTGTAAGAAGAGTGTTTGAGCAGAATTGTCCATCATCCATTGAAGAAGCAACATTGAAGGTGGAATATTATCATTCAAGTTATCATTTTTGCTATGTTGGTGCTTGGAAAGTAGGAGGTTGGTGCCTACGAACATTAGGGGTTGGTGCTCCTTGTTGGTTGGTGCCTACTAAATCAGCATTAGAGGTTGATGCTCCTTGTAGGTTGGTGCCTACTAAATCAAAATTAAGGGTTGGTGCTCTTTGTAGGTTGGTGCCTACTAAACTACATATTTGGTGATTCAAGTAGGTTGGTGCCTACATTCATTGTAAAAGCTTACATAATTTATAAAGTACAATTGTTGGTGTCAACTTGTTCGTATTGTGATATTCTTGCATAGTTGAGTTGTGTTAGAGTGTGAAGTTGATAAAGGTTGTAAAGGGTAAAAGTTTGTTGATATACTGATTCACCCCCCCCTCTCAGTATATCTTTGTGCTCTTCAGGTTAATGGTTTAGGGTTTAGGGTTAAAGGTAGAGGGGAGAGAGATAGAGGGAGTGAGAGAGAGAGAGAGAGAGAGACCTGAGAGAGGGAGAGGGGGTAGGAGGGAGCATCTTGAGAGAGAGAGGGAGGGAGTGGGAGAGAGATAGAGGGTAGAGGGTTTAAGGGTTTAGAGTTTAAGGGTTAATGGTTCAGGGTTTAGGGTTAAAGGTAGAGGGGAGAGAGATAGAGGGAGTGAGTGAGAGAGAGAGACCTAAGAGAGGGAGAGGGGTAGGAGGGAGAGCCTTGAGAGAGCAAGAGGGAGGGAGTGGGAGAGAGATAGAGGGTAGAGGATTTAAGGATTTAAGGGTTAAGGGTAGAGTGGAGAGACTTAGGAGAGACAAAGACAGAGACAAAGACATACAGAGAGAGAGTTAGGAGGGGAAAGGGAGAGGGGAAGAGGGGAGGAAGGGGAGAGAGAGAGAGATACCTAAGAGAGGGAGTGATGCTAGGACAGAGAGACTTCAGAGATAGAGAGAGGGAGGGAGTGGGAGATAGATAGAGAAAGGGTTAAAGGGTGGGGTAGAGGTTTAAGTGTTTAGGGTTTAAGAGTTGAAGGTTTAGGTTTAATGGTTTAAGGGTAGAGGCATATAGAGGTGAGTGAGAGAATGAGATGCCTAAGAGAGAGGGAGGGGTGGGAGGAGACTTGAGAGAGAGAGAAGTGCTAGAGGTTTAAGGGTTTAAAGTTTAAGGGTTAATGGTTTAAGGTTTAGGGTTAAGGGTAGAGAGGAGAGATATATATAGAGATTGAGTGAGAGAGACTTGAAGAGAGAGGGAGAGGGGGTAGGAGGAGGCTAGAGAGAGAGAGGTGAAGGGTAGAGGGTGGGGTTAAGGGTTTGGGGTTTAAGGGTTGGGTTTTAGGGTTATGGGTGAAGGGAGAGAGATAGAGGATTTAGTGAGGAGAGAGAGAGAGAGAGGGAAGAGTGGGAGAGAGATAGAGAGTAGATGGTTAAGGAAAGAGGGTGAAGGTAGAGGGTTGAGGTAGAGGGGAGGGAGATAAGAGTGAGTCAGAGAGAGAGAGACTTGAGAGAGGGAAAGAGGGTAGGAGGGTGAGACTTGAGAGAGAGGGAGGGAGGGAGGGAGGGATTGGGAGAGAGATAGAGGGTAGAGGGTTTAAGGGTTTAGAGTTTAAGGGTTAATGTTTTAGGGTTTAGGGTTAAAGGTAGAGGGATAGAGATAGAGGGAGTGAGAGAGAGAGACCTGAGAAAGGGAGAGAGGGTAGGAGGGAGAGACTTGAGAGAGAGAGAGGGTATAGGGTTTAAGGGTTTGTGGTTTAAGGGTTAAGGGTTAATGGTTTAGGGTTTAGGGTTATGGGTAGTGATGGACCTTCAATTTTTTGTTCTTTGTGTTCTATTTTATCCTGCCTTGTGTCTCTGGTCATCTATGGTGTTTGGGAAAAGACTAAGGTTGGGGTTTTACCTTCATCTTCATGTAAAACCCTAGTGTTCATCTTACACCTTTGATGGGATCTATTTGGCTATTACTTTTTGGGAAGGTTTTAAAACAACTTAAGCCCCATCGCTTTGTCTAGGCTGGACCCCCTTTTGTTTTATCATTTTATTTCCTTCACCTAACTTTATTTTTCTTGAGTCTTTTGTTGGTCCCATGTTCCCTCATTAAAACAACTTATGTCATTGTTTGTCATTGGCCTAGTGATGTCCCCTTATTCCTTTAGGGGAGAGGGCCCCGTAGTCATGCAGGCTAACTTTCTCAACATGTAGCAATTGACTAGAATATCATAAAACCTTCATTTTTTTTTAAATGTAGACTAGTCTCTTATTTATCTATAACTAAGCTTTGGAGGTGCGACTCATCATGCAACTCACCACATCGACAAATCTTTTGAGAAGTGTCTAAAATTTTACTTTTTAAAGGTTCAACCAAAACTTAATCATGGAACCCCCAATAGTTGAACCAAAAAAATATCATTTTTTGCTTGTAGAATATGATATTTTTATTTAAATTACAATTATTATACAACTTAAGTGGACCAAATACTTATTGATAACCATAAATATTTGATATCTCTACCTTTTATATTCAACACTTATGGACTAATAGTTGAACAAAAAAAATATATTTGTTGTTATAAAAACAACACATAATTATTTAAAATACAACTTATATTGAACAAAAATGGACCAATAGTTGAACACTAAAACTTTTTGAAAATCCTTCACATTTAATGGGAAAATACATGTTATTTATTGTGCTCACCTTTTATATTTGTGATAGGACAAACTATTAATATAAAATTATCCAATGCTTGTACATTGCTACCCCAATTGTTGTACACATAAGAACAATATTTTTTCACTATGATTACAATACTTGTTTAAATGAGTGTCTTGTTTTATTAAATGAGCATTTTATTTTTTAAATGATATACTTATAGTGGAGAGTTGTGATATTTTATTGGAAAAAAAAATACTTATTTCACTTCTTCATGAATGTATTTATGCTTTTTTCATATAACATTTAGAGGTTCTCATGTGTTCAAGTATGGGTCCATTTTTTATCAACATTTGGTTTTTTCTTTATTTACATTTGGATTGTTTATTTACAATATATAGTGTAAATATGTGGTAAGACTAGGTATTATCATCACGATTGAGTGTGTGACTATTTGACCCCGCACGACTATTGGGCCCTCTCCCCTAATAAATATTTCTATTTTGTAGAGGGACAAGTTCACATCGCTATAGATCAATCATCGTGTGATCTTAGTCACTCCCCGCCATCCTGCGATGACCACACCACACTATCTTTGTTGATCGCGATATCACAAACGAGTGCCACTTGTCTCATCCAGTGAAGCCGAAGGAATGATAAATAATTTGATGCATCTTCAATACATTATGTTGCAGGTTGCTAAAGAAGTTATAAGATGCACGTGTTTTAAATCAACAGAGATTTTATAATCTCAGTAGAAAGGTGCTTGATGGTTAATAACAAGGCTAGTGACAGTGTTGAATGAATAGGATTGCCGATGGCTGAGATCAATTGTTGCCCGCCATCGCGTGATCAAAAGTTGTGAGGTCTTTATTAATTGCAATATCATAGGCGGGCGCCACGTGGATCTCCTTGGAAACAAGTAGTATGGTGGGCCCCTTATTGCCACAATGGAGACTATGTTAGTTTTCTTTGAAGGTAGTCATCTGATGATCTCACCAAGTTAAAGGATTGACGACTAATATTTTAATTTTCATCAAATGTGATTAGATTCATTCGTGCAGCACCCGAGTAAGATTTAATTGTAGCCATGACATCTACTACCATGGTTTGATCAAAATAAAGAAACTATTCTTCTACTTTTGGTATCACAAAGCATTCAAAACATCTTCAATCGGGATTGTTAGTGGATATGTTCTGTATAAGGATTTGGTAAGTAGTATTGGGTTAGAATACATGTTGATGAAATTGTAAAGCAATGTTCTCAAGGATCTTATATGTTATGTGTTAAATTTGTCATAAACCCTTAGATGTTTATAAATTTGACTCCCTCAATCGATATATGGAACTGATGTAAGTTGTACTAATTTGTATGGTTCGGTATTTTATTTGTATTTACCTAGTGCTTGCTACAAATTGCAAATCAATGACTATTTTACAGTGTGGAATGTGTTGTAGTTATCTCATGCTCTAAATAGTTGATATTACTGATGAACAGCCAATTATATTCAGTATTATGCTATTATGTTGAGCTATTAAATTAGATTATTTATTGTTGTTAATGTTGTTTACGATAATGGTGCAAAGGTTGTAAACGCATTAAGGGATCACCCTTTCGGGTCTTGCAGAGTCCAAAGTGTAGGAGGTCTTTAAAATCCTCGTCAATTGGTCCAGGTCCTTTGAGTTACCCTTGATTGGAACTAGAAATTATATAGGTAAATTAGAAGACCAACCTAATTATAGTAAAAACAACCAACAGGTAGAGGGGAGAGAGATAGAGGGGTTCAGTGAGAGAAAGAGGGAGGAAGTGGGAGAGAGATAGAGGGTAGAGGGTTAAGGGTAGAGGGAGGGAGATAGGTGGGTGAGAGAGATACTTGAGAGAGAGGAGAGGGGTAGGAGGGTGATGCAGAGAGAGAGAGAGAGAGTGAGGGAGTGGGAGATAGAGGGTAGAGGGGTTAAGTGTAGAGGGTGGGGTTTGGGGTTTGCAGAAGTTTGAGGTTAAGGTTTTGGGGTTTAGGTTAAGGTAGAGGGAGAAGATAAAGGAGTGAGTGAGAGAGACACAGAGAGGAGAGGGGTGGGCGATTGTCTTGAGAGAGAGAGGGGGAGGGAGTGAGAGAGAGATAGAGGGTAGAGGATTTAAGGGTTAAGGGTAGAGGGCTAAGGGTAGAGTGGAGAGACTTATGAGTGAGAGAGGACTATTGGGAGAGAGATAGAGGTAGAGAGTTTAAGGGTTTAGAGTTTAATAGTTTAGGATTTAGGTTTAGGGTTAAGGGTTGAGGGAGAGAGATAGAGAGTGGTGGCGAGGAGAAACTTGAGAGAGGAGAGGGGGTAGGATGGAGACTTGAGAGAGAGAGAGGTATAGGATTTAAGGTTTTGGGTTTAGGGTTAATGGTTTTAGGTTATGGGTGGGGAAGATAGATAGATTCGAGAGAGAGAAGGAGGAGTGTGAGAGAGATGAAGTCGTAGAGGTTAAGGTTAGAGGTGAGCGGTTTAAGGGTTGAGGTTGGGAGAATATATAGGGAGTGAGTGAGTGAGAGGGCCGAAGAAAGGAGAGGGTAGGATATTGAAGATACTTGAGAGAGGCAGAGGGGTGGGAGAGAGATAGGAGGGAGGATTAAGGTGGGGTAGATGGTTTTGGTTTGGGATTGGAGGTGGGGAGTGGTGAGAGAAAGACCTAAGAGAGGGAGAAGGGGTAGGAGGGAGAGACTTTAGATAGAGTGAGTGAGTGAGTGAGAGAGATACCTAAGAGAGGGAGTGCTGCTAGGATGGAGAGACTTGAGAGAGAGAGATAAAGGAAGGGAGGTTAAAGGGTAAAGGGTAGAGGGTTTAAGGGTTTATGTTTTAGGGTTTGGGTTTTGGGGTTTGGGGTTTGGGGTTGGGGAAGAGATTGAGGAGTGAGTGGTGAGTGAGAGACCTAAAGAGAGGGAGAGGGGTAGGATATTGAAGATAATTGAGAGAGGGAGGGTGGGAGAGAGATAGAGGAGGAGGGTTAGGGTAGAGTGTAGATGGTTTAGGGTGGAGGGAGAGAGATGAGGGGTGAGTGAGAGAAAGACCTAGAGAGGAGAAGGGGGTAGGAGGAGACTTGAGATAGAGTGAGTGAGTGAGTGATTGAGAGAGACCTGGGGGGTACTTGGACTTGAGAGAGATAAGGAAGGAGGTTGAGGAGGTAGGAGTGAGGTTTAAGGGTTTTAGGGTTTAGGGTTTAGGGTTTAGGAGTTGAGGAGAGATAGAGGAGTAAGTGGTGAGAGAGAGACCTAGAGAGAGGGAGAGGGGTAGGATGTGAAGATACTTGAGAGAGAGAGAGAGAGGAGGAGGTTAAGGGTATGGGGTGAATGGTTTGAGGGTTTAGGGTTAAGGGTGCCTGGGTGAGTGGTGAGAGAGAAAGACAAGAAGGGAGAATGGTGGGAGGGAGACTTGAGATTGGTGAGTGAGTGAGTCAGGTGAGTGGTGAGAGACCTAAGAGAGGAGGTGGTGCTGGAGAGATAGCAGAGAGAGACCTAGAGAGGGAGGGGGTAGGATGGAGAGACTTGATAGAGAGAGGATGGAGTTGAAGAGGGAGGAGATAGAGGGAGGGGGTTGAGGTGGGGATAGATGGTTTGGGTTTAAGGTTTAATAGTTGAGGTTTAGAGTTTCGAGGTTAAGGGTAGAGGGAAGTGTTGGTTTGTTTGCAATGTAACTGGGTTGGTCTTCTAATCTACCTATGGAATTGTCAATCCCAGTCAAGGGCAGCTCGAAGGACCTAGACCAATTGATGAGGACTTTACAAAAGCCTCCTACACTTCAGGCTCTGCAAGACTCGGGAGGTTGATCCCTTAATGTGTTCACAACCTCTGCACCAATATCATAAACATCATTAAAAATAATAGATAATCTCATTTAATAGCTCAACATAATAGGATAATATCGAATAGAATTGGCTATTCATCAACATTATCATCTATTTGGAGCATGAGATAACTACAACACAATCCCAAAGATAAAATAGGTCATTGATTTGCAATTTTAGCAAGCTCTAGGTAAACACAAACAAATATTGAATCATACAACTTAGATCGGTGCCATATATCCATTGTGGAGTCAAATTCATAAGTATTCAAGGGTTTATGACAATTTAACATAATATACATCTGATAACATTGCATTGCAATCTCATCAATATGTATTCTAACCCAATACTACTTATCAAATCCTTATCTGAGAACATATCACCTATAATCCCATTTAAGCATTTTAATTAATCCCTTGAATTAAAGCTAAAATAAGGATCATACACACCACAATAGTAAGATGAATGAAACAACCCTTAGTTATCTTATTCAAAATTTAGATATACATGTACATTGGAGAGACATGAGTTTGAATTTATCATTTCAACTCAAATGCTAGTATTTTTATACAACATTAAATCCCCATGAATCCAAAACCTATTACAAAATGACTCATAACCTAAATTGCATTTTCTAAAACCATCAAAATTTACAATTTGTTTTGCAACTTCACCTAGACTCGACCCAAAATTATCTAACTTGCTAACCCGTACTTCTGGCCTTGAAATCCTTCTTATAGAAAATGAAGGAGTAAATAAGCATCGGGCTAGAAAGTACACATGTCACCAGCCAATTGGAATACCTAGTGACATTCCAAAAATTGTTACAATAGCAATCACCCTAGAGAATATTCTTGTTCATCGTGCCAGCTAAGAAAAGTTGATGCAGCAACAAAATCCATAAGAATCCTATGCCAAGACTGCCACTAAAGCAAAATGGAAACCGTTGTAACTGCAACAGCTTATTTTCCAACCATTAGTAGCCCACTTCTTTTATTCTTCCTTAGTTAAATATTTAGTTACCCATTTTTGATATTCTTCATCAGTTAGCCAGTGAAAATTATTTACCTCATTTACCTTAGCATTATAAGATGTATATTTAATTGCTACCTGATTTGCATCTCTTTCAAAAGATTCCAAAAATGAGCTGGTGCTAATGATTTTATCCATATAGCTCACCAACAAATCATAATCTGAGTCATCACAAATTAATTTAATTTGGTCGTTGATGACCTCATTTGCCTAATCTTGCCACTGTTGGAGTGACCTGATATTCCCCTGCTCATCAATTATATCAGGTAACAATGTGTTACCCCAATCATCAAAATTCTTCACCAATTCCCTAATCCTCCTACTCAAGTCATCTGATAAGGTCTAAAAACCTTGCAATGATTTTACTAACAGATGAGTAGGCTTTAATGATTGGGGCCTATTATTTGTATCAAACCTTGAGGCTTTATACATTATACCCAAATCACTGGCCCTAAGGATCCAATTTTGAATTAGTGGTATCACTACCTCTCGGTCCCTATCTATATTCTTTAAAGCATCAAATAATAAAGAATATAAAGAATGTATAGATGATAATCTATTATCAACCTTTTCATTTAAGTGCCTCAAGACAACAGTGACAATCTCCTTTTGCTTTGAAAGAGATCCCCCACTTACCTTTAATGATGCCTGTAATTCTTAAATTTTTTGCATGAGGTGCTTCTTTCTAGGATTGATGGAGCACTCTATTTCTTCATCAATTTGTTCTAAAAGAGGGGTGAGGGAAGGATTCTGACTAGGAGACCCTGGTGTGGAAACAATTGGAGAAGTAGGAGGCACTGACCCTAATGTGGAAGGTAATGAACTGATTCCTAGAGCATTTGATGTCTCCCCAATCTGTTTATACCTTAACCTATCCACCTCAGTCTGCAACTCAACATTCTTTTGTTGCATTTTGTTGTATTCCTCAATCAAAAGGTTATACTTCTCCATCAGGCTCTTCTTTTCAACCTCTTCTCTTTCAGTAGTCTTTTGGGCCAATTTGGCCACATTCACAGTTAGATTAGTGGCCTCAATGGTTGAGGTCTCTGAAGCTCTTTTTATTATTAACCCTACTCTGAAATTTGGGTTAATATCTGTAACATCTGTCTTTCTCCCTTGTGAAGCCAATGCCCAAATTTTCGAAGTCTCATACTCTTCACTAAAGGAAGAGTCTTGCAGTACTTCCTTGACCTCTTCTTTAGAGTCTTCCAAGGGATGCTCGGACTTTAGAATAGCATTAAATGCTACAACATCTACAATTCCCCATTTAGGAAAAATCAATACACCAACCTGAGTCACTAGTTTTCTTCCTTCCTCTGGAGTAATGTTCTTGAATTCTTCCATTAATTCAGCTTTCACTTCCTCATCATTCTCTTGGTCTGACCTACTAGGTCTCAACTCTCTCCTCTTTTTACATTTATCTTGATATTCCTCAAATTTCATCCTCCATACCAATTGCAAGAAGATAGGAGTTTTTATAAATGCATCATCATCAAGAAAATCCTTACATGCCTCCATTCTTGCATCTTGTACACATTTTCCTTTCATATCCAAATAGGATAAAACCAATTCAAGTGACCTAGGAGGGGAAGACATAACAATCTGCATATCTTGATTAGTAACAACAATCTCATCCATCACATCCTCTAGTGGTTGATTAGTCCTTTTCCTCTTAGGGCTTGCTTTGGATGGTGGTGATGGACTATCTTCTGGTGATGATTCCAAATCAATAATCTTAATTGCCCTAGGTGTTTTGAGCTTTGGACCTGGTTGTGTAGGCAATTTCATTATTTGTTTACCTTTTTTGTCCACTTCTTCTTCATCATTGTTGTCATCCTTTTTCCTCCTGTAAATGGGCCACCTTTCTATAGGTTGGTATGTTGGCCTTGTTTCCATTGGCCTAGCACCTTTTTCTTGCACACCCTAACTCAATTCCAAGTTTATCTTCTTGGTCCTCAAGGTTCCCATAACTTCTTTGAAGTTCCCCATTAGAAAATCAATTTTCTCATGATGTCGACTAAACTCCAACAATGGATCATACTTTGGATCCATTTTGTGCACAATATCTAATAGCTTATCATAAGCTATCCATTTCTCCTTTTTCAACTCCTACCTATTTTGATCAAATTCATTTCTAATCAAGTCCTTAGGAAAGTTGAACTCATGCACAAACTTGCCACCCTTTATTCTCTGTCTAAAAATGGAAGAGAAGCCCTCAGGATCATGTTGCCTCTTTGGACCACACCTTAAGTGGTAATCATCAAAGAATTTTCCAAAGTGTACCCATCCTCCCTTTGAAAATACAAAATCAGATAACATTGTATAATCTAGGAAAAAGGTTCCCTTACCCCTCCCAATGAGGTTATCCTCATGGATACAACCTATTTTCCACATAACCTCTGCAAATCCCACTCTTGGTGGCACATTGTATGGCATTATATGGGGGGTTCCTTGAAAAATGTATACCCTCAAAACAGTGTTGATTGGGTATGGAATAATGTCACCCCAATTATGGTAGACTTTTAATTCTTTCCTCTTCCCCTTCGGTCTGAGGAAATCATGCAATTCCTCAGGGATCTTGGGTAAATTCACCATCAGTTTGTCCCTCAATCTGGAATCAAATAAATTATCAATTGCACATAAATGGTTCCTTCTTTATTACATGATAAGTCTGCAATCCATATCTGTACATGCAATCTTTCTCCATCAACAAATTACCTTAATTCCATCTTCTCATAAAAGAAGTCAGCATTCTTGCACAAGAACATATGCATCAACATAGAATACCAAAAGAATTGAGTGTCTGTATCATTCCACTACAACTTTGATAGCCCTTCATGTATCCTTTTAGCCAAGAAGGAGGCAAAATCATATGTCACAGAGAAATTGGGGTGTTGTATTTGCACCCCCATGAACATGTAGGAAATGGGCATCACCGTGCTAGGATTGAAACCTAAAATCTAGCACAATGAATAAAAAGTGGCCAAGAAATGATTTGCAAAGTAATTTACTTTAAATGGTTCTTGGTCACTAGGGCTAATATGAAATCTTGAACCCCCTGCCCTAGCTAGATGAGGTGGAAGCAACTTAGCTCTGAAAAGAGACTTTAATTTTCCATATTCCTGCTTCATTTCCTCAAGATTGATAGGAACCAAGTATACACTCAACTCACTCAAATCAAAAACCCATTGGACCTCTTCTTTGTTAATGCTCAATAGAACCCTTCCATCATTGTCCTTGATTACCCATGTAACAGGGTCATATCTCACAGCCACAACCCTAAGAAAATCTATATCAGGGAACACATTTGGCACAACCAACTTCCCCATATCATACATCTAGCCATTTGATAAGGGGTGAGGAAAATTCCTCTATCCATACCACAATCTAAACATCTCCAAACCTGTAAGAGGAACCCTAGCATCGACTATATTTGAGAAATTATATACCAATCCCTCCCCTAGGATTTTTCCTCACATCAGAACCAACACCTTCTTCCTATCATTTGTTGACAATGGCAATTGATCCAAGAAATCATCATATAGGTTCCTAGTCAAATAATCAATTTGGCCAGAGTGTTGCTTTGGAGGTGCCATCTTGGATAAACTAGGGCTTACTTACTATTTCACACTTCAAATAATTAGGACTAACCAGAAAATGAAATTATAGAATAAAACCCTGCAATTCCCCACAATTCAATCAACCTACAGCCCTAAAACATTTATCAACAAGCCCAATAACAAGCATAAAGTAAACAATTTTTCAAA
>VDFB02000017.1:534987974-535010582 GCA_007258455.2 Sequoia sempervirens
AAATATTACAAAATCCCCCAAGTACCAAAAAATGATGAGGGCCCATCCAAATCATACATTGATCCTGCCACCCTCACATCCACTTCTGAGACAGAGACACCCATAATTCCTACCATCTCTAATATCAAGCTCATCATCTAGGAGGATAGTTGTGGAAGCTACAGGCTCCCTAACAATGCTTTTGTGATAGGAGAGTTACCACAATCTCCTAGATCACGAGGACGCCCACAACAAAATCAAGCTTCCACATCTCAAACGTCTCCTAAAGATTATCCCGAATTCACAAGCTGGGGAGATCTAGACCAAGAGGTAATTGAGATAGATCCATCACATATGTTATACCAAGATGAGAGACCAACAACTAATTTACCAATGGATGAAAGAAGCAAAGGTCTCCAAATGATGCTCGCAATGGGTTACGACAAAAATCAAAGATTGGGACAAAATGACAATGGCCTTATAATACCTATCATGCCAGAGACACGACCAATAACAAACCTTGGCCTTGGATGTACCCCTCTGTGTATAACCATACGTGGCTAAAGTCCTCCAGTTAGAGTTGTTAACAAACCTTGTCAGCTGACAATAGCAGAACTACAATTACCAGTATCTACAAGCCGTGTCCTAGACAACTATACCTTTGATATAACCGATGTCTATAGTAGTAGTGATGATGAGCACCCCATGAATAATCTACCTAGGTTATTTGAGGACACCACCCTTGGCATGATCAATACCTTATTTTTTGAGCCAAACAACCAAGACCATGAAATCTGCTTGGTATATCCCCAACTCATCGATTATGACCAACGAGGACCACCAGTTCTTGATACATTCGAAAATGATGAAGCGCTCTCAGAATTCATGGGATTGAGGGATAACATTCTAGATGGAGATCATAAAGCAGGGTTTATAATGGATTTGGACACACATTCCTATTATGGGGAAACAATTGAATCCTTCAGTCGTAAAAGTGACAAACTAAGAATAATATCCAATTCCTTGAGTGAAAACCACACTATGGCACTCTCTGACAAGAAAAAAGTAAAAAGAAAGGACGCATCCAATGGTGAAAACCTCTCTGAGGCACCTGAGGATGGGGGATTCAATCTTCCTTTAAGAGTTATTCATCAGGAGAAGTCAACAGTCTTGGCCGAAAAATGCAATCCTACCAATCTAGGAACAGAGGAGACCCCGCATATCACATTCTATGCGGAATCACTATTATCAGAAGAGCAAGAACTCCTAGTAGAATTCCTAAGAGAAAGGAAAATAAACTTTGCATGGAGTTACACTGACACACCAGGGCTTGATCTAGAGACTATGGTTCATCACTTAGCTATGTATCCAAAAGCAAAACCGGTCAAACAAAAGCTTCAAAAAATGCATCCTCAAATTGCCTTATTGGTCAAAATGGAGCTCAAAAAGTTGTTAGATGCAGGATTTATCCGACCAATAGACTATCCAGAATGGGTATCAAATCTGGTACTTGTTTCGAAACCTGATGGAGCCATTCGAATATGCACAGACTTCAAAGATTTGAACAAAGCATGTCCAAAAGATGACTTCCCACTTCAAAACATTGACATGATAGTGGACATGACAGCGGCACATGAAATGTTATCATTAATGGATGGATTCTCAGGATATAACCAAATCATGATAGCAAAAGAGGATCAACATAAGACAGCTTTCACTTTTCCATGGGGGACCTACTGCTGGAACATGATGCCATTCGGCCTAAAGAATGTAGGAGCAACCTATCAAAGGGCCATGACATTAATATTCCATGACATGATTCATAAAATAGTTGAGGACTATGTCGACGACATCCTAGCAAAATCTAGAAAAATACAAGATCATATAGCAACCCTAAGCACTATCTTTGATAGACTAGAGGAATACAAAGTCAGACTAAATCCCAAGAAGTGCTTCTTTGGCGTACAATCAGGTAAATTGCTAGGATACATAGTCTCCATGAGGGGTATCAAGGTGGATCCAGAAAAAGTGAAAGCAATCCTTGAGATGGAAGCACCAGATTCATTAAAACAACTAAGAGGTCTCCAAGGCAGACTTCAATCCATCTGACGATTCATAACACAACTGGAAGACAAGTAGAACCCATATTCCCACCTACCCCACAAGGGGGTAGCATACAAATGGGAAACAAAGTGTGAAGAGGAATTTAACAAAATCAAGGAATATCTACTAACACCACTAGTTTTAATGTCACCCATCCCAAAGAAGCCATTAATCTTATATGTGTCAGCAACAGCAACAACCCTTGGAGCTCTCCTAGCTCAGCATGATGAAAAAGGAATGAAGAGAGCCATCTACTATATTAGCAGAACAATGGTCGGTCACGAGCTAAATTACTCATTCATTGAGAAAGCTTGCCTCATAGTAGTGTTTGCATCCCAAAAATTCAGACATTACATGTTGGCACACAAGATAAAGCTCATTGCGAAAATTGACCCCCTCAAATATCTCCTATCAAAGGTAATGCTCACAGGAAGAATAGAAAAATGGGTAATGATATTATTAGAGTATGATATCAAATATGTAGAGAGGAAAGCAATCAAGGGACAAGTTACTACAGATCATCTAGCAGAAGCACCCATTTATTCTGAGAACCCTCTTGTCTCAGAATTCCTAGATGAATCCATTTTTAACCTCAACGTAACTGACCATTGGAAACTATACTTCTATGGTTCATACACACAACATGGATCAGGAGCTGGTGTCTTCTTCATCACCCCACAAGGGGATTGCATACCGAAGTCATAAAAATTGGTATTTCCTTGCACCAACAACATAGCAGAATACGAGGCTTTGATTATAGGCCTCAGGATAGCAATGCAATGGAACATCATAGCTCTCAAGGTGTATGGAGACTCTCAATTGATCATAAATCAGTTCAATAATGAATATCAGACTAAGGATGACAAGCTCACTCCATACAAGAAATTGGTAGAGACTCTAAAGGAATCCTTCATTGAAATAACATTTGAGAAAATTCTTAGAACCAACAACAAAGCAGCAGACGCTATGGCAACAATAGGCTCTCTATTGGATCTCCCTCACAACACTTCAAAATATGAATTTCTGATCGATAAACTTCTCGTTCCTGCATTCAAGGTACCAAAATCAGAATACATGTGTGAAATCGTTGGTCCTAGCAATCCTTGGTATCATGACGTCTACATGTATCTTCGCATAGGATCCATACCCGCTGACCTACCATCAAACTTAAAGTGAACCTTTGTTAAAAAGGCATCTAAATTTGTCATCCAGGTGATACCCTATGTCGTAGAAGCATAGAAGGTATCTTACTATGTTTTTTAAATGCTGAGGAGGCATTAACCACTCTAACCAAAGTTCATAATAGTATTTGTGGTTTGCACACGAGTGGAATAACCATAGCCAAGAAACTCCTAAGGATGGGGTATTATTGGCCCACAATGGAATGGGAAGCACATGATCATGCTAGAAAATGTCTACAATGTCAGCAACATGGGGACCCCATCCATGCTCTAGCTCAAGAGCTTCACCCCATTGTCACACCATGGCTCTTTTCATAGTGGGGACTTGATCTCATTGGGAAAATCACCCCCACCTCATCCAAATATCACTACAAAACCTCATCACTGATGAAGAATATAGAGTATCAAGACTCAATGAGTTGGAGCTACTGGATGAGAAATGAATAGATGCTTTAAATCACTTGCAAGTCTATCAGAATAGACTAAAAATGAAGCTACAACAAGAAAATCAGAAGCAGGACTTTCCAAGTCAGAGAACTGGTCTTAAAAGAAAATCAAAAGAATGTCCCAAACCCAAGCAGCAAAGGTAAGTTTGAACCTAATTGGTTAGGACCTTTCTTCATCACAGCAAGTTATAAATCAGGGGCATATCAGCTATCAACACCCGAAGGGGAACATCTGATGGAGCCCATGAATAGCTCCCATATCAAAAAGTTTTATGCCTAAATATTTCAAGGTATAGAACCAAAAAATCCAAAAAATTCAGAAAATGTCTTGAAAAAATGGTTACTTCAGCGAAAACCTGGCAAACAGGCGTCTTGGTGACAGCCAAAAAAATCAAAAAGCAAAAAATCAAAAAAATCGCAAGCATAAAAATAGTAAAGAGAAAATCGCCCCTCTAGTGAAAAACCACTTCGTGGCACTTTCTTGGACAAGTACCTTGGTGAAAACTCCGCAAACAAAAGCCTTTGCATAAATAAGCACCTTTATCCACCGTGACCTTTGTGTTTGTTTAGAAATCGCCCCATTTGCTCAACACGTCTTATTCTCCATCTATCATCTGTCTCACTGTGGCCCGCACTATATCTTGTCCTATTTTCGTGATCGTGATCCATCCTAGTACTCACGTACCATCCTCAAGGTCAATTTGTCTTGCCTTTATTGAGGAGTCTATTGCATCACATTGGGGGTATGTTCTCATCGGATCGGATTCGTATGATCTTGCTATCCCTAAATCGTAAGATCCAAACATCGTAAAAAATTAGAAAATCCAAAACATTCAAACATATCAAAATCCAATAACATTCAAAACATCAAACTCCAAAACAAGTCAAGAAGTCATTCAAAAAGTCAAAAATAGATTCATCAGTCGAACTACTTCATCTCTGAGCTTGAACATAGGCAAGGTTGATCTTTGATCATCCCCTGAGACATTTAGGTCAGTCCTTTAGGAGTCCATCATAATAAACTGACATCTCATCATGTATATCATCATCTGTAAATCGGTCAAGTCGTCAGTCGAATTACATGGTCTCTATGTGTATAATGTAGGCAAGGCTAATCTCTTGATCAGCCCTCGAGGCCCCTAGGATAGGGCCTTAGGTTAGTCTCTTGGTCAAAATCTCATAAAATCCCAAAAACATTGGAAAATCGAAAATCAAAACATTTGAAAATCTCAAAAAAAATACCAAAAAATAGCCTCAAAACATTGCAAAACTCCAAAAACATCCAAATATTTGAAAAAAAATCCATCTGTCTCATCTCGCTTACACCTGCAATAAACACCATCCATAATAAATTGATCGTCATTCTCAACCTTTGGTGAAACAGTTAGAAACAAGTCTAACAGCTTAAAAGTAAAACTCAAAAACATCAAGTCTAAGTCAGTACGTAAGCAAGTTGCTCAATTCTTTATGTTGATAGTCCATCATCCACATAGTCCCATATCAATCATTTGATAACATCATGTCCTAGGATGAATCCTTCCTACAAGGGGCATTATTTATCAGAAAGAACACTTTGGATAAACGAAATGATGTGCCGCCATCCACTAACATGTAATAGGATGTATCCTTCCTAAAATGGGCATTATCTTTTGGCAATGGTTTCACTTCTTATCTTTAAAAACACAATTCCTTTTGGTTAGCGGTATTGAAGAACATCAACTTGTTTGTGTGCTTTATCTTTTTCTTTTGACTTATCTTATTGCGCTCAATCCAAGGACCTCTCGATGATATCTGAATGAAGGATTTAGAGAGATAGGAATGGGGCAACAATCATTGTTTGCTATGCTTGTTGGACATTCTTGTAATATAACCTTGGTGAATACTTGCTTTGTTAGGTATGTATGGAGGAGGCTTTGGACAGCTTGTTGACTATTGCATTGAAAGGGTTGCCTTTCTGTGTTTTGGCCTGAGGTGTTTGAAACTTCTAAAGTATATTCTAGCAAGGTTTATGTATGTCAAGCATGAACAAGGATACTCCTATCTATTTTTCAAGTCAAAGTCCATCACACTAGGTACAACGCCATCCTGGTTTTCTAATACCTTGATGCATCGTACCACATGTGTTATCAAACATAAGGAAATTGGCCCTTTGAAAATCCCAACTCCTTGGAAAGTAATCATTATCATCATCATCTCATGTCTTGTTGGAATCTCTTATTTTCTTCTATCTCTTGCTTTTTCACACTAACATGGTACCATGATAGTTAATCATAATCATCACCATTGCATCTATCTTGCATCCAAAAAATCGTCAGCATACTACATAATGAATATCATATCATATAGAAAGCATTAATCATACCACATGCATTCATCCCCATCATTGCATAATATAGATTGGTTATTCTAAACATCTCATAAACCATACATTTATCATCTATTTTCATAATCACCCAAGCATAATCATATCATATCATGTGCATCCATATCGTCCATGCATCATCATATCATCCATTACATATAAACATCATAATCATCTCATCATCAATAATGTCACTATCATGGTACAAATCAAGATCAAGTGGGTGTAATATATCAAAATAGGCATGAGGCTACCCATGGCTGATGACTGTCTACATCATCAAATCTATCTACATCAAATATTCAAGTTGAACTGATCTTGAACCTCTTTTTCGAGAGATCGAACCTCAAATCAAACCTCTTCGCCCGATCTCTCAAGGGGGTAGTATACCAGCATTATTCTTTTCCCTGGGGCAATAGTGAGGCATCCAAAAAAATTAGAGAAATTTTGACTTTTGATCAGGGCAAGGTTATTCTTTTAACCAATGAAACAAGTGCATCGTTTCAAAGAGGGGCAAAATGTAGACATAAAAAATATACAAATTGTTATCACACTCTGATCCTGACTACTAACATCATTTCATCCTGAATCATCCCTCGGTCTAACCATTTAACCAAAACTCCTTATCTGATTAAATTCATCAATATCCCTCCTTTAATTAAATAAACCAGTTATTTAATTAAATCTCTCTCTTTTGTTAATTAGATCAATCACATCTGATCTAATTATCCCTATTTAATTAAATAATCAATTTATTTGATTAAATATCTGAAGTCTATCCATTAAATTAAATAAATTAAAACCTTATTTGATTTAATCTAACACCATCTCTTTTAATTAAATAAATCAAAATCCTTATTTAATTAACCTCTTAGCATATTCCTCTCTTATTTGATTTAAATAAATCCATAAATTTGAGTCAAATAGGTCACATCATCTAACCTCTCTCATTAAATTAATTCACCCTTGATTAATTTAATCTCATCTCATGTCCCATCCTCTAGATAATGCAAGTTGCACATAAAAATAGATTTAATTCATTTATTAAATCTCTATTTCCCTCACAATTGCATCTTTTGGAATATTCTCTCAATTTGAATTCAAATTATTCCAAGTCAACATATGCATCCAACAAAGCAATAATTTTATATTATATGTCCTTTTTCTTCGAGCCAAGTGGCATTTATTATATTCCCTTCCCTCTCACAAGTCATTTCAACAAATTTGAATTTCAAATACAAGCATTTATGGGTACAATCCCTAAATCTTGCATCCACTCATGGTTTGACAAGTGGAATCATGCCATTGGATGAATGTTAATCCCACATTGCTCTATTTTTAACATTCATCCATCTTGACATTCTATAAATGAAGAGCTTATTTCCTCATTTAATCATACACAATTTGAGTAAACTTATTATACTCAAATCCATAGCAATTTATCATCAATTTCATCCAAGCATAGTTAGGTTTTATGCAGATTTTCATCTTGGAGCATACATCAAGCATCAACAAAGTGGATCACTCATCATCACACATCAACCTTGCATCATTGGAGTTGGGAAAGGGCCAATTTTCATATCAAATTGGCACCAATTCCCCCATGGGATCAAGAGTTTGCATTGCTTTCAATAGGATTTAATCTACTTTCTTGTTCTTTCATTATTTTTTTCTCTTCATTCCTATTTTGAGTTTTGTTAATGGATTTCATGGGGAATCCTTGTTCTTACTTGCATTTGATCTCCTAATGTATTCATTTGTTGTGTTTTTGCAGGTATTTGGATTAGAGTTCTATAGTTACATACTTGAATGCAATCTTGGGTTACCGCAAACTATAATAATGTGATCTGCTAATAACCATTATGGAAAGTATTAAAGCAAGACCCATGCTATATGGGATACATTTCCCTGATCAGGTTTACATACCTTAATGATCAAACACAAGCTTCCCAAACACTCTAGGATACAATCCAAGATCATACCACAACTTTTTCAAGACAACTAATTTTCTAACCCAATATTTAAGGTTGTTTTTTAATACCAACAAAAGCATTGGTAAGAGCATGATTAGGGTACAAACCCTAGGCTTCCATAGAAACATAAACAATAACTCTAGTGGATTAGTGAGGTTTCAATACCAGAAAGATTAAGACATTGTAGCTAATAACAAAATCTTGCAATCTAAATATTGTAGCCAATAAGAAGCACACTATGTAGCTTAGTGACATTTGTAAATGCAATCTATGTTAAGAAGAATGATAGTCACTTGAGATGTGACAGTCAAAAAGAGGTTGAGCAGTGACAAGATCATAAAGCTCAAACCTTGCATAGTAAAGTGGAGATTTTAACAGTGAGTTTTCTTACCCCCTTGCTAACCTTAAGGGTTTTTCAAATGCTTTTGGTAGTGTTAGACAAGGCAAATGCAATCAAGGAATGACTGTCCAAATGAAGTAACAGTGGTAATCATAGGTTCAATGTTTCTTCTTAGCTATTAATGTATATTGGAGGTAGTGGATTGTATGTTTGAGTAGTGTTTTGAGACTCATCAAAGATAAGAGAATAGTGAATAATACCTTATGGACTATGAATAAGTGTCAATAAGGTTGAAGGATCTTAAGATCTACAATACCATGAAACAATGAGTCCCCTGTAGTAAGTAGGCAATCTATAGGGTATAGTTTGATTTTATAGAAGGATGCTCATAAAAGGAATCTTCAAGTGAAAGTGAGTGAGCTATTTGAGATTGCAGCTGAGGGTGTAATACCCAGTCTTAAATGAAGTTAGCAAAGCAGTAAATGTGCAAGAAAATCAAATCGTACACAACAAACAATTCACAATGTTATCTTGCATAATGACTTGAGTTTGAAGACAAAAATAACATTGTATCTTGATGAAAGTGATGACCTTAATGGTCAATCACTGGAAACCATGATTTTAAAACATGCTATTGTGCTTATGGAGGCAACATTTTAAGCAAGGTAGTGAGTGGTGGTTTGGAACAATGGCAGGTATGAAGGACTTGCTTTATATGAATACTATGCAATCTAACTTAAGACACCATTCTTAGAAGAGATTGAAGGTGGATTATGGAACTCAAGGGTTACCATGAAAAGGATTAAAGAAAAGATAGATCTATTTAAAAGCCATAGTCATGAAGATATTAAAGATTTCACATGTAAAACCCTAGTAGCTGGAGTAATGAATACAGTGCCAAAGAGGATAGTGTGTTGGGGTAGATTTAGGAGATCTCCACATTATCCAATTATAGGGAAATACATCATTTATTTATTTAATTAATTAAAATAAATCATTCTAAACCCTATATATGATACATTGATACTTCAAAAACCTCTGAAGGAATTTGAGATTATGCAAATATATGTCAAGTAAATACCTAGATTACAAATAGTAGCAGGAACAATATAAGATTTGTTGAGTAGAGCAGGAATGAGATAAGTAGCAATGAATCCTATGCCTCCTTTTACGCACATCTCCTCACTGTTCTCTGTCATTCTTTATAGAAACACTTCTCCATTTTGGCAGTCTATTCTTGAAAATAATGTTTTGACAAAGGTTTTAGAGTATGTTTATTAAATTGAAAACTCCATTCTAGTGGGCTACGCTGGAAAATAAGATTTTGATAAAAAATTTAGGGTATATTTATTAAAGTTTTAGAGTATTTTGGCAGGCTATATTGTTGATTCCTTAAATGATTTATTCAAATGGATTGTGACTAAATAAATGACTAACTATTTAGTCATTTTTATTTGTGTGACTAAATAATTTTTAATCAACAACCAAACTAGTAATTTATTTACTCATTTATAGCTGAGTTGCAAAAAAATAAGCAAAATTCAGTCATTTTTAGTTGTTGTGACTAAAAATTTTAGTCATCTAGTCATTTATTTTCCAAATTCTACTAGTGTGTGCTTCCTTGTGCGATTAGGGCTCTCTCAATGTTGAGGGCTCTAGGGATAAGCTTGTCATAAGAAGTGAGGCATTGCATCTTTAACTAAAAAGATAAATCTATATTGACATTAGAAATGATGATTCTAACTTTTTGCTCCTTAGGAATGGGTCACTTGCTCTTACTAGCTTGCTACCTCCATTGTTGTATGAAGTTTGCAATCAAGTTCAACATTCTGATTTTAGGAGTCTAATGGTTGGAAATCATAGTAAAATCATAATTTAATAAGTTTTGGAATTCACATTTTAAAATGATTTTTGTGGTCATTAACTTCAGACTATCTTCTCTTTTTCAAGGGTGGTTGCATGCCAATTTTTTTTGTGTAAAATATTGGAATTATTAGATTTTGTTATCTGTCTATGAATAAAAATTATTGGAGTGTGAGGTTGATATTTTTTGAAGATCTAAATAGTCAAGCTTGGTAAAGAAAAATCATGTCAGATAATATTAGTCCAGAAAAAAATGAAGAGACACTCAATAGATTGTGGGCTAGATTGAAAAGAAAGGGTGATGGGAAATGTTATTGTCCTTGTAATAATTTCAAGGGTGTGAAGACAAGACAAGTTTTAATCACAATAGCTGAGAAACATTGTAGGCAACATGGTCACGTTGAAGGGGGGCATGATTATCGTCCATTGGTAAGTTGTTCATTATATTTGTTTATATTGATTGAATTTGTAAATGTTTATATCATTTTAACATTATATATATAATCACTTGATCATGATCATGGTTTACTTGCGTCTATCATTATTATAAAGGTGGGGCACCCTAGGGAAGATGATATGGATTATCACGGCTAAGAGAATGTGGTTTTGCAAGTGCACGAACATGGAGTTGTGAAAATCAAAGATGAAGTTAATGATCCTCTGGAAGAAGATGATCATGCGCCAAAAAACACAATTGAAGATGATGGTACAAATACATTGATCCATGACACATTTAGTGGCAGAGTTGATCATGATGACCGAGATTACTTTGATGATGTTCATGATTTACCTGTACTTGAGAAGGCATACGAGCCCCTTTATGAAGGCTCCCAAACAAATCTTCGATCTATTGTATTGTTGTTGTTGATTTTGAAGGTTATGAATGGTTTATCAAACATAGCAATCTCACGGATGTTAAAGTATGTCATCTATGTCATCTTTTTTCATCTATTTTAATTGTTGTTAGTTCATCACTAGTAAATAAAAGATGAAATATGTACCATTAATATTCTTTATATTAACAAATTATTTTTTGTTGTAGATTGATTGGTGAATTTTTGTTACCACCATCAAATATTTTACCTCAGTCATACCGAGATTTATCTAGCACTATGAAATATATCAGAATGGAGAATCAAGCAATAGATGCATGTCCCAATGATCATATTGTATATCATAAACAACATACCAAGTTAAAGATATGAATGTATATATCAAACCTCTTATCGATGAGTTACTAAAGTTATGGAATGGTGTCACTATGTATGACATCTCTAGACCAATAGGACAAAGACAATTTCAATTCCATGCAATGCTTGTATGGACAATTCATGATGCCCCAAGGTTAACACATTTTTGTAGTATGTTATAACGTTTGACCGCACTTTAACAATATTTAATTTTATGAAGTAGATATCATGCATGTTTTTAAAATAATCTATTCATTATATATAATTATAAAAATTGACATATTTAATCCAATTATATATGATCTTGCAGGTCTTCAAACAAAAGAAAAATTTGCATGTCCAATTTGTGGTCCAAAGATGAAATCTTGTCATTCAACCAGTTTAGGAAAGAAGGTGTTTGATGAGTATAGGCACTTCCTCCATAGAAATAATAAGTATCGAACTACTGAAAAACATCTTTTCAATGGGAAAGAAGAGACTACATCAAAACCATAAAGAATGGCACCTCACCTATGGAAGTTGGAATATAATAGAATTAATCGTCAAGGTTATACATAGGATCAAATTGTTTATCTAACATATATGATATGTTTTGAATTTATATTTTTATATTGTGTTGTGTTTACTCATGTTGTAATTGAAATGATTGTCATTGTTAATTTGTTTAACTTATATGCTTCATGAAGGTCGTCAAGGCATTAATGGTCAACTTCCACAAGGACTAAAAATTTATCCCAAAAATTTAGTAGGTTGACCTACTATGAGCAAAATAGCTAAATCGCATTTGTTTTGATACAATGCATCTCGAAAAAGAATATAATAGAAACATTATGGAAAATATTGGATGGAAGACATGACAAAGAAAAAATTGTCAAAAATTTGTAGTGCATTCAAGAAGTCAATCATGCAATGAAAATTTTATTCAATTAAATAGCGATGGAGACCAAATTAATATAAGTGCCCTTCTACGCCGGCCATAATAGTGGGTTTACACCCCCGGTAGAACTAATTCTTTAGCTGAAATCATATTTTAGAAAATATAATGACGCAGTTTCTAAAATATCCATTTTAAGGATTCCACTTTGAAGAGGGTTTGATCAAATCACCTTAGATCAAACCCCTTGATAGAACCTCGCTAGTTTTAAACCATACCTATAAATGTGTCTCCTTTACACCTATCAAAATGCTGATAAAAAATCACTTTGATTTAGATTTTGGGGGATCAAATGAATTCATTTAAAATTTATTTCAAATGATTATGGTATTCCTCAGAACAAGCCATCCAATGAATATAATTTTAATATGTTTTGGTTTTGTTATGTATTTGTTTTTAAAGTTTTATTAAACATAGGTTTTTCATCGAAAATGAATTTTTGTTCTTCACATGTGGAAAAATAGAAGATTATCAAAAAATTGAAAAATAAGGAGTGCACCAGATATTAAGTCCTGATCCAACAAAAAAATAAATTAAATTTGACATATACAAAAAAGTTACACGCTATACCTACCGCGACTATGTCCTAATTGTAATTGCTTAATTTTGAAACTTGATTAAGGAAAAAAATATTGAATAAAAACTATCTAAGTGGAAGCACTAGATATCGAAGTTACAAATCTAAATTTGAAAAGAATTAGAATTTTATCCCTTCATGGAAAAAAGTTATGCTATACAAGAAGGCCACTTTAAAAAAAAAATGTTGTTTTCTAAAAAAAAAAAATCAATTTTGTGGGAGATGGAAAATATGTAATTTGATTCCAAAAAAATTTTGAAAAAAATATTTTTAGAATCAAAAAACAAAATTTGATGAGACTCTAGTTTGCACTATCTTCAAATTCCTCACAGTTTAGCCGCTATAGGTGCCCGAATGTGAAGATTTAGTTAAAAATAATAATTTCAGTGTCCAGTTTGGCCAAAAATTGTAAACCACTATTATGGGATCACCCTTCCTTATATTAACAAAGAAAGCAATGCTATAAAAGAAGCCATAACTAAAATTTTGATTTCCCAATGTGATTTGTTGCTAACATAAACAATATAATAACAAAGAAAGGTGAATTGGGTCAAGGATGAAAACGCATGATTGCATTTGGGATCCCAACTCCATTAAATATTTGAAGGGGAGTATCTAATGGGGAAAGGTAGATTGAGGAAAGTGAGAGGTAATTATAAGATGGTCATGAAGATTAATTGGAATACATTTTACATATGTTTTTTTATGTATATTGTACTTATTTAATTTTTAATCTTCAATATACATTAATTATAAATTAAGGTCGTATACTGTGGTATTTAACTAATTATACGTCATTTTTGAATTTCTATTTTTTTTAATATAGTTGGTCGAGAGTGGGATGCACTGCATTTTTACATCACAAACAATCTTGATTGGATGACAGTATGGATTGAACGATGTCAACAATTTGGTCACGCATTAACATGGGAAGGTGTAGCTTCATTGGTCAAAGAATAATGGAGATTCCAATGTTACACAAAGGGAAATTGATTTAGCATATGGTTTAAGAGATAAATAGGTACGTATAAATATATTAATCACCCATATTATTTAATTATTTTCAATTATATTGATGTATATATATGTTGAGATTGTTTTCTTTGCATACATTCGCCAAGAATAAATATATGTTTATCAACTAACGATATTGTAATAATTTTACATGTTTGACATATTATAGTGAAACACCACAAGGCTATGTGGTGCAAATAATAAGTACCCCAAATCAAAATGTTGGATGACATGAAGAAAAACTTGTGGATTCGTATAATCAAGTACTCTTCAGTGACTATTAATGTTTCATCTAGAGGTTTACATACATCCAAAAGTCTCGTGAAAAAATCCCATACTATGGATTTTGGATGATATACTTGAGTGTGACTTTAATTCCTTCAAATTAGTTTTGTTCATCGTCCAATGGTATAGGTTACAATTGAATGAAAATGATCTCGAGAGAATTGTTATTGAACATGATAATGGATTTATCATAGTTAATACAAGGTTGATCGAGCGAATGGAAATGAGCCCTATGTTCTTCCAAGCCAATGTGAGTGTGCATTTTACTCGCAGGTTCCGTAAACCGGGTTGGTCATTTTGTTGTTAGACATGTTCCAATAGAAGGCCGAAAGTATAATGTGGTGGGAAGAAGAAGATATCAAGAACTAGAAGATGATGTAGATGATGATCAGGATCAACAGTTAGTTGATGATGTCCCTGACGAAGATGTCGAAGAGGAGGAACTAGATCATGATAATGTAGGAGTTAATGTTCATGAAGATGATATCCATGTGGATGATGACATTATCAAAACTGATATCGATGGCAATGATGATGATATGGCCAATCCTTACAATGTCGAATCTAGATTGGATGATATAGACAAAGAGTTGGATGAAGAAGAAGATCAATGACATTGAAATGTATTAGCTATGTGATTATATTATCTATTTGATATTAATTTCTTGATAGAATTATATTTGACTTATGTGGTTATATAATTAATTCATGATGTTTTTAATTTTTACGCCATTACATAATTAATTTAATGATGTACTTTTTAATGTTTGAAAGGTTAAAAAATTAAAACATTTCAATAGTGATGTTAACAACCTTGAAATTAGTGTGTTTTATGTTTCATGTGATTATAAAAGATTAAAAAGTCAATTGTAGAGGTGGTTATTCATTGGTTGATGTGTAAAGGCCTTTAAAAGGCATAAAGTGATCATTGTAATGGTTGTTTATGGTTGAGGGATTAAAATACAAGCTCTTGACATTCAAAAATATATGTTTTTCTTCAAAATTTCTATACTTTTCCTATTATGCAGCACTGTATAGTCACATGCAGCCATATTTTGATGTGAAATCTATTCCAGGTCATGAAGATATGTGTTAGCTTTGATTTTAATCTGATTTGATGGCTTAAGGCATTGATTTGAGTTATAAAGCTTCATTTCTTTGCATACAGCTTGGTTACCCTGTTTTTGAGGGTTTTGTAGTCCAAAAATGATATAAAGGGGCTCGTATACTTTTTGTGATTATTGTAGCTTGTGTAAGAGGCCTCATGGATATTGTTGTAATTGTAGGATGCATAAATAGGGCATAGGACGAGAAATAAATAAGGTATAGTTGTTGTCCTCAAGAGTTTTGTGAAGAAAAGCATGTGAAATGAGAGGTACTTTCTGGCCCGATGCTTTTTTGCTCCTTCATTTTCTATAAGAAGGATTTCAAGGCAAGAAGTGTAGGTTAGCAAGTTAGATATTTTTTGGTCGGGTCTAGGTAGAGTTGACAAGCAAATTGTAAAGTTCGATGGTTTTAAGGAAAATGCAATTTAGGTTTTGAGTCACTCTATAGTAGGTTTTGAATTCATGGCGATTTGATGTTTTATGACAGTACTAGAATTTGAATTGAAATGATTAATTCAAACTCATGTCTCTCCATTGTACATGCATATTTGAATTTTGAATAATATAATCAAGGGTTGTCTCGTTCATCTCACTCTTGTGGTGTGTATGATTTATGTTTTGGCTTTAATTCAAGGAATTAATTAAAATGTTTGAATGGGATTGTAGGTGGATATGTTTTGTATAAGGATTTGATAAGTAGTATTGGGTTAGAATACATGTTGATGAAATTGTAAAGCAATGTTCTCAAGGATCTTATATGTTATGTGTTAAATCTGTCATAAACCCTTAGATGTTTATGAATTTGACTCCCTCAATGGATGATATATGGCACTAATGTAAGTTGTACTAATTTTTATGGTTCAGTATTTTGTTTGTCTTTACCTAGCGCTTGCTACAAATTGCAAATAAATGACTATTTTACACTGTGGAATGTGTTGTAGTTATCTCATGCTCTAAATAGTTGATATTACTGATGAACAACCAATTCTATTCAGTATTATGCTATTATGTTGAGCTATTAAATGAGATTATCTGTTGTTGTTAATGTTGTTTACAATAATGGTGCAGAGGTTGTAAATGCATTAAGAGATCACCGTCCTAGGTCTTGTAGAGCCCAAAGTGTAGGAGGTTTTAAAATCCTCGTCAATTGGTCCAGGTCCTTCGAGTTCCCTTTGATTGGAATTGGCAATTCTATAGGTAAATTAAAAGACCAACCTGGTTACAGTAAAAACAACCAAAAAGTAGAGGGGAGAGAGATGGAGGGATTCAGTGAGAGAGAAATGGAGGGAGTGGGAGAGAGATAGAGGGTAGAGGGTTAAGGGTAGAGGGGAGGGAGATAAGAATGAGTGAGAGAGAGAGACTTGAGAGAGGGAGAGGGGGTAGGAGGGAGAGACTTGAGAGAGAGAGGGAGGGAGTGGGAGAGAGATATAGGGTAGAGGGTTAAGCGTAGAGGGTAGAGGGTTTAAGGGTTTAGAGTTTGAGGGTTATGTTGGAAAGACGGAGCTCACTAAAGGGAGATTGTTGAAGATATTATCATTAATGTCAAGGTGATGTCAAGGTAAAAATCATTGTTGAAGTAAATGAATCATGTTAAAGCATCACAAAGGCTTAAACAGAATAATCATAAATAATGTTCAAAATGTGTGCGTAAAAAGAGTGAACTTAGTTTGATGGCTCAATTAGACTATGAATCAGAGATATGTCAATCTATAAGCTTAAATATTGATGAACAGATATGGAAGGTAAAGAATTAAATAAATAAATTGCTTTTGCTCTAAACAAAAATTAAATACCTTAAGGTAATCAGCACCGATCACTATGCAGCAACAAGACAAATCAGAAGAAGACGAAATAAGAAAAAAGAAAAAAGAAAAAAGCAACGAATATAGCATAAGAACAAAAAAGGCACATACGGTTAAAGAGGCATAAGAATTTAAATTGTTTTTTCTCTAAACAAAAATTAAATACCTTAAGGCAATCAGCACCGATCACTATGCAACAACAAGACAAATAAGAAAAAAGACAAAATTAAAAAGCAACGAATATAGCATAAGAACAAAAAAAGGCACATACGGTTAAAGAGGCAGCGATTGATAAAGAATCAAATAAGAAAAATGAAGAAAGGACAAAAACAAATAAGACAAAAATAGAAAGATTAAATCAATACAGCTAGAACAAATCACAACACCTTATTCCATAAAGATAAATAATTCACTTGTTCTGAAGTGACACGAGTGTCTCTAACAAGTGACGTGTTTTAGTTTCTAAACAGATACATACATAAAGTGGTGCAATTTGGTAAAAGACATGTTGTGAGTAAAAGACAGTAATTCAAGAGACATGCTACTTAAGAGAGGTTGCAATCCTTGAGAACAATATAAATAAGATACAAATTAGATTGAAAAAATAAGTATGCTATGTGGAATAATTGATATATCTTAAAGCACAAGTGTTGTGTGGAGAAAAATGTATATCAACTGAATAGTGTAGAGAAGGTGATTAAATGAAGATTTTCTGAGTTGAGTGGATCATATTGAATATCATATGTAATTAAGTAAGAGAGAAAAAATATGAGTTTTTGAATGTAATATCCAATGAACAAAGCGCAGGTTTTGGGCAGACATTAAACAAAAAAAATTGTGAGTACAAATAAAAGATAATGTGTGTGTAAAGAATATTCAAAGAGAAGAGAGTAAGAAAAGGAAGCATATTATATATACACAGCAGATTGAAAATTGGGAAGAAGCAGATATAAAGAGTATATATATACTGATTTTTGAAGCATATTTAAACAGATTTATGGAGCATATTTAAGCAGACCTGTGAAGGATTTACAAGTAAATTGGAGTAAATGAAATATATATATGAAGATCATCAAGTAAAAGAAAATAGAAGTGAAGCAGACCTTGTATCTAATTTGAAGCAGATTTTTGAAGGAATTTAATAGCAGATTTATGACAGTGTCTAAAGCAAAGGTGTGAAGAGGATTGGAATAAGAGGACACATACAGATCTGTGATATAGAAGAGAATTTCATGCATACATAGAAGAAATCTATGCAAAGATAAACGAGAAGATTATATCTAATTTGTAAGAAGAGTGTTTGAGCAGAATTGTCCATCATCCATTGAAGAAGCAACATTGAAGGTGGAATATTATCATTCAAGTTATCATTTTTGCTATGTTGGTGCTTGGAAAGTAGGAGGTTGGTGCCTACGAACATTAGGGGTTGGTGCTCCTTGTTGGTTGGTGCCTACTAAATCAGCATTAGAGGTTGATGCTCCTTGTAGGTTGGTGCCTACTAAATCAAAATTAAGGGTTGGTGCTCTTTGTAGGTTGGTGCCTACTAAACTACATATTTGGTGATTCAAGTAGGTTGGTGCCTACATTCATTGTAAAAGCTTACATAATTTATAAAGTACAATTGTTGGTGTCAACTTGTTCGTATTGTGATATTCTTGCATAGTTGAGTTGTGTTATAGTGTGAAGTTTATAAAGGTTGTAAAGGGTAAAAGTTTGTTGATATACTGATTCACCCCCCCCCCTCTCAGTATATCTTTGTGCTCTTCAGGTTAATGGTTTAGGGTTTAGGGTTAAAGGTAGAGGGAGAGAGATAGAGGAGGAGTGAGAGAGAGAGAGACCTGAGAGAGGGAGAGGGGTAGAGGGACATCTTGAGAGAGAGAGGGAGGAGGGAGAGAGATAGGAGGGTAGAGGGTTTAAGGCTTTAGAGTTTAAGGTTAATGGTCTGCATTTAGGCCAAAGGCAGAGGGGAGAGAGATAGAGGGAGTGAGTGAGAGAGAGAGAGACCTAAGAGAGGGAGAGGGGTAGGAGGAGAGTCTTATAGGAGAAATAGGAGGAGTGGGAGAGATAAAGGTAGAGGATTTAAGGATTTAAGGGTTAAGGGTAGAGTGGAGAGACTTAGGAGAGACAAAAGACGCAGACAAAGACACAGAGAGAGCAGAGGGAAAAAGGAGAGGGGAAGAGGGAGGAAGGGGAGAGAGAGAGATACCTGAGAGAGGGAGGATGCTAGGACAGAGACTCTCGAGACAAAAGAGAGAGGGAGGGAGTGGGAGATGACAGGAGGGAGAAAGAAGCTATGCAGGTAGAGGGTTTAAGTGTTTAGGGTTTAAGAGTTAAGGTTTAGGTTTAATGGTTTAAGGGTAGAGGGGAGACACATATAGAGGGAGGAGTGAGAGATAGAGAGATGCCTAAGAGAGGGAGAGGGGGTAGGAGGGAGAGAATTGAGAGAGAGAGAGAGAGAGAGAGAGGGTAGAGGGTTTAAGGGTTTAAAGTTTAAGGGTTAATGGTTTAAGGTTTAGGGTTAAGGGTAGAGAGGAGAGATATAGAGAGATTGAGTGAGAGAGAGAGAGACTTGAGAGAGGGAGAGGGGGTAGGAGGGAGAGACTTGAGAGAGAGAGAGAGGGGTAGAGGGTAGAGGGTAGAGGGTTTAAGGGTTTGGGGTTTAAGGGTTAAGGTTTTAGGGTTATGGGTAGAGAGGAGAGAGATAGAGGGATTTAGTGAGAGAGAGAGAGAAAGAGGGAAGGAGTGGGAGAGAGATAGAGAGTAGATGGTTAAGGTTAGAGGGCAGAAGGTAGAGGATTAAGGGTGGAGGGGAGGTAGATAAGAGTGAGTGAGTGAGTGAGAGAGAGAGAGAGACCTGAGAGAGGGAGAGGGGGTAGGACGGTGAGACTTGAGAGAGAGAGGAAAAGAGGGAGGTAGTGGGAGAGAGATAAGGGGTGGAGGGTTAAATGTAGAGGGTAGAGGATTTATGTGGTTTAGATTTTAAGGGTTAATGTTTTAGGTTTAGGTTTAGGTAGAGGGATAGGAGATAGAGGGAGTGGAGAGAGAGACCTCGGAGAGAGGAGAGGGGTAGGAGGGAGAGACTTGAGAGAGAGAGAGGGCATAGGGTTTAAGGGTTTGTGGTTTAAGGGTTAAGGGTTAATGGTTTGCTGGGTTTAGGGTTGGTGGCAGTGATGGACCTTCAAATTTTGTTCTTGTGTTCTATTTTAATCTTGCCTTTGTGTCTCTCGGGTCATCTATGGTGTTTGGGAAAGACTAAGGTTGGTGTTTTAATTTCATCTTCATGTAAAACCCTAGTGTTCATCTTACACCTTGGATGGGATCTATTTACATTACTTTTGGGAAGGTTTTAAAATGAATTAAGCCCCATCGCTTCATCTAGGATGAGCCCCCTTTTGTTTTATCATTTTATTTCCTTCACCTAACTTTATTTTTGCTAAGTCTTTTTTTGGTCCCATGTTCCCTTGTTAAAACAACTTATGTCATTGTTTGTCATTGGCCTAGTGATGTCCCTCATTCCTTTAGGGAGAGGCCCCGTGAGTCGTGCAGGCTAACTTTCTCAGCATGTAGCAATTGACTGGAATATCGTAGAACCTTCATTTTTTTTTTAAATGTAGACTAGTCTCTTATTTAACTATAACTAAGGTTTGGAGGCGCGACTCATCATGCAACTCGCCACATCGGCAGATCCTTTGAGAAGTGTCTAAAATTTGACTTTTTAAAGGTTCGACCAAATCTTAATCATGGAACCCCCAATATTTGAACCAAAAAAATATCATTTCGCTTGTAGAATATGATATTTTATTTAAATTACAATTATTATATTAAATCCTATGGACCAAATACTTATTGATAACCATAAATCTTTGATATCTCTACATTTTATATTCAACACATATGGACTAATAGTTGAACACAAAAAATCTATATGTTGTTATAAAAACAACACATAATTATTTAAAATACAACTTATATTGAACAAAAATGGACCAATAGTTAAACACTAAAACTTTTTGAAAATCCTTCACATTTAATGGGAAAATACATGTTATTTATTGTGCTCACCTTTTATATTTGTGATAGGACAAACTATTAATATAAAATTATCCAATGCTTGTACATTGCTACCCCAATTGTTGTACACATAAGAACAATATTTTTTCACTATGATTACAATACTTGTTTAAATGAGTGTCTTGTTTTATTAAATGAGTATTTTATTTTTTAAATGATATACTTATAGTGGAGAGTTGTGATATTTTATTGGAAACAAAAAAATGATTATTTCACTTCTTCATGAATGTATTTATGCTTTTTTCATATAACATTTAGAGGTTCTCATGTGTTCAAGTATGGGTCCATTTTTTATCAACATTTGGTTTTTTCCATATTTACATTTGGATTGTTTATTTACAATATATAGTGTAAATATGTGGTAAGACTAGGTATTATCATCACGATTGAGTGTGTGACTATTTGACCCCGCACGACTATTGGGCCCTCTCCCCTAATAAATGTTTCTATTTTGTAGAGGGACAAGTTCACATGGCTATAGATCAATCGTCATGTGATCTTAGTCACTCCCCGCCATCCCGCGATGACCACACCACACTGTCTTTGTTGATCGCGATATCACAAACGAGTGCCACTTGTCTCATCCAGTGAAGCCGAAGGAATGATAAATAATTTGATGCATCTTTAATACATTATGTTGCAGGTTGCTAAAGTAGTTATAAGATGCACGTGTTTTAAATCAACAGATATTTTATAATCTTAGTAGAAAGGTGCTCGATGGTTAATAACAAGGCTGGTGACAGTGTTGAATGAACAGGATTGCCGATGGTTGAGATCAATTGTTGCCCGCCATCGCGTGATCAAAAGTTGTGAGGTCTTTATTAATTGCAATATCATAGGCGGGCGCCACATGGATCTCCTTGGAAACAAGTAGTATGGTGGGGGCCCCTTATTGCCACAATGGAGACTATGTTAGTTTTCTTTGAAGGTAGTCATCTAATGATCTCACCAAGGTAAAGGATTGACGACTAATATTTTAATTTTCATCAAATGTGATTAGATTCATTCGTGTAGCACCCGAGTAAGATTTAATTGTAGCCATGACATCTACTACCGTGGTTTGATCAAAATAAAGAAACTATTCTTCTGCTTTTGGTATCACAAAGCATTCAAAACATCTTAAATCAGGATTGTTAGTGGATATGTTTTGTATAAGGATTTGGTAAGTAGTATTGGGTTAGAATACATGTTGATGAAATTGTAAAGCAATGTTCTCAAGGATCTTATATGTTATGTGTTAAATTTGTCATAAACCCTTAGATGTTTATGAATTTGACTCCCTCAATGGATATATGGAACTGATGTACGTTGTACTAATTTGTATGGTTCAGTATTTTATTTGTATTTACCTAGTGCTTGCTACAAATTGCAAATCAATGACT
>VDFB02000017.1:535010682-535045794 GCA_007258455.2 Sequoia sempervirens
AAAAATAATGTTAGAGTATAAAAGGTATGAGAAGTGTTATGTTAATGCATTAATGAATGTCGAGTTTCCTCTTTGAAAAATGCAATAAAAATAGGCTTGGTAAATGAATTAAGGCAATATTAAGCTCAATTAATTAAAGGATCCCTAAATAAGTGTGAAAATGTAAATAAATACATTTTACAACACTAAAATAAAGCACAATTAAGTTCAAATTAACATTGATTCCAAATTAAGTGTGAAAATGTAAAAGGGATACATTTTTCCACACTACATTTAGCCCCCACTTTAGTGAGAGGATGACCTTACGTCATACTCACACTAAAGTAGACATTCAAAACATTTGTATGCAACAACAACAAGATTACTCAATCATACAACATCAAAGACTTAAAAGAAAAGTAAAAACAAAAATGGTGGATCAAGCCTCGACTATCCAACACGATGTGGAACATGCCTCAGTTGTTTGTCCAAAAAAGGGTGGATCAAGCCTTAACTATCCAACGCAATGTGGAACACGTCTCGACTGTTTGCCTAAAAGTTTTGACAAGCGGAACACAATGTCCACTATCAAAACAACAATGCACGCTCACTCTTAGCTAATGGAACCTCAGGCTGTCCACTAGGTGAGCCCCTAAAATGTGGCTAAGTGAGAAATTCATGCTAGGTCTACAGGCTCTCATCATACTAACCATACCAAAGATATCCCTCAGATAACTCTAATAAGGCACCACAAAAATATAAACTTTGAGCTTCATAAGTTAACAAGTTGTATTATGCTAAACACTTATGAACAAAATACAAATAAATTTTGTTCAAAGGGATTTTACTTAGTTCATGAAAGGTCTCCTCTTATCGTGCCTAATGTCTCCAAGAGAGGACAAGTCAAGGATAAAAGCTTTGCAACTTAGGGAATGCAATGCATAGCATCACCACTAAGAGGAAAGTCATTTGCCAAGAAATGTCACACTCTTGGAGGACATCAAACCTAATGACACCACCAAGAAAAAGATGTGTTGCAAGAAGAAAGAAATTTCACAATGAAACATAAGGAATTTTAAAAAATTCAAAAATAATAATGCCAATATATGCCCCCACTTTAAAGAAATTGCTAACATCGTTGTTATGAGCAATTTACTTTAAAGTAGCAAATAATCAATGCTAAAAAATAAAGGAGACATGGGATGTTATTAAGAAATCCCTATGCCAAGTCATATGTTCCCAAATGAAGCTACATCATGAAAGAGAGAGAGGGGTTGCCCCCAAAATGAAATCCTAAACACATAAGTGATCCATAGATTCGGGGTCAGTATGTCTTTACAATAATGTGATTATGGAGCTCAAAAATGTCATCATTCCCTAAATACTCACAAAATAGGAAGAATGACACATAAAGAGCAAAAACAAAGAAAAATATTTGTTCTAAAAATTTGTGAATTTCATGCTCATTATTTATGCCACATCCCTACTTAGTTAAGATCTTAAACCCTTGGCTATAATTCTCTTCTAGGTTGATGGTGTGTTGGTCACTTTGTTAATGTAAGATGGATAGGTATGCACTTGATTAGAGGAACTAGGTTCACTCATTGTTGGAAGTTTAGGCTCGGTTTGTGATTCAATTTCAGGATGTAAAAGACCAAACATATTAAGTGGTGGAATGGTAGGGGGTGTTGGGTGTTGCATGTAAGGGGAAAAGGATTCAATGCTTTCAATATTGTTAAGGCAATTGTTTATGAAATTGTTCATCCTATCATCATCTTCTCTAATGATGTCAACTTCACAAGGATATTCATTAGGATTTAATTGGGCTTAATTAGGTTCTATTGCATTAGGATCATTTCCAAAAACACAACTTGAAACACCAACTAAAGATGTTAAAGATCTCCATAGATTACCAATGCACATGTCCATTATGAAAGAATGATTTGAAATACAAATTTTTAGATCTTAAGCAAGATCGTTTTTATTATGCCATGTGAAAAGCTAAAAATTATTTCTTGTAAATGCAATGTTTAATTCACATAATGCACTAATTTTATTAAATGAATCTTAGTATGATCAATTTTAAGTAACAAAAATTCTGCAAATTGAAACAAAATCCTCAAAACAACAAAATAGAATATAGAAACAAAGGTTTTTCCCAGAAATTCAAGAAATAGCCCTGATCAGGGACTCATTCTCCCTTGGGTGAATGGGTCCTAGATTAGGGTTTTGAAAATCAAATTTACATAATTTTGAGTTGATTCTTGTGGTTTCATATTCTGATTTAAAATAGTGAGTACAGTTTGAAGTTTTTGTGAAATTAAGCTTGAATGCAAATGCAAAATATGACTAAATGTCAACTTAGGAGAGCTAATTTTATGTACAATTTTGATTCAATTTTCAAATGTAAATGAATGATGATGTAATGTTATGTAAATAATTTTTCAAATGGCTAGGTTTTTTGTATTTTTTAGATTTTAAAAGATGCAAAAATGAAATCCTAAAACCCTAAATGAGATGCAAACTAACTCAAGTTAAACAACCCTAAATGAGATTCAATTCAATTCAATGCAATACAAATGAATGCAAGATCTAGATCTATGGTGAAAATGGACTCCAAAATAAAAAAATTACAATGCTCAAAAGGTTGGGTTCACCAAAATGAAAAGAAGAAAAATAGGTTAAGGTTAGGTGAGGAAATTTGGGGTATGATGGACTACCGCTGCTAACTCTAAATCATGCAATTGCATATTTTTTCTCAAAGGGTTGCGATGCATGAACTACCGTTGCTAACTCTAAATCATGCGATTGCATAATTTTTCTCATAGGGTTGCAATGCATGAACTACCGCTGCTAACTCTAAATCATGTGATGCATAATTTTTCTCATAGGGTTTCATCTTCCTTGATTCATAAGAAATTACTTTCCCTTCTTTCATTAAAACTCCATCTAATCCTTCTCCTAATGCATCTATGATAACATTGAAGTTACCATCAGGATCTGGTACTTTCAAAATTGGTGCAGTAGTTAAATTCTCTTTAAGTAGATCGAATGATGCTTGACATTTTTCTATCCACTCAAACTTCTTCCCTTTCCTCTGCAAAGAAGTAATTTGAAAGTATATTTGCAAAAAATTGTAACAAATTTCCTATAATACCCAGCCAGGCCCATAAAGCTTCTTACTTTAGAAACATTTTTAAGTATCGACCACTCTAGCACTACCTTGATCTTGGCTAGATCAATTGAGATACCTTCAGTCGATATCACATGTCCTAGGTACTGCACTTTCTTCTTAGGATATCATCAAGAAAACTAAGACAAACTTATCTAGGCAATCCCTAAATATGTTCATTAGATTCATAAACGTCACTGGTGCATTAGTTAGTCCAAATGGCATAACTGTATACTCATAATGCCCATACCTTGTTCTAAAAGCAGTCTTGAAGATGTCTTTATCCTTGATCCTTAATTAATGGTGTCCAGATTGTAGATTAATCTTAGAAAATACTACAACTCTCATTTGATCAAAAAGGTCGTCAATGCATGGCAATGGATACTTTTTCTTTACCATAGCTTTGTTAAGCATCTGATAATCTATGCACAACTACAATGTACCATCCTTCTTCACAAAGATTATTGGTGCTCCCCAGGGTGATACACTTGGTCTTATTAATCCCTTAGATAATAGTTCATCCAGCTGTGCTTTAAGCTCCATTAACTTAGTTCTTTTCATTTAGTAGGGCACTTTGGAAACAAGTTCCAATCTTGGAACTATCTCAATGGATAAATAAAAAATCCTTTTAGGTGGTAATCCAAGTAATTCTTCTAGAACCACATCCATAATTTTTCTCAAGATAGAATATCATTTCATATATGTCTCTCCATTTTCCATCATTTCTCCTTCTTCCATTTCTTAGTACTCTTCAATCCATAGTTGGCCATACCATCTTCTAAATTTATTTCCTTATATTCTTCAAGTTTTTCCATCTTTACTACAAAAAGCTTACATCCTTTCTTCTTAGCCCTAAGTAGTTGCATTGCTGAAATTTGACATATCTTGACGTCCCTAGGTATTCCTTGTAGTATTACTTGGTTACCTAAATCATCTAAAAATTCTACAGTTTTAGCATGGCAGTCAACCTTGGCCTTATGCTTCCAAATCTAGTTCATTCCTAGGATAACGTCATAGGATCCTAAGGGTGCTACATATAGGTTTACCTCCATAGAAAACAAGGTAGCTCAATCCTAGCTTCGAACAAACATTGTTCCACTGTTGTTCTTGTATGGTTTGCATATTATACAACCCATGACTTTTCCATGTAACCGACTTTCCTAGATATTTGCTTTGCTATTCTAGGTGAAACAAACATTTTTAGTTGCCCCAGTATCTAGAAGTATGGAAATGGGTAAGCCAAAAAAAATCTTGGAGTCACTTGACACTCCGCTTGATGATCATCCAAAGTAGCATGAATCTTCTATTGGAATGCCACTGGTTGGGAAGGAAGTGGATTTCCATAAGGTCATGCCCCAAAAGGCTTATTGGGACAATTTGATGCATAATGGTCTCCTCCACATGTGAAACATCTCATTGCTAGTCCTTTATTCCTTGTAGGTTCACTAGGATTACTAGTATTACTTCCAACATTGTTCACATTACCACCATTAGAATTATTCCTTCTACGCTCCTTCCTCAATTCTTTCCCATTATTTCGAGGTCCCTTATCCCTTTGCTTCTAAAAATATTGCACCACTTCAAACCTCCTTGGAGTTGGTTTAACTTGAGCTCTCATAAAATTCTTATGGTTCCTATTCTCTTGGCGAATGGTGAAAGATTTGAGATTCTTCTCTTGCTTAACAACCTTCTCATACACTAGATCCATAGTGGTTGGAACATGAACATCTACCCCACCCCCAATCTAACTATTAAGTCCCATGATGAATTTCCTTATACAAAAATTTTCATCCTTAGATGATACATTGGAGCATAATGTAGCAGATGGGTAAACCTTTCCTAGTACTCATTAACTGACATTTAATTTCTCCCTATCTCATATTTTGGAAATCCGTGAGTTTCTGGTAAAAAAAGAGTTGAGGTAACCATATTTTCTGAAATATTTCCACAAATTCATTACATGTAAGTTTCAAAGAGCTAAGACAAAGTTCCATTTTCTTGTTCATCCACCAATTAGAGGCTTCTCTTGCTAACTAGTAAGCTCCCCATACTACTTTTGCAACCTCAAAATAATTTTGAATCACGAAATATTTCTCCATCTAGATCAACCATGATTTAGCTTCATCCCTACTTGTGCTACCTTCAAACTTGGGTGGGGTTATTTTCTTCATGTCCCTAGATAGTTCAGTGGTCATGCACTTCCTATTAGTTCTTTCTGAAGGAGAGGGTGATTTCTCTTTCTCATGATCATGGTCATGAGAATTTTCTCCCTCATCCTCATTAATTAGGATTTCTTGATCTACCCTATCTTCTACCCTTACTTCCTACTCAAGATTTCTCAACCTTGCCAAGATTTGATCCAATTTAGCTTCAACTCCCACCAAACCTTGTTCAGCTTCATGACTTCCTCCAGGATTGGTCCTAGTTCTCACCATCTTTGCATGAAAAGGGTTATACTTGAAGGTTCATCATATTAGATTCAATCATGTTTTATCTATCTTATGGACAACATTTAAATGAAAATTCATTTGCACATAAAAGAAATTCGCATAAGATTTAAGCAAAAAGCTTTTGATAAACACATGATTTTATTCATTTTTGAGGATCTCAAAATCCTTTCAATTACATAGAGTGACTATTCAGATAGTCAAGTGGAGAGTATTCCTCGAATTCACTCTCTAACACATAACTTAACGGGGTATACCCTACATAATTTTTTTCATCTCTCATTTGTTTATATCTATCCCAAAATGGATAATAACCTTTAGATTTATCATCTGATACATAGTTGTGATGCACATAACCCTCTAATTCATTACTTGAGGAAATTACAATCAATTTCGACATCGAAAGAACTCTGGGATCTCTAAAGATGAATGTTGGATTGACACTCCCTTCTAAGGGCATATCCCTAGAAAGTGACAAGGAATCAGACTTTGTTGGTGAAACAAGAGGTAGATAGTTGAAATTGGCTTCCTCCTTCATCCTTCTCTTTACTTCACTAATCCGAGAAAGCGTGTGATTGAAGGTTTTAATGTCACATAACCAAATAGCATTATCATAGTTGGTACCCTCTATTGTAAGAAAAATGGCCTCTTTTTCCTTCTTGGCTTTTAGGTAGCACTCATTTTGAATTACTAACTTTCTTGCAGTTAACCTGAGACACACCATCCTGGCACAAGAATTTCCAAACATTAGTTAATGTTGGATGGAAATTATGATGAGCACATAGGTTCCAAAGCTAAACTTGGTAGCTTTGATACCAAGTACATAACATGCCAACTATTCTTGCAAGTAAATTTCCTAAGTTTTCACTTTCAAGTAAATAAACAATGTTTCAAACCATTGCAATAAAAATTTTCTTTTCTAATGAGAAAGAATGACACAAATGACATAACAAATTCCATTCATTGATTTCTTTTCCAATACAATAATCATCATCATGCAATATTTCCAAGATTGTATGCAATTACATACATAGCTCAACCAAGCTTCAAAGCAATAGATACAGATGGTCTAGGAATCTTCTTCAGAACTTGATCACCAACTAAGGAGGAGAAGCGTCACTCAAGCACTTTTTCGCCAACCATGGACTCATATGTGGTCCCCTGCACATCTATCAGTGGATAGATGGCCCTACCCTTCGACAAAAATATTGGTGAAGAAACCTTGTAATATTAACCTTAATAAACTTAGTGTTGTGTCCTACACAACTAGAACTTGTAGACCTTACAATCTTTATTTTGTATGCACAAAAAGGAAGATGGTGAACTGACAGTGGAGCCAAAGGAAAACACACTACTTTTTCCAAAGTATTCTCACATAGTACTTTGAGTGATAGTCATCCTATTCACATTCACTACCCTAGCTCATTCTACTTTAGACCATTATATCTATGCATAGGTAAACCTTCAATAGGTAATCCTAACCTTTGGTTTGATCTATTCCCTTTTCCAAAACTAGATAGCATCTGTACCAAATGAGTTCATAAGCTATCTAAGTCCACAAAACTATAGCTTAACAAGCTATTCCAAAAATCATCATTCCTAGTATATAATACTATAGATGTCAACAAACTCTTGGTTAATAGGGAGTAAATACAAGCATTTATATGAAAAATACATCAATCACAATCTTTCCTCTTTTATAAGCTAATATACTTTTCACTATCATAAGAAAACTAGTGTATTACCAAACAATCATACAACACAACAATCTTTCAAATTTAAAGATAAAATAGATTAAGACTAGAATTCCATGCCTGTCAATCGCTTAATCCAATTGACTCTAGAACTTCTTATATTAGCCTCCTTTTAATATCAACTTAGAACTCAATCTCACTCAAAACTAAAACTCTCTCACCAAAAGCTCTCAGCAAAATAACAATCACTCAATGAAAATTACTGCAGAACTGGTAGTGTAATGTTGCATATGAAAAAGTATATGAAATGAGGTATGATCGACCCATATTTATACACAAGAATTAGCTTCACAAGGTTACAATTAAGGTTCATAGTTTTCCAATTCTCAACCATTTAAAATTGACTCAGCTTAGAAGAATAAAGGTGGAAAATTCTCATGAAGATAGTCATTGATTCATCACAACAAATTGATCCAATGATTGATTCGGCAGGTTTGACACATTCAAAAATAAAATGTTTTAACACAACTAATCGATTTCATGCTTGTTAGACTTCTAAAGCATTCAGATAATTTGTATCATGCCACCAAGTTTGCAGCTTATTCCTTATTCACAAGGCCTATGGTTTAGCATTTGAAATGGTCTAGATCACAGATTTTTTGCAATTATATAGTTGACTAAGTCAAAGCCAAGTAGTCGACACATAATATGATTCAACCCTTTTGCATTTATATTTTCATTTTGACTTGGTACATTTTGTATACGTTGCACTATATTTCAGTTCATTGACTCACACATCAAATTAAAGTCTCACGTAATTTCATTATCATTTAATCTGAAATGATATATACACCTTTACATTTGCTTGAGCACTATTATATAGTGCGCTATATTTCCCATACATTGACCAAAGCATATACTTGTATGTATCGGCCTTTATATTTTGCATAATATATGTATAAATTGCCCTTAATACTTTGCATTAGTATATATACAAATCGGCCTCCAATACTTTTTATTTATATAAATATATATATATATGTAGACATCAAAATATATAGATTGAGATATCACTACACTCTTAACTTGATCTACTAACATCACTTCATCCTAAATTATCCCTCTATCTAACCATTTAATCAAATCTCCTTATTTGATTAAATTCATCAATATTCCTCTCTTAATTAAATAAATCATTTTATCTTAATCAAATTATCTCCTTTTGTTAATTAAATCAATCCATCTCGATCAATTATCCCTATTTAATTAAATAATCACTATTTTGATTAAATCTCTAAAGTTCATCCATTAAATTAAATAAATTAACACATTATTTGATTTAATCTAACACCATCTCTTTTAATTAAATAAATCAAAATCCTTATTTAATTAATCTTTTGTCATATTTCTCTCTTATTTGATTTAAATATATCCATAAATTTGAGTCAAATAGGTCACATCATCTAACCTCTCTCATTAAATTAATTAACCCTTGATTAATTTAATCTCATCTCATGATAATGCAAGTTGCACATGAAAATAGATTTAATTCATTTATTAAATCTCTATTTCCCTCACAATGGCATCTTTTGGAATATTCTCTCAATTTGAATTCAAATTATTCCAAGTCAACATATGCATCCAACAAAGCAATAATTTTATATTATATGTCCTTTTTCTTTGAGCCAAGTGACATTTATTATATTCCCTTCCCTCTCACAAGTCATTTCAACAAATTTGAATTTCAAATACAAGCATTTATGGGTACAATCCCTAAATCTTGCATCCACTCATGGTTTGACAAGTGGAATCATGCCATTGGATGAATGTTAATCCCACATTGCTCTATTTTGAACATTCATCCATCTTGACATTCTATAAATGAAGAGCTTATTTCCTCATTTAATGATACACAATTTGAGTAAACTTATTATACTCAAATCCATAGCAATTTATCATCAATTTCATCCAAGCATAGTTAGGTTTTATGCAGATTTTCATCTTGGAGCATACATCAAGCATCAACAAAGTGGATCACTCGTCATCACACATCAACCTTGCATCATTGGAGTTGGGAAAGGGCCAATTTTCATATCAAATTGGCACCAATTCCCCCATGGGATCAAGAGTTTGCATTGCTTTCAATAGGATTTAATCTACTTTCTTGTTCTTTCATTATTTTCTTCTCTTCATTCCTATTTTGAGTTTTGTTAATGGATTTCATGGGAAATCCTTGTTCTTACTTGCATTTGATCTCCTAATGTATTCATTTGTTATGTTTTTGCAGGTATTTGGATTAGAGTTCTATAGTTACATACTTGAATGCAATCTTAGGTTACCGCAAACTATAATAATGTGATCTGCTAATAACCATTATGGAAAGTATTAAAGCAAGACCCATGCTATATGGGATACATTTCTCTGATCAGGTTTACATACCTTAATGATCAAACACAAGTTTCCCAAACACTCTAGGATACAATCCAAGATCATACCACAACTTTTTCAAGACAACTAATTTTTTGACCCAATATTTAAGGTTGTTTTTTAATACCAACAAAAGCATTGGTAAGAGCATGATTAGGGTACAAACCCTAGGCTTCCGTAGAAACATAAACAATAACTCTAGTGGATTAGTGAGGTTTCAATACCAGAAAGATTGAGACATTGTAGCTAATAACAAAATCTTGCAATCTAAAGATTGTAGCCAATAAGAAGCACACTATGTAGCTTAGTGACATTTGTAAATGCAATCTATGTGAAGAAGAATGATAGTCACTTGAGATGTGACAGTCAAAAAGAGGTTGAGCAGTGACAAGATAATAAAGCTCAAACCTTGCATAGTAAAGTGGAGATTTTAATAGTGAGTTTTCTTACCCCCTTGCTAACATTAAGGGTTTTTCAAATGCTTTTGGTAGTGTTAGACAAGGCAAATGCAATCAGGGAATGACTTTCCAAATGAAGTAACAGTGGTAATCATAGGTTCAATGTTTCTTCTTAGCTATTAATGTATAATGGAGGTAGTGGATTGTATGTTTGAGCAGTGTTTTGAGACTCATCAAAGATAAGAGAATAGTGAATAATACCTTATGGACTATGAAGTAGTGTCAATAAGGTTGAAGGATCTTAAGATCTACAATACCATGAAACAATGAGTCCCCTGTAGTAAGTAGGCAGTATATAGGGTATAGTTTGATTTTATAGAAGGATGCTCATGAAAGGAATCTTCAAGTGATAGTGAGTGAGCTATTTGAGATTGCAGCTGAGGGTGTAATACCTAGTCTTAAATTAAGTTAGCAAACCAGTAAATGTGCAAGAAAATCAAATCGTACACAACAAACAATTCACAATGTTATCTTGCATAATGACTTGAGTTTGAAGACAAAAATCACATTGTATCTTGATGAAAGTGGTGACCTTAATGGTCAATCACTGGAAACCATGATTTTAAAACATGCTATTGTTCTTATGGAGGCAACATTTTAAGCAAGGCAGTGAGTGGTGGTTTGGAACAATGGCAGGTATGAGGGACTTGCTTTATATGAATACTATGCAATCTAACTTAAGACACCATTCTTAGAAGAGATTGAAGGTGGATTATGGAACTCAAGGGTTACCATGAAAAGGATTAAAGAAAAGACAGATCTATTTAAAAGCCATAGTCATGAAGATATTAAAGATGTCACATGTAAAACCCTAGTAGTTGGAGTAATGAATACAGTGCCAAAGAGGATAGTGTGTTGGGGTAGATTTAGGAGATCTCCACATTATCCAATTATAGGGAAATACATCATTTATTTATTTAATTAATTAAAAGAAATCATTCTAAACCCTATATAGGATACATTGATACTTCAAAAACCTCTGAAGGAATTTGAGATTATGCAAATATATGTCAAGTAAATACCTAGATTACAAATAGTAGCAGGAACAATGTAAGATTTGTTGAGCAAAGCAGGAATGAGATAAGTAGCAATGAATCCTATGCCTCCTTTTACGCACATCTCCTCACTATTCTCTGTCATTCTTTATAGAAACATTCTCCATTTTGGCAGTCTATTCTTGAAAATAATGTTTTGACAAAGGTTTTAGAGTATGTTTATTAAATTGAAAACTCCATTCTAGTGGGCTATTATGGAAAATAAGATTTTGACAAAAAATTTAGGGTATATTTATTAAAGTTTTAGAGTATTTTGGCAAGCTATATTGTTTATTCCTTAAATGATTTATTCAAATGGATTGTGACTAAATAAATGACTAACTATTTAGTCATTTTTATTTGTGTGACTAAATAATTTTTAATCAACAACCAAACTAGTAATTTATTTACTCATTTATAGTTGAGTTGCAAAAAAATAAGCAGAATTCAGTCATTTTTAGTTGTTGTGACTAAAAATTTTAGTCATCTAGTCATTTATTTTCCAAATTCTAATAGTGTGTGCTTCCTTGTGCGATTAGGGCTCTCTCAATGTTGAGGGCTCTAGGGATAAGCTTGTCATAAGAAGTGAGGCATTGCATCTTTAACTAAAAAGATAAATCTGTATTGACATTAGAAATGATGATTCTAACTTTTTGCTCCTTAGGAATGGGTCACTTGCTCTTACTAGCTTGCTACCTCCATTGTTGTATGAAGTTTGCAATCAAGTTCAACATTCTGATTTTAGGAGTCTAATGGTTGGAAATCATAGTAAAATCATAATTTAATAAGTTTTGGAATTCACATTTTAAAATAATTTTTGTGGTCATTAACTTCAGACTATCTTCTCTTTTTCAAGGGTGGTTGCATGCCAATTTTTTTTGTGTAAAATATTGGAATTATTAGATTTTGTTATCTGTCTATGAATAAAAATTATTGGAGTGTGAGTTTGATATCTTTTGAAGATATAAATAGTCAGATATGCTTAAATCAGTGTCAGGTGGTGTCAGGTGGTCTGAACAAAATCTTAATTAAATTAATTATAAATCATTAGTAAATTGTTCATTATATTGATTGTGATATTTATCGTTATATATATATAATCACTTGATCATGATCATGGTTTATTTGCGTCTATCATTATTATAAAGGTGGGGCACCCTAGGGTAGATGATATGGATTATCATGGCCCGGAGAATGTGGTTTTGTAAGCGGATGAACATGGAGCTGTGAATATCGAAGATGAAGTTAATGATCCTATAGAAGAAGATGATCATGCACCAGAAAACACGGTTGAAGATGATGGTACAGATACATTGATCCATGACACATTTAGTGGAAAAGTTGATCATGATGATCGAGATGACTTTGATGATGTTCATGATTTACCTATACTTGAGAAGGCATACGAGCCCCTTTATGAAGGCTCCCAAACAACTCTTCTCTCTGTTGTATTGTTGTTGTTGAACTTGAAGGTTATGAATGGTTTATCAAACATAACAATCTCACGGATGTTAAGGTATGTCATATATGTTATATTTTTTCATCTATTTTAATTGTTGTTAGTTCATCACTAGTAAATAAAAGATGAAATATGTACCATTAATATTCTTTATATTAACAAATTATTTTTTGTTGTAGATTGATTGGTGAATTTTTGTTACCACCATCAAATATTTTACCTCAGTCATACCGAGATTTATCTAGCACTATGAAATATATCAGAATGGAGAATCAAGCAATAGATGCATGTCCCAATGATCATATTGTATATCATAAACAACATACCAAGTTAAAGATATGAATGTATATATCAAACCTCTTATCGATGAGTTACTAAAGTTATGGAATGGTGTCACTATGTATGACATCTCTAGACCAATAGGACAAAGACAATTTCAATTCCATGCAATGCTTGTATGGACAATTCATGATGCCCCAAGGTTAACACATTTTTGTAGTATGTTATAACGTTTGACCGCACTTTAACAATATTTAATTTTATGAAGTAGATATCATGCATGTTTTTAAAATAATCTATTCATTATATATAATTATAAAAATTGACATATTTAATCCAATTATATATGATCTTGCAGGTCTTCAAACAAAAGAAAAATTTGCATGTCCAATTTGTGGTCCAAAGATGAAATCTTGTCATTCAACCAGTTTAGGAAAGAAGGTGTTTGATGAGTATAGGCACTTCCTCCATAGAAATCATAAGTATCGAACTACTGAAAAACATCTTTTCAATGGGAAAGAAGAGACTACATCAAAACCATGAAGAATGGCACCTCACTTATGGAAGTTGGAATATAATAGAATTAATCGTCAAGGTTATACATCGGATCAAATTGTTTATCTAACATATATGATATGTTTTGAATTTATATTTTTATATTGTGTTGTGTTTACTCATGTTGTAATTGATAATGATTGTCGTTGTTAATTTTTTTAACTTATATGCTTCATGAAGGTCGTCAAGGCATTAATGCTCAGCTTCCACAAGGACTGAAAAGTTATCCCAGACAATTTAGTAGGTTGACCTACTATGAGAAGCTACAAATTGTGCATTTGTTTGATACAATGCATCTCAAAAAGAATATAATAGAAACATTATGGAAAATATTGGATGGAAGACATGACAAAGAAAAAATTGTCAAAATTTGTAGTGGCATTCAGGAAGTCAATCATGCAATGAAAATTTTTATTCAATTAAATAGCGATGGAGACCAAATTAATATAAGTGCCCTTCCTTGTTTATTAACAAAGCAGCAAAGCAATGCTATAAAAGAAGTCATACGAAAAATTTGATTTCCCACAGGATTTGTGCGAACATAAACAATATAATAACAAAGAAAGGTGAATTTGGGTCAAGGATGAAAACGCATGATTAGCATACCTTCATTAAGGTAATTATTTTGGTATATTATATACACTTGTATAATGCATGTACTTTTTAGTGTATTATATTTACTACTTTTGGAAAAATAATGAAAAGATCATTTTATAATTGTTGCAGTATGTTCTACCTCTATCTCTCCCAGACAACTTTGACAACAATGTCAAGCAAGTTATTATGATCTTGGAAAATACATAAGGTAAGTAGCGATATTTGTTCAATTCATTGTATAAAATTTTATAATTTCCATTTGTTTTACTTGTTATATAATATGTTGTATATTTTTGTTAAATCTCGTTAATATATTTGTGTCTTGAATCACTTGTAGATGGTTGTCATCTAAAGAAATCCATAAAGAAGATATAAATTATTGGAAGAGAAAAATTCCTCATCTAATGTGTGAAATGCAAAATTGTCTACCTTCAACATTTTTCAATGCACAAGAACACTACCTCATACACCAAGTTGAGGAGATTGAATTGTGTGGACATGTACACACAAGATCAATGTGGATGGTTGAGAGGCACTTGAAATTTTTGAAGGCTTTGGTTAGACAAAGAGCACATCCTAAGGGTTCTATGGTGGAGGGATATATGGTATACCAGACCATGGTGTACATTAGTGAATATCTTCCTAAGTTTGCAACAAAGATCCATGTAGATTGCATTTGGGATCCCAACTCCATTAAATATTTGAAGGGGAGTATCTAATGGGGAAAGGTAGATTGAGGAAAGTGAGAGGTAATTATAAGATGGTCATGAAGATTAATTGGAATACATTTTACATATGTTTTTTTATGTATATTGTACTTATTTAATTTTTAATCTTCAATATACATTAATTATAAATTAAGGTCGTATACTGTGGTATTTAACTAATTATACGTCATTTTTGAATTTCTATTTTTTTTAATATAGTTGGTCGAGAGTGGGATGCACTGCATTTTTACATCACAAACAATCTTGATTGGATGACAGTATGGATTGAACGATGTCAACAATTTGGTCACGCATTAACATGGGAAGGTGTAGCTTCATTGGTCAAAGAATAATGGAGATTCCAATGTTACACAAAGGGAAATTGATTTAGCATATGGTTTAAGAGATAAATAGGTACGTATAAATATATTAATCACCCATATTATTTAATTATTTTCAATTATATTGATGTATATATATGTTGAGATTGTTTTTTTTGCATACATTCGGCCAAGAATAAATATGTTTATCAACTAACGATATTGCAATAATTTTTACATGTTTGACATATTACAGGTGAAACACCACAAGGCTATGCGGTGCAATGGTCATAAATTTCAAATCAAAATGTTGGATGACATGAAGAAAACTTGTGATTCTGGTATAACTGCAGTCTTTCAGGTGACTAATGTTTCATCTAGAAGCGACATACATCCAAAAGTCGCAGAAAATCTATACTATGGGATTTTGGATGATATACTTGAGTGTGACTTTAATTCCTTCAGATTAATTATGTTTGTCATCCTATGGTACAGGCTATGATTGAATGAAAATGATCCTGAGAGAATTGTTATTGAACATGATAATGGATTTACCATGGTTAATACAAGGTTGATCGAGCGAGCTAGAAATGAGCCCTATGTTCTTCCAAGCCAATGAGCCCTATGTTCTTCCAAGCAGGTATTTTACTCAGAGGTTCCAGGTAAACTGGGTTGGTCATTTGTTGTTAGACATGCTCCAAGAGGAAGGCTGATAAAGTATAATGTGTTGGAAGAAGAAGATACTAAAGAACTAGAAGATGATGTAGATGATGATCAGGATCAACAGTTAGTTGATGATGTCCCTGACGAAGATGTCGAAGAGGAGGAACTAGATCATGATAATGTAGGAGTTAATGTTCATGAAGATGATATCCATGTGGATGATGACATTATCAAAACTGATATCGATGGCAATGATGATGATATGGCCAATCCTTACAATGTCGAATCTAGATTGGATGATATAGACAAAGAGTTGGATGAAGAAGAAGATCAATGACATTGAAATGTATTAGCTATGTGATTATATTATCTATTTGATATTAATTTCTTGATAGAATTATATTTAACTTATGTGGTTATATAATTAATTCATGATGTTTTTAATTTTTACGCCATTACATAATTAATTTAATGATGTACTTTTTAATGTTTGAAAGGTTAAAAAATTAAAACATTTCAATAGTGATGTTAACAACCTTGAAATTAGTGTGTTTTATGTTTCATGTGATTATAAAAGATTAAAAAGTCAATTGTAGAGGTGGTTATTCATTGGTTGATGTGTAAAGGCCTTTAAAAGGCATAAAGTGATCATTGTAATGGTTGTTGATGGTTGAGGGATTAAAATACAAGCTCTTGACATTCAAAAATCTGTGTTTTTCTTCAAAATTTATGTACTTTTCCTATTATGCAACACTGTATAGTCACATGCAGCCATATTTTGATGTGAAATCTATTCCAGGTCATGAAGATATGTGTTAGCTTTGATTTGAATCTGATTTGATGGCTTAAGGCATTGATTTGAGTTATAAAGCTTCATTTCTTTGCATACAGCTTGGTTACCCTGTTTTTGAGGGTTTTGTAGTCCAAAAATGATATAAAGGGGCTCTTATACTTTTTGTGATTATTGTAGCTTGTGTAAGAGGCCTCATGGATATTGTTGTAATTGTAGGATGCATAAATAGGGCATAAGATGAGAAATAAAGAAGGTATAGTTGTTGTCTTCAAGAGTTTTGTGAAGAAAAGCATGTGAAATGAGAGGTACTTTCTGGCCCGATGCTTGTTTGCTCCTTCATTTTCTATAAGAAGGATTTCAAGGCAAGAAGTACAGGTTAGCAAGTTAGATATTTTTTGGTCAGGTCTAGGTAGAGTTGACAAGCAAATTGTAAAGTTCGATGGTTTTAAGGAAAATGCAATTTAGGTTTTGAGTCACTCTATAGTAGGTTTTGAATTCATGGCGAGTTGATGTTTTATGACAGTACTAGAATTTGAATTGAAATGATTAATTCAAACTCATGTCTCTCCATTGTACATGCATATCTGAATTTTGAATAATATAATCAAGGGTTGTCTCGTTCATCTCACTCTTGTGGTGTGTATGATTTATGTTTTGGCTTTAATTCAAGGAATTAATTAAAATGTTTGAATGGGATTGTAGGTGGATATGTTTTATATAAGGATTTGATAAGTAGTATTGGGTTAGAATACATGTTGATGAAATTGTAAACCAATGTTCTCAAGGATCTTATATGTTATGTGTTAAATCTATCATAAACCCTTAGATGTTTATGAATTTGACTCCCTCAATGGATGATATATGGCACTGATGTAAGTTGTACTAATTTTTATGGTTCAGCATTTTGTTTGTCTTTACCTAGCGCTTGCTACAAATTGCAAATAAATGACTATTTTACACTATGGAATGTGTTGTAGTTATCTCATGCTCCAAATAGTTGATATTACTGATGAACAACCAATTCTATTCAGTATTATGCTATTATGTTGAGCTATTAAATGAGATTATCTGTTGTTGTTAATGTTGTTTACAATAATGGTGCAGAGGTTGTAAATGCATTAAGAGATCACCGTCTTGGGTCTTGTAGAGCCCAAAGTGTAGGAGGTTTTAAAATCCTCGTCAATTGGTCCAGGTCCTTCAAGTTCCCTTTGATTGGAATTGGCAATTCTATAGGTAAATTAGAAGACCAACCTGGTTACAGTAAAAACAACCAAAAAGTAGAGGGGAGAGAGATGGAGGGATTCAGTGAGAGAGAAAGGGAGGGAGTGGGAGAGAGATAGAGGGTAGAGGGTTAAGGGTAGAGGGGAGGGAGATAAGAATGAGTGAGAGAGAGAGACTTGAGAGAGGGAGAGGGGGTAGGGAGGGAGATACTTGAGAGAGAGTGAGTGGTGAGTGAGTGAGTGAGTGAGGAGAGAGAGAGAGAGAGAGAGGAGTGGGGCAGGAGGGAGAGATGAGAGAGAGAGAGAGATAAAGGAAGGGAGGTTAAGGGTTGAGGGTAGAGGGTTTAAGGGTTTAGGGTTTAGGGATTGTGGGTTAAGGAGAGAGATAGAGGGAGTAAGAGAGAGAGAGACCTAAGAGAGAGAGGGGTAGGATTGAAGATACTTGAGAGAGAGGGAGAGGGAGGGAGGGTTAAGGGTAGAGGGTAGATGGTTTAAGGGTTTAGGTTGGGTGGAGGGAGGAATAGAGGAGTGAGTGAGTGAAATACATAGAGAGGGAAAAGGTAGGAGGGAGAGACTTGAGAGGGAGTGAGTGAGTGAGTGAGTGAGTGAGAGACCTAAGAGAGGGAGTGGTGCTAGGAGGGAGATACTTGAGAGAGACCTAAGAGAGGGAGAGGGGGTAGGATGGAGAGACTTGATAGAGAGAGAGAGGGATGGAGTTGAAGAGAGATAGAGGGAGGGGGGTTAGGGATAGAGGGTAGATGGTTTAAGGGTTTAAGGTTTAATGGTTAAGGGTTTAGAGTTTTGGGTTAAGGGTAGAGGGAAGTGTTGGTTTTGTTTTACAATGTAACTAGGTTGGTCTTCTAATCTACCTATGGAATTGTCAATCCCAGTCAAGGGCAGCTCGAAGGACCTAGACCAATTGACAAGGACTTTACAAAAGCCTCCTACACTTCAGGCTTTGCAAGACCCAGGAGGTTGATCCCTCAATGTGTTCACAACCTCTGCACCAATATCATAAACATCATTAAAAATAATAGATAATCTCATTTAATAGCTCAACATAATAGGATAATATCAAATAGAATTGGCTATTCATCAACATTATCATCTATTTGGAGCATGAGATAACTACAACACAATCCCAAGATAAAATAGGTCATTGATTTGCAATTTTTAGCAAGCTCTAGGTAAAGACGAACAAATATTGAATCATACAACTTAGATCAGTGCCATATATCCATTGTGGGAGTCAAATTCATAAGTATTCAAGGGTTTATGACAGATTTAACACATAACATATACAATCCCTGATAACATTGCATTGCAGTCTCATTAATATGTATTCTAACCCAATACTACTTCTCAAATCCTTATACAGAACATATCCACCTATAATCCCATTTAAGCATTTTAATCAATCCCTTGAATTAAAGCTAAAATAAGGATCATACACACCACAATAGTAAGATGAATGAAACAACCCTTAGTTATCTTATTCAAAATTTAGATATACATGTACATTGGAGAGACATGAGTTTGAATTTATCATTTCAACTCAAATGCTAGTATTTTTATACAACATTAAATCCCCATGAATCCAAAACCTATTACAAAATGACTCATAACCTAAATTGCACTTTCTAAAACCATCAAACTTTACAATTTGTTTTGCAACTTCACCTAGACTCGACCCAAAATTATCTAACTTGCTAACCCGTACTTCTGGCCTTGAAATCCTTCTTATAGAAAATGAAGGAGTAAATAAGCATCGGGCTAGAAAGTACACATGTCACCAGCCAATTGGAATACCTAGTGACATTCCAAAAATTGTTACAATAGCAATCACCCTAGAGAATATTCTTGTTCATCGTGCCAGCTAAGAAAAGTTGATGCAGCAACAAAATCCATAAGAATCCTATGCCAAGACTGCCACTAAAGCAAAATGGAAACCGTTGTAACTGCAACAGCTTATTTTCCAACCATTAGTAGCCCACTTCTTTTATTCTTCCTTAGTTAAATATTTAGTTACCCATTTTTGATATTCTTCATCAGTTAGCCAGTGAAAATTATTTACCTCATTTACCTTAGCATTATAAGATGTATATTTAATTGCTACCTGATTTGCATCTCTTTCAAAAGATTCCAAAAATGAGCTGGTGCTAATGATTTTATCCATATAGCTCACCAACAAATCATAATCTGAGTCATCACAAATTAATTTAATTTGGTCGTTGATGACCTCATTTGCCTAATCTTGCCACTGTTGGAGTGACCTGATATTCCCCTGCTCATCAATTATATCAGGTAACAATGTGTTACCCCAATCATCAAAATTCTTCACCAATTCCCTAATCCTCCTACTCAAGTCATCTGATAAGGTCTAAAAACCTTGCAATGATTTTACTAACAGATGAGTAGGCTTTAATGATTGGGGCCTATTATTTGTATCAAACCTTGAGGCTTTATACATTATACCCAAATCACTGGCCCTAAGGATCCAATTTTGAATTAGTGGTATCACTACCTCTCGGTCCCTATCTATATTCTTTAAAGCATCAAATAATAAAGAATATAAAGAATGTATAGATGATAATCTATTATCAACCTTTTCATTTAAGTGCCTCAAGACAACAGTGACAATCTCCTTTTGCTTTGAAAGAGATCCCCCACTTACCTTTAATGATGCCTGTAATTCTTAAATTTTTTGCATGAGGTGCTTCTTTCTAGGATTGATGGAGCACTCTATTTCTTCATCAATTTGTTCTAAAAGAGGGGTGAGGGAAGGATTCTGACTAGGAGACCCTGGTGTGGAAACAATTGGAGAAGTAGGAGGCACTGACCCTAATGTGGAAGGTAATGAACTGATTCCTAGAGCATTTGATGTCTCCCCAATCTGTTTATACCTTAACCTATCCACCTCAGTCTGCAACTCAACATTCTTTTGTTGCATTTTGTTGTATTCCTCAATCAAAAGGTTATACTTCTCCATCAGGCTCTTCTTTTCAACCTCTTCTCTTTCAGTAGTCTTTTGGGCCAATTTGGCCACATTCACAGTTAGATTAGTGGCCTCAATGGTTGAGGTCTCTGAAGCTCTTTTTATTATTAACCCTACTCTGAAATTTGGGTTAATATCTGTAACATCTGTCTTTCTCCCTTGTGAAGCCAATGCCCAAATTTCCGAAGTCTCATACTCTTCACTGAAGGAAGAGTCTTGCAGTGCTGCCTTGACCTCTTCTTTAGAGTCTTCCAAGGGATGCTCGGACTTTAGAATAGCATTAAATGCTACAACATCTACAATTCCCCATTTAGGAAAAATCAATACACCAACCTGAGTCACTAGTTTTCTTCCTTCCTCTGGAGTAATGTTCTTGAATTCTTCCATTAATTCAGCTTTCACTTCCTCATCATTCTCTTGGTCTGACCTACTAGGTCTCAACTCTCTCCTCTTTTTACATTTATCTTGATATTCCTCAAATTTCATCCTCCATACCAATTGCAAGAAGATAGGAGTTTTTATAAATGCATCATCATCAAGAAAATCCTTACATGCCTCCATTCTTGCATCTTGTACACATTTTCCTTTCATATCCAAATAGGATAAAACCAATTCAAGTGACCTAGGAGGGGAAGACATAACAATCTGCATATCTTGATTAGTAACAACAATCTCATCCATCACATCCTCTAGTGGTTGATTAGTCCTTTTCCTCTTAGGGCTTGCTTTGGATGGTGGTGATGGACTATCTTCTGGTGATGATTCCAAATCAATAATCTTAATTGCCCTAGGTGTTTTGAGCTTTGGACCTGGTTGTGTAGGCAATTTCATTATTTGTTTACCTTTTTTGTCCACTTCTTCTTCATCATTGTTGTCATCCTTTTTCCTCCTGTAAATGGGCCACCTTTCTATAGGTTGGTATGTTGGCCTTGTTTCCATTGGCCTAGCACCTTTTTCTTGCACACCCTAACTCAATTCCAAGTTTATCTTCTTGGTCCTCAAGGTTCCCATAACTTCTTTGAAGTTCCCCATTAGAAAATCAATTTTCTCATGATGTCGACTAAACTCCAACAATGGATCATACTTTGGATCCATTTTGTGCACAATATCTAATAGCTTATCATAAGCTATCCATTTCTCCTTTTTCAACTCCTACCTATTTTGATCAAATTCATTTCTAATCAAGTCCTTAGGAAAGTTGAACTCATGCACAAACTTGCCACCCTTTATTCTCTGTCTAAAAATGGAAGAGAAGCCCTCAGGATCATGTTGCCTCTTTGGACCACACCTTAAGTGGTAATCATCAAAGAATTTTCCAAAGTGTACCCATCCTCCCTTTGAAAATACAAAATCAGATAACATTGTATAATCTAGGAAAAAGGTTCCCTTACCCCTCCCAATGAGGTTATCCTCATGGATACAACCTATTTTCCACATAACCTCTGCAAATCCCACTCTTGGTGGCACATTGTATGGCATTATATGGGGGGTTCCTTGAAAAATGTATACCCTCAAAACAGTGTTGATTGGGTATGGAATAATGTCACCCCAATTATGGTAGACTTTTAATTCTTTCCTCTTCCCCTTCGGTCTGAGGAAATCATGCAATTCCTCAGGGATCTTGGGTAAATTCACCATCAGTTTGTCCCTCAATCTGGAATCAAATAAATTATCAATTGCACATAAATGGTTCCTTCTTTATTACATGATAAGTCTACAATCCATATCTGTACATGCAATCTTTCTCCATCAACAAATTACCTTAATTCCATCTTCTCATAAAAGAAGTCAGCATTCTTGCACAAGAACATATGCATCAACATAGAATACCAAAAGAATTGAGTGTCTGTATCATTCCACTACAACTTTGATAGCCCTTCATGTATCCTTTTAGCCAAGAAGGAGGCAAAATCATGTCACAGAGAAATTGGGGTGTTGTATTTGCACCCCCATGAACATGTAGGAAATGGGCATCACCGTGCTAGGATTGAAACCTAAAATCTGGCACAATGAATAAAAAGTGGCCAAGAAATGATTTGCAAAGTAATTTACTTTAAATGGTTCTTGGTCACTAGGGCTAATATGAAATCTTGAACCCCCTGCCCTAGCTAGATGAGGTGGAAGCAACTTAGCTCTGAAAAGAGACTTTAATTTTCCATATTCCTGCTTCATTTCCTCAAGATTGATAGGAACCAAGTATACACTCAACTCACTCAAATCAAAAACCCATTGGACCTCTTCTTTGTTAATGCTCAATAGAACCCTTCCATCATTGTCCTTGATTACCCATGTAACAGGGTCATATCTCACAGCCACAACCCTAAGAAAATCTATATCAGGGAACACATTTGGCACAACCAACTTCCCCATATCATACATCCAGCCATTTGAGAAGGGGTGAGGAAAATTCCTCTATCCATACCACAATCTAAACATCTCCAAACCTGTAAGAGGAACCCTAGCATCGACTATATTTGAGAAATTATATACCAATCCCTCCCCTAGGATTTTTCCTCACATCAGAACCAACCCCTTCTTCCTATCATTTGTTGACAATGGCAATTGATCCAAGAAATCATCATATAGGTTCCTAGTCAAATAATCAATTTGGCCAGAGTGTTGCTTTGGAGGTGCCATCTTGGATAAACTAGGGCTTAGTTACTATTTCACACTTCAAATAATTAGGACTAACCAGAAAATGAAATTATAGAATAAAACCCTGCAATTCCCCACAATTCAATCAACCTACAGCCCTAAAACATTTATCAACAAGCCCAATAACAAGCATAAAGTAAACAATTTTTCAAATTCAAGTGTAGAATAACCAGGCGACACAGAAATTAACTCACAGTTTTTGTGTTTGTAGAAATCCCAATTCTTCGTTGTAGAAACTTGCAACTTCACTTTTGGATCTAAGACTACTTTGCAAAATACTTGAATTCTTTGTGATACAATAAAAGTAGAAGAATTTTTTTTATTTCGATCAAATCATGCCACCAAGTGTCTCATCTACCATTAAAGCTTACTTGTGCGCTACACGAACGGCTCCAATCATATTTGATGTTGATTTAAATATTAGTCGTCGATCTGTCAGTTTGATCAAATCATCAAACGACTACCTTCAAAACAAGTTGACACAATTGCCAAAATGGTAATAACGGGCCCACCATACCATATGTTGCCAAGGAAATCCACGTGGTAGTTGCCTGTGATATCGCAATCAGTAAAGACCTTACAACTTCCGATCACGCAATAGCGGGCAATGGTAGATCCTAATCATCGGTGATCCTGTTCCTTCAAAACAGTTGTCAACTTTATCATTAACCATCTAGAAGCTTTCTTTCCAAGATTATAACATCTCCGTAGATCTGAAACAAGTGTATCTGAAGAACACTTTAGTAACCTGTTGCATAACATATTAAAGTTGGATTAATTTACCAAGGTATTTCCCTTATTCCTTTGACTTTACAAAATAAGACACATGGCAGTCACCTGTGATATCGTGATCAATAAAGACCTTGTGATTTCTGATCATGCGATGGTGGGAAACCATTGAGATCAAACAATGATTCATCAATGGTCATGCAAACTCATCCCCTTCGGCTTCATCAGATGGTACATGTGGCACCTACCCATGATATCGTGATCAGCCAAAGCAATGTGGTGGGGTCATCATGGAATGGCGGGGAACGGTTAAGATCAAACAAAATTCAATCAATGTTCACACAAATTACCCTCTACAAAATAAAAAATTTATTAAAAGAATGAGGGGGACATCACTAGGTGGATGATAAACGATCGACATAAGTTGTTTTAAAAAAATGAAACACAGGACCGACCAAGACTTAGGGAAAAATAAAATCCCATGGAGGAAATAAAATATTAAGACCAAAGGGACCCAACCTTAGATTAAATGATGGGGCATGAGATGTTTTAGAGGCCCTCCAAAAGTAACAGTGAAATAGATCCCACCCAAGGCGTAAGACAAACAATAGGATTTTACATGAAGACAAAGCTAAAACCCCAACCTTAGGATTTTCCAAAACACCATGAAAGACCAAAGACATAAGGCATGATAGGAAAGGAAAACAAGGAACAAAATTTGAAGCTCCATAAGGAAGAGAGATAGAGGGAGTGAGTGAGTAAGTGAATGAGAGAGAGGCCTAAGAGAGGGAGAGGGGGTAGGAGGGAGAGACTTGAGATAGAGTGACTGAGTGAGTGAGAGAGAGAGAGACCTAAGAGGGGGAGTGGTGCTAGGAGGGAGAGACTTGATAGGGAGAGAGGGAGGGAGTGGGAGAGAGATAGAGGGAGATAGGGTTAAGGTAAAGGGTAGAGGGTTTAAGGGTTTAGGGTTTAGGGTTTAAGGGTAGAGGGGAGAGACATAGAGGGAGTGAGTGAGAGAGAGAGACCTGAGAGAGGGAGAATTGTGGGAAATTTCCAAGCTCTATTTTGTAATTTCATATTTTGTTTAGCTTTAGTCTGTCTAAGGTTTGAGATAGCAAGGAATCCCTTGTTTACTCAAGATGGCACCAACAAAACAACATGCTGGCCAGATTGATTATTTAAGTAGAAACATATATGATTACTTCCTGGATCAATTTCCCTTGTCAACAAATGATAGGAAGAAGGGATTGGTTTTGATGCGAGGAAATGCCCTAGGGGAGGGATTAGTGTATAATTGTTCCAACATAGCCTGATGGAACACTGGATATTTTCTCATGCTTGGGAAACCTTTCACCAAAAGATTCCATGAATGCACCTTACCCAAAGTATGCATTAGGACCTCCATGCATACAAACACAAGGATTGTCATTTATCATCTTGCAGCAGTGGTACCTAATATGATGGTACTACCCCTCCCTTGGACATTGCTTTCTTCTTACAATTGGATACATCAGTCCTCCTTTTGATTTTTTCAAAAATATATGAAATGATTTCTAAGAAATTCCTTATTGGGTCAATGAGATCACCAAAAGTCTAGGACTTGTCAAATGAAGGTATATTATTGACACCTATCCCTTTGCTATTCACTTGTTAGGACTTAGTAATGACTATCCAAAGAGAAAACGAGATAGTGGCAACAACCATTTATATTATTTATCTCACTGCAATCCATTTCATGGCTATAGTCATATTGTCCCCCAGTGTAGATTTATTTTTTCAAATTCATAGATAACATGAAGACAAACCTATAGCCTTTAGTGGTACTACTCTTATTCATGACTATGCTCTGTTCCCTTGAAGCACCATGACTTATGATGGTTTTTATGTTGAATATCTTCATTAAAACACCCCTATGCAAGTATATTCCTTCACTATTATAGCCTATTGTTGGAATGGATGATCAATGGTATGAAAAGGTAAAAATACAACTATTCTTTGCTTCTTTCACTACTTGTTGATTTTTTATTGTTGTTCATATGCACTTGTACCATTGTAATGCTTGATGTCCTACATGAACCTACATGGCTCTCTTGTAGCATAACCTCATAGTTTTTGTTCATATACACTTGTACTATGGCCTTGGCTTCCAAAATGAGACCTCTCCTGAATCATAAGTGCTTAATTGTCATTTGTAACTTTTTGTTTCTTGTATGCAATCATGATCCATGTTGGATCAATCATGATGACCAAAACCCCTACACGAAAGGTTATGAGCATAGAAATTTTATCTCGATCACATGATATCAAGGTTCCATTGATTTCATAAACCTCTTGTAATGACATGTTTTTAGTAGGCATATTATCTGTGTCAACTAGAGTTGATGTTTCTTGAATGTCTTTTCCTTTTATTCCTTTCCTTAAAACATCATGCATTGAATGTTATCTAGCAACTTGTTCACCTAATGTTTGATTGTGAAGGCTTGAATAAAGCCTTGTGAAACTTTAGATTTTTTTTTTGTTGTTGTCCTTCATGAGACCATTGTCGAATGCATTGTTGGTTGTCCTTATCAATGAAAATGACCTTTACCTATTGCATTCACTTTCACCAGTACACCCATGAATGAATAATATCAATCCCATTTGCTTCTTGTAGCTCTTGCAAAGGTGTTGTCCTTGTACTTGTATCATGATCTTGATTCAACCATTTCTCTTATTTTGTTATGTGTAATAAATACACATAGTCTCCTCATTTTATCTTTATTGGACAGCCACTTGTCACATATGTGGGTGACCAAACAACTCACCTTCCTATGTGATGTGTGACTGTCCAATAGGGTTATGGTGAGAGGGTCTTGACAACAACTTGAAATGCTTCCTCATTGTTTAAAAGATGCATAATTGAACTTGATGCATCTATGAAGTCACTTCCTTTATAAACAGATCATGGATCTTCTTAAGAAGATTGAAGGACATATCAACACAATATGTTGCATCTTTTGAATCTGTCCTTTCCTATCCTATCTTATGTTCCTTTGTCTTATGTTACTAGTCTTTTATGGTATTGGGAAAATCCTAAGGTTGGGGTTTTGTCTTTGACTAAATCCCTCTATCTCTCTCCCCTCACCCAGCCTATACCCTAAACCCTTAACCCTTAAACCCTCTACCCTCTACCCTCTCTCTCTCTCTCTCAAGTCTCTCCTTCCTACCCCCTCTCCCTCTCTTAGGTCTTTATCTATCTCTCACTCACTCCCTCTATGTGTCTCCCCTCTACCCTTAAACCTTCTATGCCATATCTCTCTCCCACTCCCTCCCTCTTTCCCTCTCTCTCTCAAGTCTCACCCTCCTACCCCTCTTCTTCCTTCTCTCTCTCTCTCACTCACTCTTATCTCCCTCCCCTCTACCCTTAACCCTCTACCTTCTACCCTCTACCCTTAACCTCTACTCTCTATTTCTCCTACTCTCCCTCTCTCTCTCACTCAATCCCTCTTCTCTCTCCCTCTGCCCATAACCCTAAACCCTTAAACCCTCTACCCTCGCAACCCTGTCTCCCTCTATCTCTCTCCCACTCCTCCCTCTCTCTCTATCAAGTCTCTCCCTCCTAGCACCACTCCCTCGCTCAAGTCTCTCTCTCTCTCTCACTCACTCACTCAATCACTTTATCTCAAGTCTAAAATTTTGAGGAATTTTCTCTCTGCCACTTGACCTAGGTCTCAATTTTGAAACCCTTGTCCCCATGAATTAATAGGGTTTTATTCCCTAGAGAACGAAAATGTTATAATTTAAGGTTGACCTGCTTGGTCAATCATCAACCCCTTAAGTCACCTCTTGAGCCATTCGGCATGTTAGTTCACCAGCCCCATTAGCCCGAAGAATTGGTCATCATTTTCCCACTGCATTATGTCTTCTCCTAAAGTTGGGTTTTAATTTTAATCTGGTGACATAAGCCTAAGCCATTAACCCTAGTGGTCATGTCACCGATGGCATAGCCAAATCCTTTCATTAAATACTAACCATGCAATGTGTAGGTTTTTCAGATTCGAAGATATGGGAGAAGATCTCGATCATACCCCACCAGCTCGCAAACCTAAGGTGTTAGCCTATTATTTGGCGCGAGGTCAACAAAAGGAAAATGTGTGTCCTGTATGGAATGTGGGGCCCAATATCCACTGTTGAGCTCATAACCTATGGTTTTAGATCGACAACCATGATCAAAAGTTAATGTAAATCTTTGTCGTTCCCTGCTAGCTCGCAGGAGGAAGATGAAGGTTGGTTAAAAGTTGCAAGGTCAATGAGATTGTGATGCATAGCTCTAGCCATTTAGTTTGCAAAGTGCATAGGACCTGCCGACATGGTAGTTGGTTTCTAAGATGCATTAATGTTATTAGTCATGACGAAGGTCAACGATGCTTTGTTGGATGTCAAACTGAGTTAACTCGAGATAAACTATTTGATTTGCCAACTCTTTAGGAGATCAGCAGGCAATATTCAAAGTTCGAAAATGGCACATGGTGGTCGTTTTATCCTACAACTGGTCGGCACTATCTATGGAGGTGACAAAATGCACCCCATAAATCCGTGCCCAAAGCCATATCGTTAAGAGGTCTGCCTTTGTCAGCAAGCAGAACCCCTTGTGTTTGTTGTCAGAGACTACCAATAGTATTTTTTTAATATTTTCTTTTTAAACATAAAAAAAACTTTAAGTTCAATTTTTTCATACTCATAATATATTTTTATTATATATTATATAAATACATATTAAAATATATATTTTTTATATTATATTAAAAGAAGGGCTTTTATATATAATATAAATTATATAATATAAAATATATATTAAAAAATAATATTAAAATATTATATTAAATTTTATATTATATTTATATAATATATAATAAATTTATATATTTATATATTATTTTATGTTTTAATATATATTTTATATTATGCATAAAAAGAGGGTTTTCATATATAATATAAAATATATATTAAAAATTATATTATATTTATATAATATATAATAAAAATTATATTATATTATATTTATATAATATAATAAAAATGTATATATATAATATTTAATATAATATAATTTTTATATATTTTTAATATAATATTTTTATATTATATAAACCCATGGAATGTCTTCAATACTACTTTTTTAATATTTTCCTTTCAAACACTATTTAAATATTATAGTAAAATATAAAATTGAAAAAAATAATATAAACATAGTATATTAAAATAGATAATAAAAATAAAAATATAATATAATTTTTAATATATATTTTATATTAGATATAAAAACTCTCTTTTTATATATAATATAAAATATATATTAAAAAATAATATATAAATTTATTATATATTATATAAATATAATATAATTTTTAATACAATATTTTTATATTATTTTTTAATATATAATTTATATTAGATATAAAAGCCCTCTTTTTTATATAATATAAAATATATATTAAAAATAGTCTATTTATATTTTTTTAATATATATTTTATATTATATTTATATAATATATATAAAAATATATTATGAGTATGAAAAATTTTAACTTAAAGTTTTTTTGATGTTTAAAAATAAAATATTAAAAAAATACTATTGCTAGTCTCTCTCACAAACACGAGGGCTTCTACTCGCTGACAAATGCAAACCTCCTGACAAATGTAAACCTCCTGATGATACGGATTTGGGCACGGATTTATAGGGTGCATTTTGTCACCTCCATAGACAATGCCCAACTGGTGAAACATTAATGAATTATTCCTTGCTTGTGTAGTCACGTCGATCTCAATCTGTGTGAAGATGTTGTTGTTGGCAATCATGAAGGGTGATCTGTGGATTCTCGTGCAGCTCAAGTTAAACGGTGACAATACATATGCCACCAAATTTCCATATTTGCACATGCATTTTTACTAAGCATTGATGAAGGTTGTCATTACCTCGCACAATAAATACAACAGGAATTAACTGCTAATTGTGTCATTCTTGTAGCAGTTAGAGCACTTTTTGGGCTTAATCTAATCAAGTTTGAGTGCTTGTCTGACAAGAGAAAATGAGTAAGTCAGTAAGGAGGTTTTTTCATTTGAGCTCACAAAATCTCAATCCTACTATTCAGGAAGGTGCTTTGGTTGACAAGCCCAGGCTTGTGCTCACTAGATGTAGTAGAAGGTTGCAATTCCAGGACATTGCTGCTCAACTAGTAGATGACAAAGGCGAGCAATCAGTGTGCTCTCTTACTGGTGTCGGTAGGAAAATAAGGTATGGGCATGGCTCTTTTGGATACCAACACTCACCCATTGACCTTACGAGCAACACTTCTAATGGTGTAACCGAGACCGACTCTGACTATTGTCGGTATTTAGCTCTCTTGAATCACATTATGCCCTCTGATGAGGAAGTGATATCTGTGGTTCCATTGGTGGTTAAAACCCTAAGTGGATGGACTAGAACCGTATTGGCCAAGGACAAGAAAGAAGAGGAGGCTGAGGTTTCCTCTCCTCCTCTAGCAACAACTAAAAGTACCGGGGTCCCGAGTGTTGGCAAGGCCAGGCATGGCAACACAGTTGTCAGGTGGGATGCAAACCTTGTGCTGATGATGCTGTTGTTGCTGGTGGTGCTATTCCTGCAGCACATCTTGATGCCCACTGTGCACCTCACAGAAATCCCATTGCCTAGTTTTGCGTGGATAGCAAAAAAAGGGATTTTGATGACAATTTCCATTCCCTTTTATGATGGTAGTTACAACATTTGCTTTCCCTAGTTGCACTATGTTTTGTAGATTCAACGTGTGGGAAGTTTTGAAATGAAAGTGAAATGCAATGGAGATTTTGTTCAAATGAAAATTTGTGGTGAAATTACATTTGAGCCTGAAGCTTGTTGCTCCCTTGTCGTATACAAGGGAATTCAAGGCTCCTTTGTAGGGAGAGAACTGATGAAAGCTCTAGCTAGGTTTTCAGTTGAATATATGGGTAGAAAGATAAGAATAGAATAGATAGCTTGTTTTGATTTTTGGATGAATATATGCAAATTATCTTAAATTGTATGCAGATATGATTTATAAGCATGAATAAACATATAATTCTAATATATTTTCTCTCCTTATGTGGATTTGAGTGAATTTTGAATGAAATGATAATGATATTGTCATTCTTCTTTTGAAAATTTGTTCAATTGTGTGTCTATGTTTTTGCTTTGATTCAAGAAAATCAATTAAATGCTTAAACAGAGTCATTAGTTTACAAATATTTACAAAGGATTTGATAAGTAGTAATATATCATAGAATTTAGCTCCATAATGCAAGGTAATATATGAGTAGTCCATTCTATTAAATTCTTGGGTCATTTCTACTAACGATAAATGGCTAACTAAATATTTAACTAAGGAAGAATAAAAGAATAATATGTAAATGGGTCACTCACTCACTCCCTCTATCTCTCTCCCCTTAACCCTAAACCCTAAACCCTTAAACCCTCTACCCTCTACCCTTAACCCTCCCTTTCTTTATCTCTCCCTCTCTCTCAAGTCTTTCCCTCCTAGCACCACTCCCTCTCTCTCGAGGTCTCTCACTCACTCACTCACTCCTCTATCTCCGTCTCCGCCTACCCTTCTCCTCTCTTAGTTCTTTCTCTCCTCACTCCTCCCTCTATCTCTCCCCTCACCTTAACCCTAAACCCTTAAACCATCTACCCTCTACCCCTTGGTCTCCTCCTCTGTCTCTCTCCCTCCCTCCCTCTCTCTCTCTCCTCTCAAGTATCTTCAATATCCACCACCCCTCTCCTCTCTGGGTCTCTCATTCGCTCACTCCCCACTCCTCTATCTCTCCAAGCCCAACCTAGAGCCATATACCCTCTACATGCTCTCTATCCTCTCTCCCACTCCCTCCCTCTCTCTCTCTCCTTTGAATCCCTCTATCTCTCTCCCTCTGCCCATAACCCTAGACCTAGAAGCCATAACCCTTAAACCCTCTGCCCTCTCCCTCTCTCAAGTCTCCTCCTACCCCTCTCTCTCTCGGGTCTCTCTCTCACTCACTCTCTCTATCTCTCTCCCTGTGGCACCCATGGCCGTAATATAAGCCCTTGAAGCTCTAAGCCTCAACCCTCTATCTCTCTCCCATTACTCCTTCCCTCCCTCCCTCTCTATCAAGTCTCACCCTCCTACCACCTCTCCTTATCTCAGGTCTCTCTCTCTCTAGCTCACTCCTATCTCTATCTCCTCTACCCTTAACCCTCTACCTTCTACCCTCTACCCTCTATCTCTCTCCCACTCCCTCCCTCTCTCTCTCATTGAATCCATCTATCTCTCTCCCCTCTACCCATAACCCTAAACCCTCAACCCTTAACCCTTAGACCCTCTACCCTCTACCCTCTCTCTCTCTCTCTTCTCTCCCTCCTACCCCTCTCCCTCTCTTAGGTTTCTCTCTATCTCTCACTCACTCCCTCTATGTGTCTCCCCTCTACCCTTAAACACTAAACCCTTAACCCTTAACCCTTAACCCTAAACCCTTAACCCTTAAACTCTAAACCCTTAAACCCTCTACCCTCTATTTTTAACCCTCTACCCCTTATCTCTCTACCACTCCCTCCCTATTTTCCTCTCTCTCAAGTCACACCCCTTCTGCCCCTCTCTCCCTCTCTTGGGTCTCTCTCTCTCTCTCATCCTCTTATCTCCCTCCCCTCTACCCTTAACCCTCTACCTCACCCTCTGCTCTCCTATCTCTCTGCCACTCCTCCCTCTCTCTCTCATTGGATCCTCTGCCTCTCTCCCTCTGCCCATAGCCTAGAGCCCATAACCCTTAGGCCTCTACCCTATCTCTCAAGTCTCTCCCTCCTGCCCTCTCCTCTCTCAAGTCTCTCTCTCTCCTCCTCTCTATCTCTCTCTCCTCTACCTTAACCCTAGGCCTTAGAGCCCTTAACCCTTAAACCCTCTGCCTCCTATTTCTCTCAGTGCTCTCTCTCTCTACCCTCTAAACCTTAACCCTCATACCTCAATCTCTCTCCCTCCCTCCCTCTCTCTCTCTCTCAGAGTCTCACCCCTCCTAACCCCTCTCCTCTCAAGTCTCTCTCTCTCTCACTCCTCTTATCTCCCTCCTCACCTTAGCCTCTGCCATGTCTCTCTCCCTCCTCCCTCTCTCTCTCCAGATCCCTCCATCTCTCTCCCCTCTACCTATTGGTTGTTTTTACTTTAACCAAGTTGGTCTTCTAATTTACCTATGGAATTTCCAATTCCAATCAAGGGTAGCTCAAAGGACCTAGACCAACTGACAAGGGTTTTAAAGACCTACACTTTGGGCTCTACAAGACCCAATAGGGTGATCCCTTAATGCGTTTACAACCTTTGCACCATTATCGTAAACAACATTAACAAAAATAGATAATATCATTTAATAGCTCAACATAATATCATAATACTTAATAGAATTGGTTTTTCATCAGTAATATCAACTATTTGAAGCATGAGATAACTACAACACATTCCACACTGTAAAATAGTCATTGATTTGCAATTTGTAGCAAGCGCTAGGTAAAGACAAACAAAATACTGAACCATACAAATTAGCACAACTTACATCAGTGCATTATATTCTCTATTAAGGGAGTCAAATTCATAAACATCTAAGGGTTTATGATAGATTTAACACATAACATATAAGATCCTTGAGAACATTTCTTTACAATTTCATCAACATGTATTCTAACCCAATACTACTTATCAAATATTTATATAGAACATATCCACCTACAATCCCCATTTAAGATGTTTTGAATGCTTTGTGATACCAAAAGTAGAAGAATAGTTTCTTTATTTCGATCAAACCATGGCAGTTAATGTCATGGCTGCCATTAAAGCTTACTCAAACGCTACACAAATAGCTCAAATCGCATTTGATGTAGATTCAAATATTAGTCATCAGTCCTTCACCTTGGTCAAATCATCAGACGACTACCTTCAAAGAAAACTAACACAGTCCCCATCATGGCAATAAGGTTCCCACCATACTACTTGTTGCCAAGGAGATCCACATGGCGCTCGCTTGTGATATTGCAATCAATAAAGACCTCACAACTTTTGATCATGCGATGGCGGGAAACTTTGGATCTCAACCATCGGTAATCTTGTTCATTCAACATAGTTTCTAGCCTTCTTATTAACCATCGAGCACCTTTCTACTGAGATTATAACATCTTCGTTGATTTAAAACATGTGCATCTTATAACTGCTTTAGTAACCCGCTACATAATGTATTCACGACACATCAAAGTATTTATCATTCCTTCGCCTTCACCAGATGAGACACGTGGCACTCGCCCATGATATTGCGATCAAAAAAGATAGTGTGGTGGGGTCATCATGGGATGGCGGGGAATGGCTAAGATCACATGACGATTGATCTACGGCTGTGCGAACTTGTCCCTCTACAAAATAAAAACATTTATTAGGGGAGAGGGCCCAGTAGCCGTGCGAGGTCCAATAGTTGCGCACTCAATCATGATGATAATACCTAGTCTTACCACATATATATACTATATATTGTAAATAAATAGTCCAAATGTAAATAAAGAAAAAACCAAATGTTGATAAAAAAAATGGACCCATACTTGAACCCATGACAACCTCTAAATGTTATATGAAAAAAACATAAATACATTCATGAAGAAGTGAAATAAGTATTATTTTTTTTCAAATAAAATATCATAACTCTCCACTATAAGTATTTCATTTAAAAAATAAAATGCTCATTTAATAAAATAAGACACTCATTTAAACAAGTATTTTTATCATAGTGAAAAATATTGTTCTTATGTGTACAACAATTGGGGTAGCAATGTACAAGCATTGGATAATTTTATATTAATAGTTTGTCCTATCACAAATATAAAAGGTGAGCACAATAAATAACATGTATTTTCCCATT
>VDFB02000017.1:535053870-535071548 GCA_007258455.2 Sequoia sempervirens
GGAGGGTTAAGGGTAGAGGGTAGAGGGTTTAAGGGTTTAGGGTTTAGGGTTAAGGGGAGAGAGATAGAGGGAGTGAGTGAGTGACCCATTTACATATTATTCTTTTATTCTTCCTTAGTTAAATATTTAGTTAGCCATTTATCGTTAGTAGAAATGACCCAAGAATTTAATAGAATGGACTACTCATATATTACCTTGCATTATGGAGCTAAATTCTATGATATATTACTACTTATCAAATCCTTTGTAAATATTTGTAAACTAATGACTCTGTTTAAGCATTTAATTGATTTTCTTGAATCAAAGCAAAAACATAGACACACAATTGAACAAATTTTCAAAAGAAGAATGACAATATCATTATCATTTCATTCAAAATTCACTCAAATCCACATAAGGAGAGAAAATATATTAGAATTATATGTTTATTCATGCTTATAAATCATATCTGCATACAATTTAAGATAATTTGCATATATTCATCCAAAAATCAAAACAAGCTATCTATTCTATTCTTATCTTTCTACCCATATATTCAACTGAAAACCTAGCTAGAGCTTTCATCAGTTCTCTCCCTACAAAGGAGCCTTGAATTCCCTTGTATACGACAAGGGAGCAACAAGCTTCAGGCTCAAATGTAATTTCACCACAAATTTTCATTTGAACAAAATCTCCATTGCATTTGACTTTCATTTCAAAACTTCCCACACGTTGAATCTACAAAACATAGTGCAACTAGGGAAAGCAAATGTTGTAACTACCATTAGAAAAGGGAATGCAAATTGTCATCAAAATCCATTTTTTTGCTATCCATGCAAAAAAACTAGGCAACCAAATTTCTATGAAGGTACACAATCGACATCAAAATGTGCCACACACACAGAACCAACACCACCAACAACAACAACATCATCAACACAAAATTTTACATCCCACACAACAACTTCTTATTTACCCGCCACCCTGCACTTACCAACACTCAGACCCCAATATACACACCTGCTTTTAGTTGTTGCTAGAGGAGGAGAGGAAACCTCAGCCTCCTCTTCTTTCTTGTCCTTGGCCAATACGGTTCTAGTCCATCCACTTAGGGTTTTAACCACCAATGGAACCACAGATATCACTTCCTCATCAGAGGGCATAATGTGATTCAAGAGAGCTAAATACCGACAATAGTCAGAGTCGGTCTCGGTTACACCATTAGAAGTGTTGCTCGTAAGGTCAATGGGTGAGTGTTGGTATCCAAAAGAGCCATGCCCATACCTTATTTTCCTACCGACACCAGTAAGAGAGCACACTAATTGCTCGCCTTTGTCATCTACTAGTTGAGCAGCAATGTCCTGGAATTGCAACCTTCTACTACATCTAGTGAGCACAAGCCTGGGCTTGTCAACCAAAGCACCTTCCTGAATAGTAGGATTGAGATTTTGTGAGCTCAAATGAAAAAACCTCCTTACTGACTTACTCATTTTCTCTTGTCAGACAAGCACTCAAACTTGATTAGATTAAGCCCAAAAAGTGCTCTAACTGCTACAAGAATGACACAATTAGCAGTTAATTCCTGTTGTATTTATTGTGCGAGGTAATGACAACCTTCATCAATGCTTAGTAAAAATGCATGTGCAAACATGGAAATTTGGTGGCATATGTATTGTCACCGTTTAACTTGAGCTGCACGAGAATCCACAGATCACCCTTCATGATTGCCAACAACAACATCTTCACACAGATTGAGATCGACGTGACTACACAAGCAAGGAATAATTCATTAATGTTTCACCAGTTGGGCATTGTCTATGGAGGTGACAAAATGCACCCTATAAATCCGTGCCCAAATCCGTATCATCAAGAGGTTTACATTTGTCAGGAGGTTTGCATTTGTCAGCGAGTAGAAGCCCTCGTGTTTGTGAGAGAGACTAGCAATAGTATTTTTTTAATATTTTATTTTTAAACATCAAAAAAACTTTAAGTTAAAATTTTTCATACTCATAATATATTTTTATATATATTATATAAATATAATATAAAATATATATTAAAAAAATATAAATAGACTATTTTTAATATATATTTTATATTATATAAAAAAGAGGGCTTTTATATCTAATATAAATTATATATTAAAAAATAATATAAAAATATTGTATTAAAAATTATATTATATTTATATAATATATAATAAATTTATATATTATTTTTTAATATATATTTTATATTATATATAAAAAGAGAGTTTTTATATCTAATATAAAATATATATTAAAAATTATATTATATTTTTATTTTTATTATCTATTTTAATATACTATGTTTATATTATTTTTTTCAATTTTATATTTTACTATAATATTTAAATAGTGTTTGAAAGGAAAATATTAAAAAAGTAGTATTGAAGACATTCCATGGGTTTATATAATATAAAAATATTATATTAAAAATATATAAAAATTATATTATATTAAATATTATATATATACATTTTTATTATATTATATAAATATAATATAATATAATTTTTATTATATATTATATAAATATAATATAATTTTTAATATATATTTTATATTATATATGAAAACCCTCTTTTTATGCATAATATAAAATATATATTAAAACATAAAATAATATATAAATATATAAATTTATTATATATTATATAAATATAATATAAAATTTAATATAATATTTTAATATTATTTTTTAATATATATTTTATATTATATAATTTATATTATATATAAAAGCCCTTCTTTTAATATAATATAAAAAATATATATTTTAATATGTATTTATATAATATATAATAAAAATATATTATGAGTATGAAAAAATTGAACTTAAAGTTTTTTTTATGTTTAAAAAGAAAATATTAAAAAAATACTATTGGTAGTCTCTGACAACAAACACAAGGGGTTCTGCTTGCTGACAAAGGCAGACCTCTTAACGATATGGCTTTGGGCACGGATTTATGGGGTGCATTTTGTCACCTCCATAGATAGTGCCGACCAGTTGTAGGATAAAACGACCACCATGTGCCATTTTCGAACTTTGAATATTGCCTGCTGATCTCCTAAAGAGTTGGCAAATCAAATAGTTTATCTCGAGTTAACTCAGTTTGACATCCAACAAAGCATCGTTGACCTTCGTCATGACTAATAACATTAATGCATCTTAGAAACCAACTACCATGTCGGCAGGTCCTATGCACTTTGCAAACTAAATGGCTAGAGCTATGCATCACAATCTCATTGACCTTGCAACTTTTAACCAACCTTCATCTTCCTCCTGCGAGCTAGCAGGGAACGACAAAGATTTACATTAACTTTTGATCATGGTTGTCGATCTAAAACCATAGGTTATGAGCTCAACAGTGGATATTGGGCCCCACATTCCATACAGGACACACATTTTCCTTTTGTTGACCTCGCGCCAAATAATAGGCTAACACCTTAGGTTTGCGAGCTGGTGGGGTATGATCGAGATCTTCTCCCATATCTTCGAATCTGAAAAACCTACACATTGCATGGTTAGTATTTAATGAAAGGATTTGGCTATGCCATCGGTGACATGACCACTAGGGTTAATGGCTTAGGCTTATGTCACCAGATTAAAATTAAAACCCAACTTTAGGAGAAGACATAATGCAGTGGGAAAATGATGACCAATTCTTCGGGCTAATGGGGCTGGTGAACTAACATGCCGAATGGCTCAAGAGGTGACTTAAGGGGTTGATGATTGACCAAGCAGGTCAACCTTAAATTATAACATTTTCGTTCTCTAGGGAATAAAACCCTATTAATTCATGGGGACAAGGGTTTCAAAATTGAGACCTAGGTCAAGTGGGAGAGAGAAAAATTTCAGCAACTCCAGGAGGACCTGAGATGAAAGGATCGATGAGTGAGGAGGAGGAGAGAGAGACCTGGATGAGGGAGGAAAGTAGGGAGGAAAGACTGATAGAGGGAGGGAGTGGGAGAGAGATAGAGGGAGGGACAGAGGGTAGGGGAGGAAAAGGAAGGGGAGGGATTCAAAGGAGAGGAGGGAGGAGGAAATGGAGAGTAGAGGGTTAAGGTGGAAGGAAGAGTGGAGAGAGGAGGGAGTGGGAGAGAGATATGGCATAGAAGGTTTAAGGGTAGAGGGGAGACACATAGAGGGAGTGAGTGAGAGATAGATAAAGACCTAAGAGAGGGAGAGGGGGTAGGAAGGAGAGACTTGAGAGAGAGAGAGAGAGGGTAGAGGGTAGAGGGTTTAAGGGTTAAGGGTTTAGGGTATAGGGTTATGGGTAGAGGGGAGAGAGATAGAGGGATTTAGTCAAAGACAAAACCCCAACCTTAGGATTTTCCCAATACCATAAAAGACTAGTAACATAAGACATGACAGGAAAGGAACATAAGATAGGATGGGAAAGGATAGATTCAAAAGATGCAACATATTGTGTTGATATGTCCTTCAATCTTCTTAAGAAGATCCATGATCTGTTTATAAAGGAAGTGACTTCATAGATGCATCAAGTTCAATTATGCATCTTTTAAACAATGAGGAAGCATTTCAAGTTGTTGTCAAGCCCCTCTCACCATAACCCTATTGGACAGTCACACATCACATAGGAAGGTGAGTTGTTTGGTCACCCACATATGTGACAAGTGGCTGTCCAATAAAGATAAAATGAGGAGACTATGTGTATTTATTACACATAACAAAATAAGAGAAATGGTTGAATCAAGATCATGATACAAGTACAAGGACAACACCTTTGCAAGAGCTACAAGAAGCAAAGGGGATTGATATTATTCATTCATGGGTGTACTGGTGAAAGTGAATGCAATAGGTAAAGGTTATTGTCATTGATAAGGACAACCAACAATGCATTCGACAATGGTCTCATGAAGGACAAAAAAAAAAAAAAGTTCTTCAAAATGCTTTATTCAAGCCTCTGTCAATCAAACATTAGGTGAACAAGTTTCCAGATAACATTCAATGCATGATGTTTTAAGGAAAGGCATAAAGGAAAAGATCTACAAACATCAACTCTAGTTTACATTGCAAGACATAATATGCCTACAAAAAACATACATGTCATTAAGATACTTTATATGAACTAAATGGAACCTTTGATATCATGATCTAGATGCACTCTATGCTCATAACCTTTCATGTAGGGGTTTTGGTCATCATGATTGATCCAACATGGATCATGATTGCATACAAGAAACAAAAAGTTACAAATGACAATTAAGCACTTATGATTCAGGAGAGGTCTCATTTTGGAAGCCAAGGCCATAGTACAAGTGTATATGAACAAAAACTATGAGGTTATGCTACAAGAAAGCCATGTAGGTTCATGTAGGACATCAAGCATTACAATGGTACAAGTGCATATGAACAACAATAAAAAATCAACAAGTGGTGAAAGAAGCAAAGAATAGTTGTATTTTTACCTTTTCATACCATTGATCATCCATTCCAACAATAGGCTATAATAGTGAAGGAATATACTTGCATAGGGGTGTTTTAATGAAGATATTCAACATAAAAACCATCATAAGTCATGGTGCTTCAAGGGAACAGAGCATAGTCATGAATAAGAGTAGTACCACTAAAGGCTATAGGTTTGTCTTCATGTTATCTATGAATTTGAAAAAATAAATCTACACTGGGGGACAATATGACTATAGCCATGAAATGGATTGCAGTGAGATAAATAATATAAATGGTTGTTGCCACTATCTCGTTTTCTCTTTGGATAGTCATTACTAAGTCCTAACAAGTGAATAGCAAAGGGATAGGTGTCAATAATATACCTTCATTTGACAAGTCCTAGACTTTTGGTGATCTCATTGACCCAATAAGGAATTTCTTAGAAATCATTTCATATATTTTTGAAAAAATCAAAAGGAGGACTGATGTATCCAATTGTAAGAAGAAAGCAATGTCCAAGGGAGGGGTAGTACCATCATATTAGGTACCACTGCTGCAAGATGATAAATGACAATCCTTGTGTTTGTATGCATGGAGGTCCTAATGCATACTTTGGGTAAGGTGCATTCATGGAATCTTTTGGTGAAAGGTTTCCCAAGCATGAGAAAATATCCAGTGTTCCATCAGGCTATGTTGGAACAATTATACACTAATCCCTCCCCTAGGGCATTTCCTCGCATCAAAACCAATCCCTTCTTCCTATCATTTGTTGACAAGGGAAATTGATCCAGGAAGTAATCATATATGTTTCTACTTAAATAATCAATCTGGCCAGCATGTTGTTTTGTTGGTGCCATCTTGAGTAAACAAGGGATTCCTTGCTATCTCAAACCTTAGACAGACTAAAGCTAAACAAAATATGAAATTACAAAATAGAGCTTGGAAATTTCCCACAATTCTCCCTCTCTCAGGTCTCTCTCTCTCACTCACTCCCTCTATGTCTCCCCCACTCCTTAAACCCAAACCCTAAACCTTAAACCTCTACCCTTTTACCTTTAACCCCGACCCTATCTCCGACTCCTCCCTTCTCCGCGATTGCCCTCCCGCACCATCTCTTCACTCCACTCCGGTCACTTATCCCAAGTCCTCCTTCACCCTCTCTAAATTCTCTCTCGTCTACTTCCACCTACTCCCTCTATCTCTTCCTATAAATTGTTCCGAGCTTCCTTTCCGACAGTTTTATGTCTTTATCTCTTCGGTGTTTTGTAACCGGTTATTTTAGCTTTATTCTCATAAATCCGGAAGAGCCGATCTGATACTTTGGATCGATTTCATTGCGCATTTTGAGGGCCTTCAAAGATCTCTATGCCCGACCATTTATATGGTTATCCTTTATTCATGATTTCTCCGTATAGATTTTCAGTCTTTGGTCGGGTCCTGTGGTTTCATTTTTTAAAACAACTTATATTTCATCGTTTATCATCCACCTAGTGATGTCCCCCTCATTCTTTTAATAAATTTTTTATTTTGTAGAGGGTAATTTGTGTGAACATTGATTGAATTTTGTTTGATCTCAACCATTCCCCGCCATTCCATGATGACCCCACCACATTGCTTTGGCTGATCACGATATCATGGGCAGGTGCCACATGTACCATCTGATGAAGCCGAAGGGGATGAGTTTGCATGACCATTGATGAATCATTGTTTGATCTCAATGGTTTCCCACCATCGCATGATCAGAAATCACAAGGTCTTTATTGATCATGATATCACAGGTGACTGCCATGTGTCTTATTTTGTAAAGTCAAAGGAATAAGGGAAATACCTTGGTAAATTAATCCAACTTTAATATGTTATGCAACAGGTTACTAAAGTGTTCTTCAGATACACTTGTTTCAGATCTACGAAGATGTTATAATCTTGGCAAGAAAGCTTCTAGATGGTTAATGATAAAGTTGACAACTGTTTTGAAGGAACAGGATCACCGATGATTAGGATCTACCATTGCCCGCTATTGCGTGATCGGAAGTTGTAAGGTCTTTACTGATTGCGATATCACAGGAAACTACCACGTGGATTTCCTTGGCAACATATGGTATGGTGGGCCCCTTATTGCCATTTTGGCAATTGTGTCAACTTGTTTTGAAGGTAGTCGTTTGATGATTTGATCAAACTGACAGATCGATGACTAATATTTAAATCAGCATCAAATATGATTGGAGCCGTTCGTGTAGCGCACAAGTAAGCTTTAATGGCAGATGAGACACTTGGTGGCATGATTTGATCGAAATAAAAAAAAATTCTTCTACTTTTATTGTATCACAAAGAATTCAAGTATTTTGCAAAGTAGTCTTAGATCCAAAAGTGAAGTTGCAAGTTTCTACAACGAAGAATTGGGATTTCTACAAACACAAAAACTGTGAGTTAATTTCTATGTCGCCTGGTTATTCTACACTTGAATTTGAAAAATTGTTGACTTTATGCTTGTTATTGGGCTTGTTGATAAATGTTTTAGGGCTGTAGGTTGATTGAATTGTTGGGAATTATAGGGTTTTATTCTATAATTTCATTTTCTGGTTAGTCCTAATTATTTGAAGTGTGAAATAGTAACTAAGCCCTAGTTTATCCAAGATGGCACCTCCAAAGCAACACTCTGGCCAAATTGATTATTTGACTAGGAACCTATATGATGATTTCTTGGATCAATTTCCATTGTCAACAAATGATAGGAAGAAGGGGTTGGTTCTGATGTGAGGAAAAATCCTAGGGGAGGGATTGGTATATAATTTCTCAAATATAGTCGATGCTAGGGTTCCTCTTACAGGTTTGGAGATGTTTAGATTGTGGTATGGATAGAGGAATTTTCCTCACCCCTTCTCAAATGGCTGGATGTATGATATGAGGAAGTTGGTTGTGCCAAATGTGTTCCCTGATATAGATTTTCTTAGGGTTGTGGCTGTGAGATATGACCCTGTTACATGGGTAATCAAGGACAATGATGGAAGGGTTCTATTGAGCATTAACAAAGAAGAGGTCCAATGGGTTTTTGATTTGAGTGAGTTGAGTGTATACTTGGTTCCTATCAATCTTGAGGAAATGAAGCAGGAATATGGAAAATTAAAGTCTCTTTTCAGAGCTAAGTTGCTTCCACCTCATCTAGCTAGGGCAGGGGGTTCAAGATTTCATATTAGCCCTAGTGACCAAGAACCATTTAAAGTAAATTACTTTGCAAATCATTTCTTGGCCACTTTTTATTCATTGTGCCAGATTTTAGGTTTCAATCCTAGCACGGTGATGCCCATTTCCTACATGTTCATGGGGGTGCAAATACAACACCCCAATTTCTCTGTGACATATGATTTTGCCTCCTTCTTGGCTAAAAGGATACATGAAGGGCTATCAAAGTTGTAGTGGAATGATACAGACACTCAATTCTTTTGGTATTCTATGTTGATGCATATGTTCTTGTGCAAGAATGCTGACTTCTTTTATGAGAAGATGGAATTAAGGTAATTTGTTGATGGAGAAAGATTGCATGTACAGATATGGATTGCAGACTTATCATGTAATAAAGAAGGAACCATTTATGTGCAATTGATAATTTATTTGATTCCAGATTGAGGGACAAACTGATGGTGAATTTACCCAAGATCCCTGAGGAATTGCATGATTTCCTCAGATCGAAGGGGAAGAGGAAAGAATTAAAAGTCTACCATAACTGGGGTGACATTATTCCATACCCAATCAACACTGTTTTGAGGGTATACATTTTTCAAGGAACCCCCCATATAATGCCATACAATGTGCCACCAAGAGTGGGATTTGCAGAGGTTATGTGGAAAATAGGTTGTATCCATGAGGATAACCTCACTGGGAGGGGTAAGGGAACCTTTTTCCTAGATTATACAATGTTATCTGATTTTGTATTTTCAAAGGGAGGATGGGTACACTTTGGAAAATTCTTTGATGATTACCACTTAAGGTGTGGTCCAAAGAGGCAACATGATCCTGAGGGCTTCTCTTCCCTTTTTAGACAGAGAATAAAGGGTGGCAAGTTTGTGCATGAGTTCAACTTTCCTAAGGACTTGATTAGAAATGAATTTGATCAAAATAGGTAGGAGTTGAAAAAGGAGAAATGGATAGCTTATGATAAGCTATTAGATATTGTGCACAAAATGGATCCAAAGTATGATCCATTGTTGGAGTTTAGTCGACATCATGAGAAAATTGATTTTCTAATGGGGAACTTCAAAGAAGTTATGGGAACCTTGAGGACCAAGAAGATAAACTTGGAATTGAGTTAGGGTGTGCAAGAAAAAGGTGCTAGGCCAATGGAAACAAGGCCAACATACCAACCTATAGAAAGGTGGCCCATTTACAGGAGGAAAAAGGATGACAACAATGATGAAGAAGAAGTGGACAAAAAAGGTAAACAAATAATGAAATTGCCTACACAACCAGGTCCAAAGCTCAAAACACCTAGGGCAATTAAGATTATTGATTTGGAATCATCACCAGAAGATAGTCCATCACCACCATCCAAAGCAAGCCCTAAGAGGAAAAGGACTAATCAACCACTAGAGGATGTGATGGATGAGATTGTTGTTACTAATCAAGATATGCAGATTGTTATGTCTTCCCCTCCTAGGTCACTTGAATTGGTTTTATCCTATTTGGATATGAAAGGAAAATGTGTACAAGATGCAAGAATGGAGGCATGTAAGGATTTTCTTGATGATGATGCATTTATAAAAACTCCTATCTTCTTGCAATTGGTATGGAGGATGAAATTTGAGGAATATCAAGATAAATGTAAAAAGAGGAGAGAGTTGAGACCTAGTAGGTCAGACCAAGAGAATGATGAGGAAGTGAAAGCTGAATTAATGGAAGAATTCAAGAACATTACTCCAGAGGAAGGAAGAAAACTAGTGACTCAGGTTGGTGTATTGATTTTTCCTAAATGGGGAATTGTAGATGTTGTAGCATTTAATGCTATTCTAAAGTCCGAGCATCCCTTGGAAGACTCTAAAGAAGAGGTCAAGGAAGTACTGCAAGACTCTTCCTTTAGTGAAGAGTATGAGACTTCGAAAATTTGGGCATTGGCTTCACAAGGGAGAAAGACAGATGTTACAGATATTAACCCAAATTTCAGAGTAGGGTTAATAATAAAAAGAGCTTCAGAGACCTCAACCATTGAGGCCACTAATCTAACTGTGAATGTGGCCAAATTGGCCCAAAAGACTACTGAAAGAGAAGAGGTTGAAAAGAAGAGCCTGATGGAGAAGTATAACCATTTGATTGAGGAATACAACAAAATGCAACAAAAGAATGTTGAGTTGCAGACTGAGGTGGATAGGTTAAGGTATAAACAGATTGGGGAGACATCAAATGCTCTAGGAATCAGTTCATTACCTTCCACATTAGGGTCAGTGCCTCCTACTTCTCCAATTGTTTCCACACCAGGGTCTCCTAGTCAGAATCCTTCCCTCACCCCTCTTTTAGAACAAATTGATGAAGAAATAGAGTGCTCCATCAATCCTAGAAAGAAGCACCTCATGCAAAAAATTTAAGAATTACAGGCATCATTAAAGGTAAGTGGGGGATCTCTTTCAAAGCAAAAGGAGATTGTCACTGTTGTCTTGAGGCACTTAAATGAAAAGGTTGATAATAGATTATCATCTATACATTCTTTATATTCTTTATTATTTGATGCTTTAAAGAATATAGATAGGGACCGAGAGGTAGTGATACCACTAATTCAAAATTGGATCCTTAGGGCCAGTGATTTGGGTATAATGTATAAAGCCTCAAGGTTTGATACAAATAATAGGCCCCAATCATTAAAGCCTACTCATCTGTTAGTAAAATCATTGCAAGGTTTTTAGACCTTATCAGATGACTTGAGTAGGAGGATTAGGGAATTGGTGAAGAATTTTGATGATTGGGGTAACACATTGTTACCTGATATAATTGATGAGCAGGGGAATATCAGGTCACTCCAACAGTGGCAAGATTAGGCAAATGAGGTCATCAACGACCAAATTAAATTAATTTGTGATGACTCAGATTATGATTTGTTGGTGAGCTATATGGATAAAATCATTAGCACCAGCTCATTTTTGGAATCTTTTGAAAGAGATGCAAATCAGGTAGCAATTAAATATACATCTTATAATGCTAAGGTAAATGAGGTAAATAATTTTCACTGGCTAACTGATGAAGAATATCAAAAATGGGTAACTAAATATTTAACTAAGGAAGAATAAAAGAAGTGGGCTACTAATGGTTGGAAAATAAGCTGTTGCAGTTACAACGGTTTCCATTTTGCTTTAGTGGCAGTCTTGGCATAGGATTCTTATGGATTTTGTTGCTGCATCAACTTTTCTTAGCTGGCACGATGAACAAGAATATTCTCTAGGGTGATTGCTATTGTAACAATTTTTGGAATGTCACTAGGTATTCCAATTGGCTGGTGACATGTGTACTTTCTAGCCCGATGCTTATTTACTCCTTCATTTTCTATAAGAAGGATTTCAAGGCCAGAAGTACGGGTTAGCAAGTTAGATAATTTTGGGTCGAGTCTAGGTGAAGTTGCAAAACAAATTGTAAAGTTTGATGGTTTTAGAAAGTGCAATTTAGGTTATGAGTCATTTTGTAATAGGTTTTGGATTCATGGGGATTTAATGTTGTATAAAAATACTAGCATTTGAGTTGAAATGATAAATTCAAACTCATGTCTCTCCAATGTACATGTATATCTAAATTTTGAATAAGATAACTAAGGGTTGTTTCATTCATCTTACTATTGTGGTGTGTATGATCCTTATTTTAGCTTTAATTCAAGGGATTGATTAAAATGCTTAAATGGGATTATAGGTGGATATGTTCTGTATAAGGATTTGATAAGTAGTATTGGGTTAGAATACATATTAATGAGATTGCAATGCAATGTTATCAGGGATTGTATATGTTATGTGTTAAATCTGTCATAAACCCTTGAATACTTATGAATTTGACTCCCACAATGGATATATGGCACTGATCTAAGTTGTATGATTCAATATTTGTTCGTCTTTACCTAGAGCTTGCTAAAAATTGCAAATCAATGACCTATTTTATCTTGGGATTGTGTTGTAGTTATCTCATGCTCCAAATAGATGATAATGTTGATGAATAGCCAATTCTATTTGATATTATCCTATTATGTTGAGCTATTAAATGAGATTATCTATTATTTTTAATGATGTTTATGATATTGGTGCAGAGGTTGTGAACACATTGAGGGATCAACCTCCTGGGTCTTGCAAAGCCTGAAGTGTAGGAGGCTTTTGTAAAGTCCTTGTCAATTGGTCTAGGTCCTTCGAGCTGCCCTTGACTGGGATTGACAATTCCATAGGTAGATTAGAAGACCAACCTAGTTACATTGTAAAACAAAACCAACACTTCCCTCTACCCTTAACCCAAAACTCTAAACCCTTAACCATTAAACCTTAAACCCTTAAACCATCTACCCTCTATCCCTAACCCCCCTCCCTCTATCTCTCTTCAACTCCATCCCTCTCTCTCTCTATCAAGTCTCTCCATCCTACCCCCTCTCCCTCTCTTAGGTCTCTCTCAGTATCTCCCTCCTAGCACCCTCCCTCTCTTAGGTCTCTCACTCACTCACTCACTCCTCCTCTATCTCAAGTCTCCCTCCTGCCCCTTCTCCCTCTCTTATGTGACTTTCTCTCCTCTCCTCCACTCTGTCTCTCTCCCCTCCACCCTTAACCCCTAAACCCTTAAACCATCTACCCTCTACCTTAACCCTCCCTCCCTCTCCTCTCTCTCAAGTATATTCAATATCTGCCCCCTCTCCCTCTCTTGGGTCTCTCTCTCCACCACTGCTTACTCCTCTATCTCTCTCCACTTAACCTAAACCCTAGGCCCCTAAACCCTAAACCCTTAGAGCCCTCCTGCCCTCTCCCCTTAACCCTCCCTTCCTTTGTCTCTCTCTCTAGAGTATCTCCATCCTAGAACTACTCTCTCTCTCATCTCTCACTCACTCACTCACTCAATCTATCTCAAGTCTCTCCCTCCTACCCCTTCTCCCTCTCTTGGGTCTTTCTCTCACTCACTCCTCCCTCTATCTCTCTCTCCCCTCACCTTAAACCATCCTACCCTCTACCCTTAACCCACCTCCCTCCTCTATCCTCCCTCCTCCTCTCTCTCTCCAATTATCTTCAATCCTACCCCTCTCCCCTCTCTTGGGTCTCTCACTCCACTCCTCCCCTCAATCTCTCCCCTTAGCCTAAGCCCTAAACCCTAAACCCTAAAACATATAAACCCTTAAACCCTCTACCCTCTACCCATGCGCTCCTTCCTTTATCTCTCTCTCTCTCTCTCTCTCAAGTCTCTCCTCCTAGCACCACTCATGCAATGAGGATGCTCCTCGCTCACTCACTCCTCCTCAATCTCAAATTATCTCCTCCACCACCCTTCCTGGCTCTCGGGTCTTTCTCTCACTCACTCACTCACTCCCTCTATCTCTTTCCCCTCCACCCTTAACTCTAAACCCTTAAACCCTCTACCCTCTACCCTTAACCCTCCCTCCCTCTCTCTCCCACTCCCTCCCTCTCTCTCTCTCAAGTATCTTCAATATCCTACCCCTCTCCCTCTCTTAGGTATCTCTCTCACTCCATCGCTCCTATATATCTCTCCTAAACCCTTAACCCTTAAGCTGTCTACCCTCTGCCCTTAACCCTCTCGTGCTCTCTGCTCTCACACTCCTCCTTCTCCTCTCTGGGTGGATCTATCTATCTCTCTCCCTCTACCCATAACCTAAACCATTAACCCTTAAGCCCCAAGCCGTCCTCTACCCTCTCTCTCTCTCTCAAGTCTCTCCATCCTACCCCCTCTTCCTCTCTCAGGTTTCTCTTTGTCATTCACTCTCTATCTCTCTCCCCTCAACCCTTAACCCTAAACCTTAAATCCTTAACCATCAAACTCTAAACCCTTAAACTCTCTACCCTCTATCTCTCTCCCAATAGTCCCTCTCTCTATCCCTCCCTCTCTCTCACTCATAAGTCTCTCCAGTCTACCCTTAGCCCTCTACCCTTAACACTTAAATCCTCTACCCTCTATCTCTCTCTCTCTCACTCCCTCCCCCTCTCTCTCTCTCAAGATGATCGCTCCTACCCCCTCTCCCTCTCTCAGGTCTCTCTCTCTCCTCCTCCTTTATCTCTCTCCCTCTACGCTAGCCCTAAGCCTAAAACCTTAACCCTCAAACTCTAAACCCTTAAACCCTCTACCCTCTACGCTTAACCCTCTACCCTCTATCTCTCTCCCACTCCCTCACTCTCTCTCTCTCAAGTATCACCCTCCTACCCCCTCTCCCTCTCTCAAGTATCTCTCTCTCACTCACTCTTATCTCCCTCCCCTCTACCCTTAACCCTCTACCCTCTATCTCTCTCCCACTTCCTCCCTCTTTCTCTCACTGAACCCCTCTATCTCTCTCCCCTCTACCTGTTGGTTGTTTTTACTATAATTAGGTTGGTCTTCTAATTTACCTATATAATTTCTAGTTCCAATCAAGGGTAGCTCAAAGGACCTGGACCAATTGACGAGGATTTTAAAGACCTCCTACACTTTGGGCTCTGCAAGACCCGAAAGGGTGATCCCTTAATGCATTTACAACCTTTGCACCTTTATCGTAAACAACATTAACAACAATAAATAATCTAATTTAATAGCTCAACATGATAGCATAATACTGAATATAATTGGTTGTTCATCAGTAATATCAACTATTTAGAGCATGAGATAACTACAACACATTCCACACTGTAAAATAGTCATTGATTTGCAATTTGTAGCAAGCACTAGGTAAATACAAATAAAATACTGAACCATACAAATTAGTACAACGTACATCAGTTCCATATATCCATTGAGGGAGTCAAATTCATAAACATCTAAGGGTTTATGACAAATTTAACACATAACATATAAGATCCTTGAGAACATTGCTTTACAATTTCATCAACATGTATTCTAACCCAATACTACTTACCAAATCCTTATACAAAACATATCCACTAACAATCCTGATTTAAGATGTTTTGAATGCTTTGTGATACCAAAAGCAGAAGAATAGTTTCTTTATTTTGATCAAACCACGGTAGTAGATGTCATGGCTACAATTAAATCTTACTCGGGTGCTACACGAATGAATCTAATCACATTTGATGAAAATTAAAATATTAGTCGTCAATCCTTTACCTTGGTGAGATCATTAGATGACTACCTTCAAAGAAAACTAACATAGTCTCCATTGTGGCAATAAGGGGCCCCCACCATACTACTTGTTTCCAAGGAGATCCATGTGGCGCCCGCCTATGATATTGCAATTAATAAAGACCTCACAACTTTTGATCACGCGATGGCGGGCAACAATTGATCTCAACCATCGGCAATCCTGTTCATTCAACACTGTCACCAGCCTTGTTATTAACCATCGAGCACCTTTCTACTAAGATTATAAAATATCTGTTGATTTAAAACACGTGCATCTTATAACTACTTTAGCAACCTGCAACATAATGTATTAAAGATGCATCAAATTATTTATCATTCCTTCGGCTTCACTGGATGAGACAAGTGGCACTCGTTTGTGATATCGCGATCAACAAAGACAGTGTGGTGTGGTCATCGCGGGATGGCGGGGAGTGACTAAGATCACATGACGATTGATCTATAGCCATGTGAACTTGTCCCTCTACAAAATAGAAACATTTATTAGGGGAGAGGGCCCAATAGTCGTGCGGGGTCAAATAGTCACACACTCAATCGTGATGATAATACCTAGTCTTACCACATATTTACACTATATATTGTAAATAAACAATCCAAATGTAAATATGGAAAAAACCAAATGTTGATAAAAAATGGACCCATACTTGAACACATGAGAACCTCTAAATGTTATATGAAAAAAGCATAAATACATTCATGAAGAAGTGAAATAATCATTTTTTTGTTTCCAATAAAATATCACAACTCTCCACTATAAGTATATCATTTAAAAAATAAAATACTCATTTAATAAAACAAGACACTCATTTAAACAAGTATTGTAATCATAGTGAAAAAATATTGTTCTTATGTGTACAACAATTGGGGTAGCAATGTACAAGCATTGGATAATTTTATATTAATAGTTTGTCCTATCACAAATATAAAAGGTGAGCATAATAAATAACATGTATTTTCCCATTAAATGTGAAGGATTTTCAAAAAGTTTTAGTGTCCAACTATTGGTCCATTTTTGTTCAATATAAGTTGTATTTTAAATAATTATGTGTTGTTTTTATAACATATAGATTTTTTTTTGTTCAACTATTAGTCCATAAGTGTTGAATATAAAAGGTAGAGATATCAAAGATTTATGGTTATCAATAAGTATTTGGTCCACTTAAGTTGTATAATAATTGTAATTTAAATAAAAATATCATATTCTACAAGCAAAAAATGATATTTTTTTGGTTCAACTATTGGGGGTTCCATGATTAAGTTTTGGTTGAACCTTTAAAAAGTAAAATTTTAGACACTTCTCAAAATATCTGTCGATGTGGTGAGTTGCATGATGAGTCTCACCTCCAAACCTTAGTTATAGATAAATAAGAGACTAGTCTACATTTAAAAAAAAATGAAGGTTCTATGATATTCCAGTCAATTGCTACATGTTGAGAAAGTTAGCCTGCATGACTACAGGGCCCTCTCCCCTAAAGGAATAAGGGGACATCACTAGGCCAATGACAAACAATGACATAAGTTGTTTTAATGAGGGAACACATGACCAATAAAAGACTCAGGAAAAATAAAGTTAGGTGAAGGAAATAAAATGATAAAACAAAAGAGGGTCCAGCCTAGACAAAGCGATGGGGCTTAAGTTGTTTTAAAACCTTCCCAAAAAGTAATAGCCAAATAGATCCCATCCAAGGTGTAAGATGAACACTAGGGTTTTACATGAAGATCAAGGTAAAACCCCAACCTTAGTCTTTTCCCAAACACCATAGATGAACAGAGACACAAGACATGATAAAATAGAACACAAAGAACAAAAATTTGAAGGTCCATCACTACCCATAACCCTAAACCCTAAACCATTAACCCTTAACCCTTAAACCCTATACCCTCTCTCTCTCAAGTCTCTCCCTCCTACCCCCTCTCCCTCTCTCAGGTCTCTCTCTCTCACTCCCTCTATCTCTCTCCCCTCTACCCTA
>VDFB02000017.1:535071648-535182103 GCA_007258455.2 Sequoia sempervirens
AGGAAAGAGGTCAACACGAACCATTCGGTGGTGGGCTAGTAGACTTTTCATGCAATATTTTAGCGATAAGACATTGACAGAGCAATGCCAACTTTTTGTACAATTGTTAAAGATGCAAAAGATGAGACATTTGCTTGCCAAATTGAAGATTCATGTGCACAAGAAGACCGAAAAAAATAATATTATTGTCAAAAATCTTTTTAATGCTCTCAAGTCTATTGGAAAAACTAACAAGAAAAAAGATAAGAGAGCTGCTCGGAGAGTCATTACAAGTGCCCTAGTAAGACATCAATTGAAAAAGGCTCGCTTTATGAGACAAACTTGTATTGATTTTGACATAAATCGTAAAACTTTGGATAGAGCACTTGAAAGAAGAGAAAGAATAGATGATCCTCTTCAAAGTGATAAATGGGCTTTTTCCGGGAGGCTTCCACGTGTTGATAAGAAGCTAACTAATAATGTAAAACAAGTAATTCAACAATTTTGGCATGATAACTCTAGAGTATCACCCAATGCAAAGGATGTTTTAAAGTTAAGAATTGGAAATCAAGACCACTTTGAATCAAGCCAAACAATGTTGTTCAAAAAAATTATTGAAACACATCCAAATATTGAAATCTCGCAAAGGACTTTTAAAGGTTTGAAGCCATTTTATTGTATGCCTCTTAAAATTCGTAATACTTGTTGTTGCAAATACCATGTGGAGTTTTCAATGTACCATGAACTATTATGCTATATCCATTCTATTTTGCATACTAATGAAATGTTGTAGGAGTGTGGTGCAATGCATCTTTCGAAATCATCAAGGGACTTGTTAGATCTTTTTTTATGTTCTAGAGATGATGGTTGTTTTTTCTATAGAAATGATTGTTTAAATACAAAGTGCTCACAATGTGGTTGCTTGTCAAAGTTTGTTCAATGTTTTCATGAGGGTTCCGAACATGAATTTGGAAAGAAGCTTGTTGAGAAAAAGAGATATGAGATAGTCAAATATACTTTGCAGAGTGGAGGTGAAGGTTCTAGATGTGAGTTGGTTTCAAAAGAATGCGCAAGTTGTTGTTGATTTTATTTCAAATTTTAAGGACAATTCTTCTTACAAGTATGCAAGGCATAGTCATAGGTCTCAAAGGGTCGATCAACAATTTAGAATGTGTAAGGACTCTTTTCTGATTGGCACTATTATATCAGTGGTTGATTTTGCAGAAAACTACACATTGCAACCACAAAACAAGGTGCAATCTCAATATTACAATTCCATTCAAATTGCTAACATAACATTTAGACATGCACTTGATAGTACAGAGGAGGATCGAAAGATAATAAGAGAGTATCATTTTTATATGAGTGATGACAGATCTAACTCATCCGAGTATGTCCAACATTGTTTTGATAATTTTTTTGAGTTCTTGCAGGAGCATGATATAGCAATGGGCCGACATCTCATTTGGTCAGATAACTGCATAGGTCAATTCAAGAATGCTCGTATGTTTTATTGGTTGAGTAGAATGCATGTAGAGAGGGGTGGACCTCTTATTTAGAGTTTTTTTGAAGCTGGGCATGGGAAAGGGGAGCATGATGGAGCAGGTGCATATGTAAAAAGAGCTCTAGTTAAGGAAAAATTGAAGATTTTAGGAGAAAAATTTAGTGATGCACGTTCTATTGTTGATTGGTGTAGTTCAACATTGTCACAGGGAGGGACACTTGATTCAACAGTGCATAGATTCTTTTGGTTGGTTGAGAAGGGTACAATGGGAGGCAGATTAGATTGTCATACAATCAAAGATTATTCAAAGATGCATTCATTTCGAAGCTCAGATGCAAGCACATGAACCATTTGGACACGAGATTTGGCTTGTTTTTGTCAGAGTTGTATTCAGTGTGAGTGGGATCAATGCGAGTCAAGTGAGTGGGTGGATCAATGCGAGTTAAGTCTGAAATGGCAAGAGAAAAGAAATGGCAAGAGAAAAGAGGAAGTCTGCCAACCTTAAAGTGAAATTGAGCTCACCCCTCATTTGTAAAGGGTGGAGACAGTGTATAGAATTGTTGTGATAGACTATTTCTGATAATAAAAGCTCTTATGCATGATTTGATTTGAACCACTTTTATTTTCAAAAAGTGTGCACAGTTGCATAACTTTTCCACCATAGATTGGAGATAGATTAGAATTAGATTACACTTGGAATAAAATTTGCCTAAAGTTAGCCTGAGCTTACTCTGTGGATTCTTAACTTCTGTCTGGATAAATATTGTTCGATTGGAAGGTATTTATTCATGATATGGAAACCATAAGCACATTTCCTTGAAGATTGCAATGGGTTTGCGTAGTTGGCATGATTCCTGCGTGGCGAAACAAAGTTTGCTCGCTTCACCGTGTCAATAATCACTTCGAATTCTTAGGAAGTAGATTAACTTCTCAATCTTTGTCTCCTTTTTCGCTTAGTTTGATCGGCCAACCAAATAAAAGAGCTTCATTGTCCAAACCTTCATTGTGAATTGAAAATTCAATGCTTTAGGTGTGATAAGTTTGGTCACTTTTCCAAACATTGTTCAGATAGACCTAAGCATCAAGCCTCCGTTGCAGATGTAGATGATGTTTCTCCACAAAAGAATGAATATTTGTTTTGCTCAGCATTGTCAAGCAATGTACCCACTGACACCAACACTTGGCTGATCGACAGTGGTTTTCTCAGAAAGAGGGAGTTGATTATGAAGAAACATTTGCTCCTGTTGCTCGTTACACTTCTGTCAGAACTATCATTTCCCTTGCTACATCAAGAGGATGGAAGATTCATCAAATGGACGTGAAGACAACTTTTCTCAATGGCGTGATTGAGGAAGAAGTTTACGTCGAGCAACCTGATGGTTTTGAGGTTCATGGGAAGGAGTCACATGTGTGTAAGTTGAAGAAGGCCTTGTATGGTCTTAAGCAGGCTCCTCATGCATGGTACGAAATGATTGATCAGTACCTGTCTAGTTTGGGCTTCTTGAAGAATGATGCTGATTCAATCAATGGTGATGCATTAATATTGGTACTAATTCATGCTTCTAGGCTGCACATATATATATTATTTTCACATGTTTTCTCCATTGTTCAGCCCCTACATCGCAAGTAAATGGTTGCATAGTGTGTGGAATGAGAGGGCAGCAGGCCTGTAATTGAAATCTTTTCATCTATCAACATCTAGTTATTACTTATGCAATGTGAAGTAATGCTTTGAGTTTGAAAGATGTGCAATGCAATGTAATTAATAATATGAATAAATTTTTAATTATTAGTTATGTACTGTGAAGTAATTGCATAACTGCATTAGGTTGACTTTCTAAAAACTATATTGTAATTGAAATTTTTTCATCTATCAGCATCTAGTTGTTACTTAAGCAATGTGAAGTAATGCTTTGAGTTTGAAAGATGTGCAATGCAATGTAATCAGCAATATGAATAAACTACATAATATAACCATTCTTTTTATGCTATTGTACATCAAGATATTTAACCTTTGCTCACTTGATTAAAACTTCAAAGAGTTTAATTATACACATGAGGAGGCAATTAAATTTCGATTGTCAACTTCTATATATCAAATTATCCAATAATCAAGTGTATGTCCATATACAAAAATGGCATCAACGCCAACTCAAACAAAATTTTACAATATGTGGCATATGCCATCTCGATATCTATTCAATATTTACATGCCAAAATGTCTATCTCATCCTAAACTATTGGTGGATCATCAAAATGGAGCCTCTTTGAAGCACTCGTTGTCTTTGAAGGTAGCTGCACAAGAAAAAGTCAAACCAAAATTGAGATTAGTTATAATATATAATTTAAAATCAAATAATTAACATCAAAATCAATATACATTAAATTATAATTGAACTCTAAAATTGTAGTCTTGATTACCTGAAATATCCGTCTATTCAAAGGGTCAGGAGTCCTAGAATATGCCCCTCTCAAAGAACCGACCAAACCATCTTTTGTAATTTCAATCTATATAGGTGAACAAAACATAAAAAGTGATCCAAGTTAGCATACAATTGTCAGTAATAGGAACATATAAATACCAAACACAAAATAAAATGAACACATACTTCTTTAGGTTGATATTTTTCTTTATCTCCTTTAGGTGTTTCGACACCTCCTCCTTGAGGTGCTTCAACACCTACTCCTTGAAGTGTTCTAATACATATTGCTTCAGGCGTTGTGTCACTTGTCAACAAGGACGTATAGCTCATAATTCCCTGCACATAAAAATGACAAGTATATATGAAACTACCAATCTATGTCGATGTATGTATAATCAATAAAAGATCTTTAAATTCTTAATTCAATCAAATTTGAGTTCAATTACCTTCCCCTTATCCAACAGTGCACTTCCATAATCTGGACAAGGCTGCGCCTCACTCGCACAAGGTATTTCCTACAAGAGGAAAATAAGATAAACATATAAGTTATTATATAATTTCATTAATGACAATTCAAATGACAAGAAAGTATATAATAAATAAATGTAAATGAGTGAGTGCAAAAATATATACTACGTGCATGCCGAGGCCAAATGAAATGGCCCTCAGGGTGCTATCCATCACATGTGTCACCTCCTCCTCGGACATCAACTATTAAATAGACCATGTAAATAAATATTAGTACATTATACTATCTCTTATTAATATTCATTTAAGAACAAATGTAAGTTATGAATTCACAACTTAAATTTTACCTGTGTCACTATTCCAATGTCCCCCTCTCTAGTAGGAGAGGAATCTATATGGTGTGCTCCACTCCCCTGCATCTGATGTATAATGTCTACATCATGGAAGTCATAATCAGAAGTGTCTAAGGGATGCTCGACAGGCTGTACAAGAGGACCCAAGCATATCTAGCGGCACATGGAGCAAGTATGTGGTACACAAATATGTGGACCTAACGAGGATGATGCAGCAGCACTCGAGCCATCACCAACATCACCAGAATGTGGCTGAGCTACTACAAAAGCATGCGAAACCAAAAGACCACTCAAAGAGTGAATAGTGTGGATAGTTTGTGTGGCTGCATCCTGCATAATATCTGGATGGTATATTGAAGGTGGCAGAGGAAGGGGAGGAAGGGGAACATATGCGCGGGGTATTACTCTAACTTCCCTTGGTCTATCCTGGGGCATACCTCCACGAATGCCCTGGAAGGGTTTAATGTCAAAGTAATTGACATGATGCCCTAACAAAAAATCAGCATATAATTTTTTTATAAAGTAAAATGGTATATCACAATTGTTGTTCGGTGGTTTCAAAAAAACCATACACCAACGATCCCAAAAGTTTTCTACAATGTCTCTATGAGTGCACCATTTTATAGAAAGTTTTGTTTTATTAACATTAACCAGCAAACCAGTGCGGGGGTTAACAAATAAAGAGGCTATTTGGGCTTTGGTTATTCCGAGATCTTTCACATCGTCATAGGACAATCGACATGCATAATATTCTCTCATGTCTTCTCACCACGAATGAAAGGCATTATGTTGCGAGGAGAGGGTTTCTATGTTTTTAATTATTTCTTTCATTGTGTTTGACATCTCAGATAATCGAGGGACTCTCGTATAAACTTCAGAAATGCCCCTTAATTGTTGCAATTTTTCAGAAATTAATTCTTGAATTGATGGCTGTGGAGGTGGTGGAGGTGGTGGAGCAGCCATAATGCCTGATTAAAATTAAAAATAAATTAATCTAATTAAAATTAGATAATATAAATGAAAATATTATAAAAATACCTAGTTTTTTTTAAAAATCCAACAAAAACCCTAGTTTTTAACAAAAATCTATAAAATTCTCTAATTTTTAATCCAAATACATAAAAAACACTATTTTTAAATCAAAATCCATTACAAACATTCAATTTTCATCAAAATCCATTACAAACATTCAATTTTCATCAAAATCCATACTAAACTCAAATTTTTCATAAAAAATCTATCAAAAAACCTATTTTGAAAAAAATCAACTAAAATTACACAAATCTAATTGGAAATTGGATTATAGCAAAGAAAAATCAATAATCTAACCTTTTGAAGATGGATTTGCACCAAATCAGATATCTGATTTGCAGAATGAACTTTTCATTGTGCGCCCGCCGTGGTTAACCAATTGTGAAATGAGAATGAGTTTTAATCGGGCTGATATGGAAATATATATGTTGTCACAAATCGGATATCCAATTTGAATCGGATATCCGATTTGGAAATCTAGGTTTGGGCTTTGCTTTGGTAGTGTGTATTGACACCCAAGCCACATAAAGTCAACTCGGCATTTTCACATTTTTGAGTTGATGAAACACGTTATTTTTTCTCCATTGCCACTTTTTGGCATAACATGATCCTGCACATGCCTTTTTAATAGGGTATAATCTTGTGGAATAACCTCCACTGTGGTTTTTCCCCTAATAGGTTTTCACATAAAAAATCTTGGTGTTATGTGTGTTTCTGATGTGTTGTTGATTCATACTTTCATGATTATTGATCAGATATGAAAATAAGGTTAATAAGTTTAATAAGTTTTGAATTTCTGTGACAACTGATTCACCCCCCATCTCCGTTGTCTGCCCTTGTGTTGCCAATAGTCCAAACCATGAAGTCCAAACTTTTGCAACTCTTCAACACTTGGACTACACAATTTTGCAACTCTTTAGGACTTGTATTGCAACTACAAAAAAACTTGCTAAGCTAATTCAAGGACATCGATGATCATCAAGAATACCCTTTGACATCAGTGACAACAATTCCAACAATCTCCCCCTTTGTCATTGATGGCAACACTTGTAAAAATGGAAACACTTTGAAAACCTCTGAAATTCTGAAATATGAATTGATGCAAAGAAAAGGAAAACAAAACACATTCAATGACCGATTCTTCAAAACATTGATATGACAACCTTGAAATGAAAGGAACAATCATTAATAAATTTCACAAAACAAATAATGAATCCAATCTCTCTGGTGGGATTGAAAACAACATAATTAAAACATTTCTCTCCAATTTTCATCAAGATCCAACAATGGAAAATAAAGTTATGGCATTGTTCCCAAAACTGGAAACCCTTGGCCAACCACAAACCTGCTCTCACCAAAAATGGCATAACTCATTCAAAACTTAATAAAATTTTCTCAAACCAAAAGCATATGAAACTAGAATCATTTCTCCAAATTTTACAATTGATTTCAGGGTCGTACTATACCATGCATGGCCATACTAGCATGGTTTCATACTGAAAATTTTGGAAAATATTATTAGAACAAGGTAGCCTTCACCAAAATGGTCATATCTCACAAAAATCAATGAAATTTAATGAGACAAAAAGCATTGTAAAATAGAAAAAAATATATTTCCATCCATATACTATGGTTTTTGATATGAGGCCATTCCAGACTATACAATGCATGACTTCAACCTGAAAACAATGTAAGACTCAAAAAAATGCACACAAATTGAGGTTTTCATTCACCAAAACTTCAAAACAATATCTCCAACCCCCCAATTTGAGTTTTGGAGGGTGTATTTATACATTCCCAATCAAAACAAACTATTTGAAATGGTTTCTTGATTTTCATGTAATGGTTTCTTTATTTTTTTACCACTTGGACAAAGTTGCATGACAACTTTTAGCAACACTTTGACAACTTTCAACAATATTGACAACATTTTAACCAGCAACTCCTAACACTACCAAAATGAATTAATATGATAGAAAATGGTCATAAATGACCTTATTGGACATTAAAACCCATTATCAACCTAGAAAACCAAAAATGACATAAAACTTGCATAATAGGTCCTAGTGACCCTACACCATGAATGACAACAATATTCATCCAACATCACATCATGCTCCCCCTGTTTGCAACAACACTCCATCATCTTCCTTGTATAAAACCACTAAAAGTCAGAAATATGAATGACAAAACTATTCATTTAACATCACATCATGCTCCACTTGTGTGCAACAACACTCCATCATCTTCCTTGCATACAACATCATCTTCCTTCCATACTGCAGTTTTCTTTATTCTACCCCTAATACCAATCAACATATATGTCCTTTTCTTCATTTATATTTTCTATACTCTCCCCCTTTGACATCAATTACAAAGGGAAAGAAAAAGGATAAATATGTATTCCGATATGCTCCCCCTAGATGAATACATTTTGTATTCATGTAGAAATACGAGAAGGAATAACTCCTAATTTCTCCCTAAGTTATTCAAATGACTCCTTTGGAAGGGGTTTTGTGAAAATATCTACTAATTGATCCTTTGTAGCAACATATTCTAATTTGACTTCCTATGCATCAAATTTTTCCCTAAGAAAATGATATTTAATAGATACTTGCTTGGTTTTGGAATGAATAACAAGATTCTTAGAAATATTTATTACACTAGTATTATCACAAAAAATACTAATTGGCCCATAAAAATTCACCTTAATATCTTGTAGTGTTTGTATCATCCATAATACCTGAGTACAAGAAGATACAACATCAATATATTTAGCTTCAACTATTGATAAAGAAATCGACTCTTGTTTCTTACTTAACCATTCTACCAATCTATCACTTCGAAAGAACCACCACTAGTGCTCTTTTTGTCATCCACACAACTAGCCCAATCTGCATCAACATATGCAGTTAACGTGAAATCATTACCAACATAGTACCATAGACCATATTCTAATGTACTCTTCAAGTATTTAAAAATCATCTTCATAGCTTTAACATGTGTCTCCTTAGGAGTAGCTTGAAATCTAGCAACCATGCAAACAACTTGCATGATATCAGGCATTGTTGCAGGAAGATATAAAATGATTCCAATCATGGTCTTTGTAATGATTGATCTACTAATTTAGATTCATCATCTTTACTAAGCTTACATCCTTTTACCATTAGTGTAAGTTAATAGGTTTACAATCTTCCATCTTGAATTTCTTCAAAATTTCCTTCATATACTTAGTCTGATAAATGAAAATTCCCGTGTCTACTTGATTGAATTGTAAAACAAGAAAAAAATGTTAATTCTCTGAGTATAGACATCTCAAACTCTTGTTGCATTGTAGTAACAAAAACTTTGCACATTTCATCACAGTTGCTACCAAAAATGATATCATCACCACAAACAATGACAACCAGTATATGTTCACCTTCACATTTGAAATACAAATTACTATCAACAATACCTTTCTTATACCCTTGTTGTTGGAGATATTTGTCCAACATGGAATACCAAGCCCTAGGGGCCTATTTCAGACCATACATAGCTTTTTTCAATTTGTATACATAGTCGTTGTTTTTAGTCACAATAAACCCTTTAGGTTGCTCCATATAAACTTCCTCATCCAGAAAACTATTAAGAAATGTAGATTTTACATCCATTTGGTATAATTTAAAATTTAAATTATAAATTGAATATGCAAGAAACATTCTAATAGCTTCAATTTTAGCTATAGGTGCAAATGTCACATCAAAATCTATACCCTCAACTTGAGCATAACCCTTGTAGAAAAATCTAGCTTTGTTTCTTGTTATCTTTCCATCTTCATTTAGTTTATTCCTAAATACCCATTTTGAGCCTATGACATTATTATCAATAGGCCTAGGAACAAGTTCCTAGGTCTGATTTTTCTCTATTTGAATAATTTCCTCTTTCATGCCTTCAATCAAGCTTTCATCTTTACTAGCTTCTTTATAATATTTAGGCTCTATTTCATATAGTAAAGAATAGTTTACATGCTGTTGTTGTTGTTGAAGCTTTCTTCTTGTCATGACACCATCAAATTTGATCCCAATAATTTGCTTCTTAAAATGATCTCTTTTGACAAATTTGGGTGGTGCTTTTGGAGTAGTGATTGGTTTCTCTTCTTCATTAGCATATGTTTCATCTTGTGATTCTTCTTTTTCTTCATAAACAAGGACTTTTGAATAAACATGTCATCTTTGTGTAACAACTAAGAGTAATTTTCACCCACTCTAACATTCACACTTTCAACTATTCTCTGTAACCTTTTATTGTAGCACTTGTAAGCTTTGTTTGTAGTTAAATAACCCAAAAGTATTCCTTCATCAAATCTTGTCTCAAATTTACTCAAAGTGTCTTCATCCCTTTTTATAATTTTTTTTTTCCAAATATTTTAAAATATTTCACAAATGTAGGTTTGCCTTTCCATAATTAATATGGAGTCTTATCATGATTCACTCTTAATTGTGCTCTATTACGAATGTAGACAATATGAACTACTTCCTTCTAGTATCTATAAGGGAATTTGGCTTCATACAAAAGTTTTCTAGCCATCTCATGAACATTTATGTTCTTTCTTGCAATAACTCCATTTTGTTGAGGTTTTCTAGCTACAAAGAATTGTCTTCTAATTCCACGTTTTTCATAATACTTATCAAATTCATGAAAGGTAAATTCTCCACCTTTTTCAGACCTTAAACACTTAATTCTTGAACTAATTTCATTCTCAACCATAGCTCTAAAATTTTTTGAACCTTTCTAAAGCTTGAGATTTACCCATGTCATTCTTGAATAATCATCTATTAATAATATAGAATACCTTTCTCCATTGATGCTTTTAGTTCTTGTTGGTCCATACAAATCTGTATGCATCAACTCCAGAGGCTTACAGGTTGAATATTATTTTGTCTTGAATTTTAACCTTGTTTTCTTTCCTTCAAGACATTCTTTACAAAAATTATTTGCAGGTTTTCCAATATTGGGCATATGCCCAACTGCATTCTTCTTGTTGATTTTCATTAGATGGTCAAAGTTAATGTGATTCATCCTTTTGTGCCACAACCAAATTTCATAAGTTTTTCCTAACATGCATCTTTCACCTTTCACCTCATTTAGATGGTACATATTACTACTTGTTTTGATTGCTTCAGAAACAAGTCTACTAGAGCTAGCACTTTTATCTCACATCCACTAGCATGAAATAACAAGTTATATCCTTTTTCACACAATTGACTAACATTGAGCAAGTGATGTTTAAATCCTTCTACATACAACACATTTTGAGCATTTGTTTTACCATCTATACATAGTGTATCTTTTCCAATTATTTGAGCAGTAATATTATCACCAAACTTAACTATACCACCATTTTCTTTCCCCAAATTGGTGAACTTGCTCTTATCTCTAGTCATATGACTAGAGAAACTACTGTCAATCACCCAAGGATTGTCTTATCCTTTGGCATGAAAATCTATTTGTACTATCATAGATTCTTCATTCTTCATCCCAGTCTTCTTCTCTCTCCATTATATTTTTAGTTTTTTTGCTTTTCCTCATAACTCTATGTAGATTCTTTCTTTTGTGTAGGGGGTGCAAATTATTTCTTTTGTCTTGCATGATCATGAGCAAATCTATTTTTCCTAGGAGAATTAGTAAATATCCTTTTCTCCTCTCTAGGAGGCTATATAGACGTACTTCTATAAAACAAGTTAGAAATGTGCCCATAGGTATTATAGTTATAACATACATCATTTAGAGCACTTAGAGAAGCAAAAGGATTCTTGCTTACAAAATTATGTAAATCATTCCTCAAAGGTCTAATCCTACAATCTATAGCTTTGTGTCCATAATAATAACATGAAAAACAATAGCCATGAAAAGCATAATTAAACTTGGTTTGTTTTGCATGTTGACCTTTGAATCTCCTCTTTGGACTCTGCACTTTGATGAATCCATCATCCATCATCCATTTATTGTACTTTCTACACTAAAATTTTAAGGAGAAAGAAAGGGATCTTGATAAGGAATACACCTAGGAAAAGACTACCAAACCCCTTTCCGCCCAAGTGTAAGGACAAAAGGTGAGCCAAATGGGTTATGATATGTTGCTCCTTGCGAAATAAAATATGATTGCATAAAGCCAAGTTTATACCTCCATGCATGGTAGTGAATATGTTATGATACTAGAACTACCACATGGAAAGGAGCAACAACTAATGCTATCTATTTTTTTCAATGATCAATTGAAGGACAATAAGCAAGACCTCTTGTTGTTTCTTGCATGTTAGGGTCTATAGGGACATGGATACCTTATTATTTCACACCACACCCTTTCCCATTATAGCCAAACTATTTCAAAAGTTGGTAACCTCTTTCATAAAGTGATTTCATTTCTTTCGAAGAGGTGGATTTTCATGATCATCTTCATCATAAGTGGTCATATAAGTTGTATTTTCCTCTTTTTTGCTAAAATTATGGATTCAAATATTTTTGATGATTCGACTAATATCATTGTCACTTCTTTCTAGATTTTCTTGACTTCAATTGTATAATCTTGTATTCCCAATCAAATTTAGGTGTGAAATATAATGATCCCCAATCATCTTCCAACAACATTATCATTGGTGAAAGGCACTTATCCTTATCCTCAAATTGTAAAGGTTCCACTTTTGTAGTTGGTGCCAATGTTCTAAGAGGATTCATCATTCTTGTTTTAGTTTGTAAACAATTCTTAGATTTAGGATCAAATTTTATTATATAAACCTTGTTTTTGTAAGTGTACTTCAATAGACAATGTAATGTTGAAGGCACCACACCCATTTCATGAATCCATGGTCTACCCAAGAGAATACATGAAAGATCATGAGGCATGCCATGGATAGGAGTTTGTAACTTAACCTTACCAACCTTTATGGGAAATGTTATCACACCAAGTGATTTTTTTCCCACACAATCAAAACTACAAATAGAAAAATATTTTGATTTAATTTTAGTCTTGTCTGCTACTATTTTATCTAAAATATTTAAACTAAAAACATTGAGTGCCAAACCATTATCGATGAGAGTACACCCCAAACTTGTTAATGATAGATAGGTTATCGTCAAAGGATCATTTTGTTTCTGTGTTTCTAAAGGAGGTCATTCACTTTGATGAAATAAAATGCCTAAATTAGGTGAATTCATTTTCTTAATCAAAGTTTCTGCATCATTTAGTTGTGCACTAGGAGGGATGACAAATTTTTGTAAAGCATTTTGAAGCATGCTATGGTAAACAAGCGAGCTTGAATAAAATCCCACAAGGATATCTTAGTAGGAGTGTTATGAAGTTGATCAACAAGATCATATTCTTTACCACTACTCTACTAGATATTAGGTGCAAGTGGGAGATATGGTAGGGGAAATGGAAAGGATATTGGATTTTGTCTTGGTTGCTTGTTATTCCTAGTGTTATATGTGTGAGCAACTATGCGATAACTTGGTTGTTGCGGTCCACATGATTACTAGTAAGTTGTTTTGCAAAGCTTAGTATGTGGCCATGAGGTTTAAGAGGTCCTATAATGAGAATTGGATTAGGAGGTTACTTAGGATGTTTAATAATTAGAGGAATATTAGGAGGTCCAAGAGGAATTTTTGGAGGTCCTATAATCAAGGGAGATCTAATGGTTGATTGTGTGTTCATAACATTAACTAATTTGACTTCTTGTTGATGATATTTTAATGAGGGGGGATCTAAGGTGGCCTTAAAATGTTCATCTAAGAAATCCATCTTGTCATATTTATGCCCAAAAATATCTTCCCAAGTAGGAGAGGTAGGGGGACAGAAACAAACAAGATTCTCATGACACTCAATGATTGTATCTTCTAACACCAAGATACCTTTGTGACAAATAGGAGAGGTATCGAGAGAAGAAAAACTATGATTTTCATGATTTTCAATGATTGCATCCTTTTGTATCGAAACATCCTCACAAATGGGAGAGATACTGGGAGATGAATGAAGACTAGGTGAAGTGATTTTAAGGAATGTGTCAATGATTTCATCTTCTTGTGACATAATATCTTCAAAAACAAGATTCTCATAACACTCAATGATTGGGGCTTTTAACACCAAGGTACCTTCTTCGCAAGGATGAGAGGGATTGGGAGAAGAAAAATTATGATTGCCATGATTGAATTCTCTTGCACTATAACATTCTCATAAATGGAAGAGATATTATGAGGGTAACTAACATGCTTTTCAATGGTTTCATTTATTTTCCTTAGATTATTCTCACAAATAGGGAGGTTACATTCATACAAGCCATATGATACCCTATGAAAACCATATGCTTGAAAAGGAAACATGCCTCTACTTGCCTTATGAATTTTGCAATGTGTTGTAATAACCTAAGGTTATGAATTGCAAAAATGAAAGCTATTATGCCCAAATTATTCAATGCTTCAAAAAATGTAAAAAATTATCCTACAAATTTGATGATTTTTAATATTGAAATGCAACATTTTTTCCCAAATTTGCAACAAATCAAGAAAATGACATCTTTCTTGCATATGCAATAGCATTTTCCCATAATTTCAAATCAGATAATTGTAGGAAGAAATGGACTGATAATATAGAGACAAAAAGTTGTGCAAAAGCTATTTGAGACACCTGCACAAGGACAAGGTCACCCAAGGGCGAATGTGTCTTTGTATAGGGTTCTAAAAATTGAATATTTGAATATTTATGTTTTTTAATGTTTCTTTCTCTAGTTGGAAATAGGTTAAGGGTATGTGCAGGATCATGATGGACCAAAAAGTGGCAATATGATGGGTATTTGTAGGGTATGTGGCTGATGACTTTTTTTTAACCCAAAATTAATGAAACGAAAAGGGTTTTAAAAGGAGATTCTTAGCTTTCCACCAATATAAATTATCCTTTACTTTGAATTTAATAAATAATTATTATTCATTTTCTATTTGAATTACGACTAAAGTCTTGATTGATAGGCTAAGTGAAAAACATCTATAGCTTTCAAACGGTATCACATTTTTTGAATTTGAAACATGTCACATTCTATGCTTTGTATACTATAGGATTAAAAAAAATTGAATTTCATGAAGTTTTGACTAAGTTAAGGTGGTTAGACGTACGAGTTTTTATATTTTTTAAAATTTGTAATAAAAAAATCATAATTAATTATTTACTTGGAAACAAATTATAAAAAAATATGGATCACATAAGGACATGAGTCCTCTATTTATATCTAAAATCTTATAAAAAAATATTATCATTTTATTATGGTTAGGGTGGTTAGAGACACCTACTTATTTCTTCCCTGAAATTTAAGTACTACTGCATTGAAATTTCAAATTTTCACCAAATAGATTTTGTTTAAAAAAATAAACCTAGTAGTTTAGAAACTACATTCAATTTTCTACAAATTCTATTCTTACATATTTTTGAAATAATATAGATAACTTATTCAAATTTTTATGTCAAGTTTCCTAACTCTGATTTTTTTGAATTTTTCACCACTTAAGGGCATGTTTTTTCCATGATGATCCTGCACATACCCTTAATCAATGGCTATTTTTTTAGTTTTTTCTCAATGTAGGACAAAGTAATTCCTAATGCAAGTGTGAAATTGTAATGTCATAAAATTGCACCCCTTTCAATTTCACATACATCTTTGGTATTCACTTTAGTGTTCACTCCCTTAGCATTTGTGTAGGCTCATTGCAGCCCTTACATCAACCTTTTCCCCTCTTAGAATGCTTAGGGACCCCTTTTCAGTAGCTACCTTCACATGTTAGCTTTGCATCTAACCTTGTGCTTTCCTCATTCTCGTTGTTTTGTAGAGTGATGAGTTTGGACACTAGCATTTTGCACAAACGTTTGTGGCCGTGCTAGCATCCCGTGACATTTTGACAATTCAAACAACTATTTTTGAGCCTTGCCACTTGTCAGCTACTTTTTTTTCGGTGATAATGACGTGGGACACCTTGTAACAACTTGGAAACCTTCTTTTCCCTCCTATTCTATCTTTAAAAGTGGTATTTTAAATCCATTTTTTCTTCTTGGGTTCTATCTTGAACTCTCTTCTCCTTTCTTGGACACTCTCTCTCAAGCTTGCACAATTCTCTACAACTTTCTACAATAGTCTCAAGTTCTCAAGATCTCACAACACTCTAATGTTCTTACAACACTCTTTGCATGTCTCTTGGCTCTCACAACCCTTCCTTCTTTATCTCTCTCCTTGGCTTCCTCAAGCCTTGTAGGTGATATCTCTCTTATCTTGTGTCTTTGAGCATCTTAGGATTTCTCACATCCCCTATCTATTGCATCTCTATTTTGTGATACATGTTCTCCTCCTTGATCGGGGTTTTATTTTATCACTCTTTCATTCATTTAATTTCTTCTTATTATTTATCACTATTTATCTAGCTAGCCGTGGAGGTGGGAACACTGAAAAAGGGGTTAGACTACGACAAGCCCCTAAACAACCCCAAAATTTTTCCCTCAATCTTATATGTGTAGGTGTTGAAGATATCTACTTGCTAAAGGATTCATTTCTTGGGCTGTTGTAAGCATTTTCTTTCTTCCCATCAGCTATATCATTTATGTTTTACTTACTTTACTTTACTTTATTTCAGCTTTGCTATTCTTTGTTACTTTCTCACATTCCAAGATTTCTTAGCAGTCAGAGTAGAAGTAGTCACTCTGTTGTTGTTTTGTGACACTTGGTTTTCAGTTTGTATGAGACTGCTAGCACGCCTTTGGGACTCCAACATGCCATGCTTCCATCCATTTTCCGCACTGACCTCGATTGGCCGAAAGCTCGCTAGTCTATCTTGAAAACCTATGTGACTTGCTCTTTTTGATTTTGGAACTCTCACCTTTTTACCTTGTCACTTGAGCATTATTCCTTGAGGTAGTTTAGGGTAGTTTGTTCCTTGGGACTCTCTTGAGAATAAAGAGATTCATGAGCAGTGAATCCCCCTTCTCTACAGAAACAAAGGTGAAAATGTTTTGACAAATTTTTAATATAAATTTTAGATCTAAAATGCAATAATTGATTGATTCTAAGATGCCAAAACCTGAAAATGATGATTTAATGCAAAAAAATAATGCAACTTTTTTCAATTTTAGACAATATGATTGCAATACAAATATGCAACAATAAAATAAAACTTTGAATGCAATTTTAAGATATAATATGCATTAATTAACTAATTTGAAGATGTAAAATTTTGAAAATGATGATTTGATGCAAATTCGAAACAAAACTATGCATTTTTTTACTTGTTTTTGAGCTAAAATGAAAGATGCAATTTACATGCAATAAATTTTTTTATATTTTTAACCACTTAATGAATGCAAATTAAATGTAACTCTAATCTAAAGATGACTCTAATTCAATCTATAATGCAATATACATGGTGCAAAATTTATGATGTAAAGATGAAACCCTAAATGAGAAATGCAAAACAATGCAAGGAAAAACCTAGATCTAGGGTTTGAAAAACTCCCAATTTCAAAAATTTTATAGTGTTAATATGTCGAGTTCACCAAAATGAAATATAGAGAAAGGGATCCTAGTTCCTAAATGCAAAGAGCCTAGGATTCAAGGGGCCTTTTTCCAAAATTCATTAAAGATGTAGATCACAAGGTGAAAGGATTGAGTTTCAACCCTAATGGTGAGTCAATCAAACCCAAATATACATCTAATGATGGATTATAATGGATTGGAAATATTTTATAATGATTAAACTAATGATCCTATATACCCTAATACATAAAATGCAAGATCCTAACAACTGATAGACAAAAACAATAGTTTACAAGTGGATTTGGAAGGTGCAGAGAACAACAAACATGCTTAGAAAAAATAGTTTTGACGTGCCTATAGGGACTCATGAATGGGTCTTTGTATAGGGGTCCTACTCAATTTTATCAGTCCTCTAGTGCTGAGTCTAAGCTTCCATTTTCCACCTATAATTTTTTGGAGTGTCATAAATAAATTTTGTACCTCAGATTTTGTAGGTTGACAAAAATGATGACAAAAAATGCAACAATGCAAAGTTACTCTTCAAAATCTCTTCAATCCTTCTTCAACCAATGACTTGCACATACAAAAGGAGGGAAATTTTTTTATGCCATATAGGGGTTTTCCTTAGTCAAACCCTGTGAATAGTGTTCCCACAAGTTTACAATGGCAATGTCAATGATAAAAACCTTTATGAAAAGGAAGGAAGTGATGAATGTATAATTTTATTCAACTCTAATGTAGGGTACTCCCCTTACAATCTAAAACTCACAAAAACAATAGATAATGACACAAACAAAATGCAAGAAGAAAAAAAATTATTTTCTATTATCACTGAAATGAAAATTAAATTACAACATTATATTTACCATCACATGGGCTTTCTGATTACATAAATTTGCAAATTTACAAATCGAAGCCACCATCTACTCTACTTTGGCTCCCTCTCTGTAGTCTCCCCTTACATCCTTTATTTGGAAGGTGAACCACCCTAGAATCTTCTAGAAAGTGTAACCGCCCTAGAATCTTTTGGAAAGTGTAACTTAGGAAGATATTTTGAAATTTTATTAATTTTGGTATTACAACTTCACGGGGTCATAACTTTTGATCCAACTATTGAATTTTATATTATAATACCTTTTCATAAAGGTCTCGAGAAATATTGGCCAAAAAGTAGGGCCAATAAGCTAGCTAATTTCATTTTCCACCAATTTTCAGGCCCATTTGGGGCCTCTAAGTGCCTCAAAATTGACCCTGAAGATTTTACTAGGATTTTCAAAAATTAAAATTTTAATATCTCTCAAATGAAAAATGGTATTAAAGTGATTTTGTCACCATTGCTATCAAATTGACCCTGAAGATTTTACTAGGAATTTAATGAAGAGGATTTTACTTCAGGATTAATACACCAAAGTCACATCGAAAACCCTCTTCATTAAATTCTTGAGGCACATTACTATCCTTGCAATCGCTTATTATTCTCGAGAAAATCTCCGGTGTAAATCATCTATCATGCCACTCAATTTCTATAAATACCAAAGCAATTGCTTTCATATTCACTAGTTGGATATTTTTCTTTGGAGATGGTGGGCAAAGAGAGTGACACTTCCTCAAAATGGGATTTCATCACAATTTAGGATGTAAAGTGCAATTAACTAGTTTCAGAGATGGATGATTGACCAACTGAAGGATGTCTTCATGGTTCACAGTGACATCAAGGAAGGAGTGCTTAGGAAGATCATTGGAGTGAAATTTCTGAATTGTGTCCATGTACGTAATGCTAATCTTTTGGAATGCTTCACATACAATTTTAGTTTACAATTCTAGAAAACATGACTGGGGAGTGAGAATAGTAAAGTGACTAGTCTAACTAGAGTATCGAGAAAAAGTGAGGGAAGCCACTAGAGGGCTGAGTGCATTTCCCAAAACGGGCCTAGTGGGTGATTCCATTTGCATTGCTATGACGCTTCACAATGACATTATTGAAGAGGCAGTGGCTCTCCTTCATGTCGGATTAGAACAAAATGACATGGGGCTATTTCTATTTTGTGTAGTCTAATGAGAATTTGCTCTCTCAAACCCAAATTGAGCGCTTGCAAGAAGTGGTAGAGGGGATTCACATCCTCATCTTCATCCTCTGTGTCTAGAAGAAGAATGTGATGGAATTTCTATTTTGAATGTAAACACAACCTTTGTAATATTGTATATACATAAATATATATAAACCATTTTGTATTTTTGATGGCGTGTTTTGATTTTTCATGTGAATGCCACTTTTTTTTCTTTTCCACACTTTATTTTGACTGATGGTACTATTTAGTTTTACTCACATTTACATTTGTTCTTGATTAAGTATGCTTGTTTGTGATTAATAAATGCCATTTTCAAAATGATATCGGACTTAGAAATAGTTTTTAGTACACCAACGGTGCCCTCCATGGTTATAGTAACCTGCTTCTTTACTAGTTAAAGCCTTTTTAAGTTCTACTTATGAACCAACCGCCTAAGTGCTTGTATTATCAGTCGGTGGAAAGGTTTGTGAAATCTTATCAGAGATTGATTAAAGGTTTCAAAACCTTTTGTAAACTTCAACATCAATAATCTTCTCTTGGGACATTTTTACCTTTTCAAATATGAGCGATTTTTTGGGTGGTTTTAAGAACTTCATTAGGGATCGACAACACCTTAGAAACTTGGATAAATAAAACATATTTAAACTTTTTCATAAGGCATCGCCATGAGAATAGGTTATGATAACCTCATCAGTGACCAACGAGGTTCACAAAACTTTGGAAATACTGACAGAGCTTATACTTATAATTTTTTATGGTAGATACATAAGATTTAGGTCATGTGACTGGATCTTAGGTAACAAGGTGTTTATCCAATTTCCCAAAAAATAGATTCCAAAAGATGACACTAACAATTTGAATTTTGATTATTAAAATACTACCAAAAACATATTTTAATTTAGGTCCTAGCTCATAAAGGGGATCCATTAGCCCATGGGCGAATCGATCTTGGCCTATACTTTTAGGACACACATGATTTAAGGAAATTTAACTATAAAATTTATTTATTTAATGTTGGTTCCCCTTTAGGAAAATAGTAAGAATAAGGCTTTGGAATGCATAATTTGGAAAATTGGAAGCTTAATAAAGTTCAATAAATTAAGGGACCCAATCATAGTGTGAAATTGCAATGGTATACAATTTTCTACACTCCAGACCCAAACTTTTCTTAAAAAATCATCAATGATGCTAATATATACCTAGCTCCTCCCTTTGATGGGGGATTCATAGGCCCACATAAATCACTATGGACAAGTTCAAGGGATTTAATTTCCCTCCATGTAGACCTTTCAAACTTGTCTCTATGTTGATTTCCAATCATGCATCTTGTACACACATTTGTGTTTACCATTATCTAAGGCAGTCCATCAATCATACTCATCTTTGAAAGCATAGCCAAATTTGATAGTTTAAGTGACCAAACCTTTGATGCCATAACTCAGTTGTGGAGGAACTTATACTAATGTAACATGTCTTATCAAAATATGCTAAAAACTTATAGATGCCATCACTCTCAACTTCTATAGACAATTTTTAATCCATCATTAACGATGTTCATTAGACACTTATCTGAATAAAAATCCACATTATAAGCATGCCAAGAGTGATTTGACTTACCGAGAAAAGTTTTTTTTTGTTAACTTAGGTAAAAGATTCACATCTTTTACTTCCAACTTCTTACCATCATGTCCTTTCATTGAAATTAAATCTAATTCTTCAATTTCATGTGAACTATCACCCCCAAGAAACTTCTTTGAACCTTTCAACTATTCTAAAGAATTAAAGAAGTTTTTATTGTAGGTTATATGTTGACTAGCTACTAAACCAATACACCATGTGTTATTTGAGATTCCTTGAGTAGATAAAGAGGATATCATTATATTATGATCACCTTCTTGCACAAAATTATTATTTCCTTCATTGATAAAAAATTATTTGACCTCCTACACGTGATTTCCTAGGACATTGATCAATTTTATGCCCTTCTTCTAAATAATTATAACATGTGATAGGTTTTTCTCTTTTTGAATTGTCTTTGTGATTTCTGCATTCATTTTGTGCCTTTTTAAAATTATGCCTCTGTCAAGATTATCCCTTGGTTGATTCCATTGCTTTTGATTATTTTTGTGTTGATTCCCTTTTTTTTGATATTGATATGATTTATTTTGATTAAAGTTCTTATATTTGCCTCTAGCCACAAATGCTTGAGAACCCTTGCTAGACTCACTTGTGAAATATTTAATCATATCCTATTCATTAACAAAGCCCCATACAATTATTCTAGTGTGATATTGTCAAAATTTTTTGTTAGCTCTAATATACAAATGAATTTATAGTACCCATTTGGAAGATTTTCAATTAAAAAATCTATAATTTCAGAGACTTTATATTCAACCTTCATCATTGCAAGTTGATTTCTTGAATATTTTAATTTTGCAATATGATCATTTATGGTATCTCCTCCCTTCATTTTCAAATGAGCTAACTTCTTTTTGATGTCCATCACTTTTAATTTGCTAACTTTCTTGAATCATACATTGTTTGCAAAGTTTCTCATATTTTCTTTGGTATTTTTAGATCTTGAACATGAGACTTTATGCCTAGACTAATTTTCCATGAAATGGTAGCCTATGCATTCATATCTATTTTATTCCACTTTTCATGCTTGCTTTTATATGTAGGTTTTTCTTCTATTGCTAGCTCTCCTAAACCTTTCATTTGTATAATCAATTCTATCTCACATTTCCAATTTGCATAGTTAGAATCATCTAATTTTGTGCACTAACCACAATATTAGAAGTTTTTGATAAAGCCATAGCAAGAACAAAGTAAACTCCCCAAATACACAAACACACAGGCTTAAAATGAAGCCTCTACCAACACACAAAATAAAATTTTGTATTATTGTTTATTGACGTTGGCCTTTTTATGAACCAAATAAACAAGGACTTAAAAATTTTGTGGCTTACAAATATGAAATCTAGGTTTTCATCAAAATCTTTAACTTCAACCAAAATTATCAAATATTCCCATTTTTCCAACATATCACACCATGTGAACACACACCCTTCTTGAGGAGTATTGTACCAACTGCAAGGAGAGTGATAAGATGGAAGAGGAGAGTAATGAGATGGAAGAATCCAATGCCAGAGTACTAGACTCTTGTGGGAAGTCCAAGTTATGTGCATGAGGGTAGTGGAGGCCCATCAAAGATACTGAGATGTAGGAGCTCATAGCTTGAAATATGGTCCTGAGAATTAGAATCTCATTATAGAGAAATGATATTCTTGGCTTTCACCATATCTTATTTCTTTTAACTTAGAAGAGAAACCAATATTTAAGAAAATAATAATCGTAGCTCTGAGAATCAATGCCTGCCTACCACACTAAAAGAATATAGAAACATCATTGAACTCTTTCCATGTAATTCAAATCTTACCAGATTTTCCATGAAGTTTCTCTTCAACAACACTACCAAAAACAGAAGAGTAAAACAAATAAGTGATCACAAAAACATTACACAACCTCATAGCCCATGCAACTAACAACTCACAACTCATAGTTCACATAACATTAATGCTTATAGTGCTACCATGGGAGGGTGAAGATAGTTTGGATTCTCATCCTTAAACAACTAATAGTATACAACTTGCAATCAAACTAAAATACTTCTCTTGCAGGTTGGCGCTCATTGATCTTTTCACCTAAGCTTTGATCTCATAGAAAATAAATAGAGAAATAATCAAAGAGGAATGGCTACAAAACAAAAAAATTAGCTATCTACATTCATATGAACAATTTATAAAAAGCATACATAACACATTACAAGGTATACATTATGTACCAATTGGTAGAGAATTAATTGTGAATCAATAAGGAGCGATTGTAAGTGGCATGAGGCAGATATAAGCGATGGTGTAGGCGATTGTAGGCTCTATTGATTGTTTGACCCAATAGAGTGAGTATGCTTAATTTATTCTAACAATAGCCACACATTTGATCCTTGCCTCAAACTTAGCACTTTTATATCCCAAGCCAATCCTAAATAGCTTGGGATTGACCTCAAAATTAAAATACTCAATTTTAAATTCTTGAGTTCTGACCCTTTTTCACTAATTATTGTGAGTGTACTTGACACATGTTTTTGTAAACTATTATTATGCCTTGGTATTTAATGACATTTTTTTGTGTAATTAAAACATAAAAAGATATATGTTGGAACAAGAAGAAAAGGAATAAAACATATTTTATTTCTAAGGGACAAAAATCTTAGTATACATAATAATCATAGTGTACATCAGAATCATGCTAGGCCATCTATAATAATTATGTGTGTTGTCTTCAATTATTTCCTGAAAATAGTAAAATTAACCTTTAATGGGGGGTCGATTTAGGAACTTGACCTTAGTGATTTGACAATCTCCTCTAAGGTGTTTGTCAACACTATGGCAAAATTATACACAAAACAAGGTGAAGGAGAAGAAATATTGGCTATAATTTTCTAACAAATCATTCTTGTGTGCCACAGATCATTCCTACACATTAGCATATTTTGACAATGCCTGAGTTCAATCCTTAGGTCCACTTAAATTTGACCCATATAGATTTATAGGATTGTGCATAACCCAAAACATTTAATTTGTTGTTAAAGTACTAAATTTTTGTACCTAAAAATTGAATTCTACACAACATTAGATTTTATCTTGAATCATTATTTGTAAAACTAAGTGGTACCTATCTTCTAATACCTGCCTTTGGAAAATACTATCGTAACCAATATTGCTTAAGTGACCATTATTTATTATACACATCAATCTTATATATTCAATTTTTTGTTTAAAATAATATTTTTTTTTCCAAATTTATATACAAATTGTATAATGTATTACAAAGTATAAAGTATTAACACTTTTGTTTCATTATCCCCTATGTGAGGCAATGTTGTTCATATCAACATCACATCTATACTTATTTACTTATCGCCTATGAAATACTCGTGAAAAATGGTAATATCTATCCAAACATAGGATTCATATTAATTAATTGAAAATAAAAATATGTTGTAGTATAATTTTCATTAATTAATAAATATAGTCAAATGTGCATTTTGATATTTGTATAAACAATATGGTGGAAAATATGAGACTTATGACTTTTTAATCCCCTGCACTTAGAGTCTTCACTTAGAGTCTTGGAGGTGATGAAGTTTATTTATGAAATTGTATGTAAAAAGGTAAACTTGGGTATTCTAAACATTTTCTCTTATATGATCAAATATTAAATGAAGTTTGTTAGATGCATTAATATTAGTACAAGTATTTAGAATATTTTTGAATTATTTATTTTAAATTAATTGTTGTTAACTATTGTGATTATAAAATAATTTTCTAATATAAATTTTTAAATATGATAATTGTAAATTCAATCCTATTAATAATATAATTACTATATTAATATTAACATTTATAATAAATTATTGATTATAAAATGAATATAAATATAACTATATTGTGTATATATTAAATTATATAATAAAATATATACTGAAGAAATTTATTATTTAATATAAAGTATCAAAGTTTTAAAATATTTATTAATTTTTGTAAATACATAAACATATAATATAATATTTAATATATTTTTAAAATAATATAAAACATAAAAATAAAAAGTATAGTTAAAAGTTATATGAGATATTATTAATTTTATAATACAAACTAAAATAAAATAAAATAATTCTTAAATAAAATTTTATGTATTTTATATAATTTTAAACTAAAATAAAATAATTCAAAGTTAATATTTTTTTAAAATAGATTAATTAATTTAATATGTTGTACTAAAGTGAGACAATGTAGCGCTCCCATATATCCGGCCCTTTTTTCTACTTTTGCTTGGCAATTTACAGGTCGGTTTCCCTGCGACATTTTTCCACCATTACACTCATCAAGGAGGAGTTAAGGTATGACGTGTCTTCAACTCAGTATGTTTCTTACACGTTTTCCCCGGAGTGGTAAGATTGCAATGAAAACCAAACAGATAATCTGTTTTTAAATTACTTAGCTATTCAGTGTGCCACTAAGAGATTCGCACTAGTTTTAGATAAGATATAATGCACTCTTTGGTTATATGATCGTCATCAATGGGTTACAGTATATTTTCAACGTGTTTATTACAACTGGTTGGATATGTCGATTCTCATAATGTAGCTCTGCACCTTCTCAATCCACCATGACTTACCTTGCCGCGCTCTTCCTTTCCTTTCTATACTGGGCCTCGTCAATACCAAGCGGTGCAAGCCGCATAATTACAGTGGCTGCTCCGCTGTCAAAGGATCCCACAACGCTCCAATATGTAATGGAAATCGAGCACAAGACTCCCCTGCGGAAAGACAGAGTGGTGGTGGATCTAGCGGGAGACTTCCTGTGGCTCAACTGCAAAACTGCGGCCTACCGATCTTCCACCTATCTTTTCATTCCTTGTCACACTCCTCTCTGCACGGCCTCTGGATCTGCCCTCTTCGGCTGTGGAGATTGCTCTACCATCCCCCCGGGAACAAAATCTTGCAGAAACAATACTTGCTGGGAAGAGGCATATAATGGAGTTACCGGGAGAGAGATCTTTAATGCATAACTCTCTCAAGATACAGTTGCGTTATATCCCAGCGATGGAAAGAGGGCATCAGTGGCTTCCAAAATTGTCGTTCCCGAGTTCGCTTTTGTCTGCGCTCCGTCCAGTTTACTGCGCGGCCTGGCAGAGAGGACGGTGGGAATGGCGGGACTGAATTGGGGGCAGCTGGCTCTGCCTTTTCAGCTCACTGTGGCTCTCGAATTAGAAAAGAAATTCGGGCTTTGCCTGCCGGCCGGCGACGCTCCCGGAGGCGTCTTCTTCGGCAGCCCGCCTTACCTCCGCGGCGCGGACAAGGAATTCCCATACATCAAACTCAACTACACCTTCCTCCGCACGCTCAGGTACCCCAGAGAATATTACCTTAATGTCAATAGCATCGAGATCAATGGGAAGAGATTGCCCATCGATCCGGAGCAACTGAGGTTGAATCTGCAGGGCATCGGCGGAACTAAGATGAGCACAGTGGTGGCATACACGCAGGCTGCAACGCCCATCTACACCGCCATCCGTGATGGCTTTGTTAAGGAAGCAGAGGACATGGGCATCTCTCGCGTGGAGTCTGTAAAGCCTTTTGATGCCTGCTTTGATGCCACAACAGTGGGCTCCACTAAAACTGGACCGGCTGTGCCGGTGATCGATCTGGTTCTGGACAATAAGTACGTATTTTGGAGGATTTATGGGGCCAATTCTGTGGTTAAAGTGAAGGACGGAGTCATATGTCTGGCATTTGTTGACGCAGGGGAACACCCTTTCACATCGATTGTGGTGGGAAGTCATCAGTTGCAGGATAACCTGCTCCAGTTCGACTTGATAGAGTTTAAGCTCTTTTTCAGCTCGTCGTTGCTCGCCTCCAACACTGCCTGCTCCAGCTTCGTCTTTGCTTGACATTCACACGCCTTACACCTTCCTTATCTCATCCACCTACGGCCTTACCCAATCCCAAGCTTAATTCGCCTCTTTGAATGGGTTACCTCAGCATTTCATGCGTGGGCAATTCCTTTATGCGGATATAAATGCTTTCTTTTCGGGAATTGATATAGTTATGTAATTTAGGGAAAATCAATGCTAAATAAAATAAACTAGCAATTGCACTTTGGTGTGCAATGGGTACGCCGAAAAGGTGTGGAAGGTCAAATAGGAAAAAAATTGGTCTTTTTTTTCATACATTTTGTAGTATATGAGGTCAATTAGTATGACATTTGACAAATGATGTTTTATTTGCAACAAAGGTCTGAATGGAGAAGTGGTAATTTCAAATCATCTATGCATCCTCTTACAAGGTTCAAAACACAACTGAAACAAAGCATCTTAATGAGGAAGATAATCATGCTCCATTACCAATAAATAATCATAGTCATACTTCTAGAGTAATGACCACAAGTTTTTAATTTTGCATTAATGTTCACTATTTAATTATGCTCTCCTAGATGTGCATGCCCTGTTCCAAAGGTTTTTTAACAAATCCATTTTGTGCATTTCTTGCAATCATTTGTGTTAAAAAAAGCAAAAAAAAATGTATTAGAATGTAGAGGCTATGATCATAGATTCTCCCAACAATTTGAACACTTGCATAGTAACAGTAATAAATGGCTTAATCTCACAGCCATTAGTGGTTACCTGTTTTGTTGCATAGAAAATAGGAAAAATCTAAGCTTTTTTTTATCCAAGTTATTGTGATAAGAGGCAATGTGTTTTTATCATTAGGACTGCCAATTTGACAATAACTAAAGGAGATTGTATAATAATTATATTTTCAAGTTGAAGAACATTTTGAGATAGAATCGTTAAAAGAGGAAAGCCAATTCAAAGTAACAAGAGAATTTTTAGCAAAAACAAATCAAAATCAACATATTGAAGCATATGGATGTGAATATAAGACATGAATAGACAACAGAGCATGACCATCACAATGATGATGTATACATAGAAAAAATCTTTCAGATAATAGTGTTTATAACTTTAGATAACATGAATTTATCCAATACGCTAAAAAGGACATTCAAATTATACAAAGTAAATACAAATTAAGACAATATTTCTTTTGTAGCACTTTAAATAATCTCAACACTGACTAGACCATGAGTGTATGAGTCCTGTAGATATGAAAAGAGACAATGCTTTACAATGGTCTGTACAACACAGAAGAGGCCAGCCACAATACCACATGGACAAGGTTTAGAGTAAACAATTGTATCTGACAGAGTATATGTTCCATATCACATTCCTGAAAGAAATAAGACTCATTAACTTGCGACTCTTTATTCTCAATCATTCTTTTAATTTTAATTTTTACTCTATTCCTGCCCAGCCCCCTTTGAGTTTATATATATGAACTTAATTTGAGTAAGTACCATAGTAGGCTTGGGTGTAAGTGCTCTAAATCATGGATGCCAGTGAGCTTGCAAGACTATCAGTATTGTTGGTGGTGGTGGTTTTATTTATCATCTTCCTTTTACTGGATGCATGGAAAGCATTCAAGACGAAAGCAGATTGGGTTCATTCTCATTTCTTGTGCTGAGTACTTTAATCATCCAGCTGCTTAAAAAGGATTAGTTGTGGATGATCCACAGTGGGCGAGTTATGTTGTGTGTGATGGCATACCTGGTGCCAGGTATGAATGGTAGGGGCTCCAAAGAGTTTTGGGGCAAGATGACCGCTTTGGGAATTACAATCCTCGTCCAAATGACTTCTGAATTGTACAGCGTCAATTCCAACAAAGAGGACTCTGTGTGGACACTTTCTTTACTCTATGGCCAAGTAAGAGTAGTTCAAACGAGCTTGCTTTCATTGGATCGGCTGTCATGTTATCCTTCTCTTTCGCAATGCTCGTCCTTCATGGCATAGTCTTCTCTTTATACTATTATCCTTCTTCACTCTAATTTCACTGTTCGCTCGTGTTTCTCATATTACATGGCATAATCTTCTCTTTATACTGCTGTCATCTGCTCTGAATTGCACTGTATTTTGCCTTGGAGATGCATTTGGACCGTCCTTTCTTGCATTTGCTCTTTCACCTATTTATAATAACCCACAGTTGAAACCATCTTATCTTCTTCAACACAATCAAGTTCGGTGTCCAAAAGATTAGCCCACATGGATTGAACAGTATGGAATAAAAGGCCTTGTTGCCATTATCTCAGAGAAGCTACATTTAGTCCTTAGCTTGCTAATAAGGATGAACCACTTGAGACCGCTGTGTTGACTGTGCATGCTGGGTAAGATGTTATTGTTGCTTGTGAAAAGCCAATTCCATCCTAAATACAAAATCTAGATCAGATGTAGTGCCTCGTGATAGTGGAGATGCAACCTTCATTGGAGAACCAATATTGTGAGCAATGTCACCCATTGTATTGGACTGACCATCCTTTCTTATGGGAGCATTTCTACCATTTTAAAGTCATTTGAAGGTTCCTACTATCCGTTTTATTAAGACAGATATGAAACTTCAGGCTTTGAAAACCAGTTCCACTCCACTCTTGATTAATGTGGCAAAAATGTCAACGAATTCTTAGTAGCTAGCATATACTAATGCATGTACAGAGACAACTGGCCCGATCATTTCTGAATTGATCAAGAGCTTGAAAAATTTAGTCTGATCATAATGACATCCTTCAAAAAGGTATCCTCACAAGCTGGCTTAAAAAAAAAACCTGCCTTTTAAACAAAACAAGAGCCATGGCCTACCATAGCATTTCCACCTTCAGGAATAATAGTCGTGAAAACATTTCCTAAACTGCTCAGCACAAAGGAAAGCATTGCAGCCATTGTACCTTTTCCATGTGAATCACTAACAGCAAAATTGTAGCTTTGTGTTATCTTTTCTAGCCGAGCAATCTCTTTTCACTATCATTTATCCCTACATATGATAACTTTAAAATATTCATTGTGATCATTTCTCTCTTTTGTTTACAGGCCTCATAAATTTGATACTCAAAACGCTTGTGGATTAGAGCTCAGACAAGCAATCCTTCCCCATAATCACAATGCAGCCATGGACCAGTCCATCAAAACTAGTGCAAACCCATCAAACCCTCTATAGACTATGATCTGAGAATCTCTTAACCACTTGAGATCTTCATAAAAACTTCACTCTTTCTTGCAAACCAGTCACATAGACTTAGCATTTAAAGAGATTCTTGTTATTTCAGACATATCACTTGAATATTTTCTTGGTAAATATGAAGGCGTAGGGTACGTACCAGTTAGAATCTACAAGCTAGAAGGCTTTAAACATATGGAGAGATTTGAATACGCTCCTGAAGTTTCTCAATCTCCTACAACTTGGGTAAGCATGCATATTTTCCCTTAGCAACGTGTGCAAGAATTCATGTATTCAAAACCTACTTAACAGCCTTGCAACGAGGATGAAACTCTTAGCAGCAAAATGTGGAGGACTTCCTCAATACAAAATGAGCAGAAAAACTGTAGACAAAACTCCTTGGTACGTGAGAAAAACTTGACTTGTTCCAAAGGCAAAAGATATTTTTTTTACTTTTTTCCTTCCAAAACATTTTTGGCGCCCAGCTATTATTTGCATTTTAATTAAAGACTGGTAAAGTTCAGACTATTTTAATTAAAATAGGCTTAACACTTCCAACTGTTTTTGGAGGAATACAGTTGCACCTAGCACAACATGTGCCACAAGCTCTCGAACGATGGTCATACAGAGATGTTGCTTTACATTTATCTACACAAACACCCCAATCACCATCTGAATCTGAAGAAAGCTCAAACAATATAGACAAATAGTTATTCTTTAGTAGCCACCCAAACTAAAACAGGGAAGGAACCTCAAAACTGCCAGAGCACACTGGAAAATCAAACTTTCTCTTTAAACCTATAGCCTCAAAATTCCCACTGGAAAATCCAAATTCTTTGATGGATGTCCATGCCCTATTCCAAAGCTCCCATTTTGGCACAGGCAGGGAGGAAACTGGCGAAGGTTGTGGAATTTGGCTTTACACCTGCCAATTGCATATGCTTGAAAGTTTCTAAAGCCTTTTCAACAAATCCATTTTGCACATATCCTGCAATCATTGCAGTCCATGAGATGACATCTATTTCAGGTATTATGTCAAACAGTTTGCTTGCCTTGTTAATGCTTCCAATTTTTGCATGCATGTCTACCAGGGCAGTTACTTCCTCTATCCTTTATGCTTTGATGGATGTCCATACTGTTCCAAAGGTCCCATTTTGTCATTGGGTAGGGAGGATGCTAGCAAAGGTTGCGGAATTTGGCTTTAAACCTGACAATTGCATTTGCTTGGAAATTTCTAAAGCCTTTTCAGCAAATCCATTTTGTGCATATCCGAGACCACATCTCTTTGAGGCACCGTGTCAAACACTTCACGTGCCTTGTCTATGCTTCCACATTTTACATACATGTCTACCCGGGCAATTGCAACTACAACATCTGAAAAAATTCCTCTATCCTTTATGCTTTGATGAATGTCCATACTCTGTTCCAAAGCCCCCATTTTTGCACAGGCAGGTAGAATGGTAGCAAAGGCTGTGAAGTCTGGATTTACACCTCCCAATTGCATTTACTTGAAAGTTTGTCAAGCTTGGGCCATCCTTTTGATTGAACACAATAGAAAATTGGTGGGAACCATGTCGTGGGGGATGAGAAGGCTGAGCCTTAAAACACCAGAATTCAATGCAAGATTGAGATCCTCGGAGCTACAGAATCCACCCCTACAATTCAAATATTCATTCATCAGATTGTAGCAGAAGAAATCTAAGATTAGAGTTTGAGGGTGAAAAGGAAAAGGCAACAGACCTTCCATAGCTGCAACAACCTTAAGGGATTTCCTCTTGATTTTATCGTCCCCGATCATCACTTGTAACACCATTTTCTAAACAAATTTACTATTAGTTGAAATTTTGACAGGATTCCATGAACAAAAGATATGTACAAAAAACCAAATAATGTGGTCACGCGATATGCAGTCTGCTTGGTACTTAACTGAGCTAGCTTCAATGTTTCAGACCAACGCTAGAATTATTCCTCTGTTTTATCATGTTCAACCTTCAGAGGCTTTGCTAAGCAAAAAAATACAAATTTCGATATGTTTGTGGAGGCAACGTTTCCGTCGCCGGTATTTCCACAAAGGTACGAAGGGGGAGTGTTTGGAGATAAAACACACTATTTGGAAATACCAGCGAGTGACAACATTTAAGGTGGCTGATGCCGGAGCATCCGGGCATACGTGTTATCCACATCATCCAAATTTTAAATTTGGTCTAATTTTGGATTTCGGTTTCTGTTTGGTGTTTTCCTTTGCAGGAGGAAGTTACTTTTCCTTATTTTAGACTGTTCCTAATTTGTAATGGCACTGTGGAAATGAATGGTGGCAGCTAATGGAAGCTAAATAAGGCTACGCAACCCAGTAAGGGACGACAGAAAATTAATGTTTGCAGATATGTCTTTAGGAGGCTGCGTGGGTGCATGACCAGATAGGTAGAAAGGAACAGGGGTCTTTATTTTTTTTTAGGGGGGGAAATAAAGTTTGTTTTGGGACAGTAAACCCGGAGGGCAGAGGAAGCTACGTATTGGGAGACGTAGTGTGTGATCTTGGTGACAGAGAGTAGGAGGTGTAGGGATTCTAGAGTGTGCCTTAACATTTTGAAATTACAGTTGAATGTAATGGTCTTTTCTTCAATAAAAAGTTTGTTTGAATTTTTGAAGTATTTCTGTTTCTTTCTCTCTGCTGCATTGCCTCTCTGTCTGATAAGACTCAGGGGCCTTGATCTGCATCAAGTGGTATCAGAGCCACATTCATTGAGCTAAGGAGGAGACCTACAGGCATCATGGCCCAAAGAGGATGGGGTCGAAGAGGAAGAAGAACCAGAGGTGTGGAGACTGAGCTTGTAGAGGCAGTTAAAGGTCTTCTTGCACGAATGGACGCCATGGAAATGGCTCAAAGAAGAGGAGTCCGTGTGGAGGACATTAGTGACAGTGAAGAAGAACAAGTCATTGAGGGAGGTGAAGAAGTACAACAGCCTAGATTGGATCACGGAGAGGAAAGATTCATCAGAGCCATCACCAAGGTGAGTTCTAAGCCCCGGATTGATCTTCCAACTTACAAAGGGGGATTGAACACTGAAGAATTGCTGGATTGGATCAGCGAAATGGATAAATATTTTGAGTTTGAGAACATTGAAGAGGAGCAGAAAGTTAAGTTTTCCCGCACCAAGTTGAAGGGCCACGCATCTTTATGGTGGGATCATGTGCAAACGGATAGACAACGAAGAGGGAAAGACAAAATTCGATCATGGGATCGGATGGTAACAAAGCTTAAATCCAAATTCTTGCCGCAAAACTACGAAATCAATCTGTTCAGAAAGTTGCAAAATTTGAAGCAAAAGGAGGGCAGTGTGGAGGAATACACTGAGGAATTTTATCGGCTAAGCATAAGAGCTGGTCATGTTGAAGAGGATGCTGAGCAAGTTTCCCGATATTTGAATGGATTGCGCATGTCCATCCAAGATGAGATAAGCATGGTTAATGTGCATAGTGTGGAAGAAGCATATCAGTTTGCTTTGAAGGCGGAAGAGAAGCTCAATAGGAAGCAACAAAGTAACTCTCGGGGTAGAGGCAGATTTTCACACGGAAGAGGACAGTCAAGTAGTGGTAGAGGTTCCACAAGCAAACAAGAGGAAACGGGCACTTCAAGTGCGAGTATGCAAGAAGGAAGGGGAAGAGGAGATTTCCCTAGAGGAAGAGAAGTCTATTCCCGTGGAAGGGGATCATTTGGAAGAGGTACAGGAAGGAGTTTCGGTGGTACTTGTTACCAATGTGGTGAAATGGGACATCGAGCATTTGAATGTCCACAAATCCAATATGATGGAGGAAAAGGAAAGGAGGCAAGAGTGCATGTAGTAGAAGCTGAAAATGAAATGGAGGATCCACCAAGGTATGGAGAAGACCCTGAGGATGGGGAATCACTGATGTTGCGAAGAGTTTTGTTGAATCCCGAAAAGGAGAAGCTAGAACCAATCCAAAGGCGAAATTTGTTTCGAACGAGATGCAAGGTGAGTGGTAAATGCTGCAAAGTCATTGTAGACAGTGGTAGTACTGATAATATTGTGTCTGAAGAAATGGTGAGTAAGCTGAAATTGAAAAGAACTAAACATCCCAGCCCATATAGAGTCTCGTGGTTGCAGAAGGAGCATCAGTTGTTGGTAAATGAACAGTGTTTGGTGAGTTTTCAGATTGGGAATTATAAAGATGAAGTCATGTGTGACATAATGCCAATGGATGCATGTCATATTCTTTTGGGAAGACCGTGGCAATTTGATAGACAAGCTGTTCATAATGGCCAGTTGAACACATACACAATCAAGAAAGGTGGATGCGAGTATCTCTTAAATCCAATGAAGAAAAATGAAGAGAGTGAAGATAAATCAAAAGTATGTTTGGTCTCCGGAAAGCAATTCTTGAGAGACTTCAAGAAGGAGAAAGTTTGTTTTGCTATCATCCCTAAATCAGTTACAGTTGGGACAGCGAAAGAGGAAGATGAAAAACCAAAGGAAATCCAAGAAATATTGGGAGAATATGCTGAAATCTTGATGAAGGAGTTGCCTGATGGGTTACCACCAATGAGAAGCATCAGTCATTGTATGGATTTGATTCCTGGTGCGAGTTTGCCAAACAAGGCACCTTATAGAATGTCACCAAAGGAGAATGAGGAGATAAACAAACAAGTGCAAGAGTTGCTTGGCAAGGGGTTGATTAGAGAAAGTTTGAGTCCATGTGCGGTTCCAGGGGTGTTGGCACCAAAGAAAGATGGAGATTGGCGAATGTGTACCGACTCAAGAGCAATAAATAAGATAACCATCAAATACCGGTTTCCATTGCCGCGAATGGATGATCTTATGGATTGCTTGGCTGGAGCTAGATACTTCACTAAGATCGATTTGAAAAGTGGATATTATCAAATAAGGATAAGAGAAGGAGATGAATGGAAGACCGCATTCAAGACCAAAGATGGATTGTACGAATGGTTGGTGATGCCATTTGGATTGACCAATGCTCCAAGCACCTTCATGAGGTTGATGAATGAAGTTTTGAAGCTATATCTTGGTAAGTTTGTGATAGTATATCTTGATGATATCTTGATATTTAGTAAGACTAAAGAAGAACATTTGCAACATGTTAGAGCTGTCCTACAAAGGCTGAAAGAAGAAAAATTGATGGTGAACTTGAAGAAGTGTAGTTTTATGAAAGAAGAGTTGGTTTATTTAGGCTTTGTTATTTCTAGCAATGGTCTAAAAATGGACCCGGAAAAAGTGAAGGCCATAGTAGATTGGCCTTCCCCAAAGAGTAAGTTTGAAGCAAGGAGTTTTCACGGTTTGGCAAGCTTCTATAGGAAGTTTATTAGAAATTTCAGCAGGATATGTGCACCAATCACCGAGACAATGAGGGGAGATAAAAGAGTATTTGTTTGGACAGCAGCAACTGAAAAAGGTTTCAACATCTTGAAAGAGAAGGTGATAGAGCAGCCTGTATTGGCACTTCCTGATTTTGAAAAAGTGTTTCAAGTTGATTGTGATGCAAGTGGGACAGCGATAGGGGGAGTTCTAAGTCAAGAAGGGAGACCCATAGCTTACTTCAGTGAGAAGCTCAATGAGGCAAAAAGGAAATACTCCGTGTATGATCAAGAGTTCTACGCAATTGTGCAAGCACTCAAGAAGTGGAGGCATTAATTGTTACCAAAGGAGTTCGTGTTGTACACCGATCACCGTGCATTGCAATTCATTAATAGTCAGGGTAAGTTGAGCCAACGACATATGAAATGGGTTGAGTTTCTTCAAAATTTCTCTTTTGTTTTGAAACATAGAAGTGGAAAATCAAATAGAGTTGCAGATGCATTAAGTAGAAGGTGTTTATTGTTGAATGAGTTAAGAGTTAGTGTTGTTGGGTTTGATCACATGGGGAAGATGTATGAAGAAGATGCAGATTTTAAGGAAGCATGGGCAGTGTGTAAGAATCCAGTGGGGATGGATAGAACTCCATGGTTGGAGTATTTCATACAAGAGAATTTATTGTTCAAGGGAAAAAGATTATGCATACCACGAGGTTCGATGAGAGAGAACATATTGAAGGAGAAACATAGTGGAGGATTAGGCGGACATTTTGGAGTAGACAAGACACTAGCACAACTGAGTGAAAGTTACTATTGGCCCGAAATGAATGCAGATGTAAAAAGAATGGTGCAAGGTTGTCAAATATGCCAATATGCCAAGGGAGTAAAGCAAAACACCGGGTTATACCAACCATTACCAATACCGGAGAGACCATGGGAATGCATCAGCATGGATTTTGTTTTGGGGCTGCCACGAACACAAAGAGGTAAAGATTCTATTTTTGTTGTAGTGGATAGATTTTCAAAAATGGCTCACTTTATACCATGTCAAAAGTGTAGTGATGCTTCCCATATAGCTTCATTGTTCTTCAAGGAGATAGTTCGGTTGCATGGCTTGCCAAAAAGTATTATTTCAGATCGAGATACAAAATTTGTTGGCCATTTTTGGCGTACGTTGTGGAAGAAGATGGGAACACAGTTGGGATTTAGTTCAGCTTACCATCCTCAAACTGATGGTCAAACTGAAGTTGTGAACCGAAGCTTGGGTAATTTACTGAGATGTTTGGTTGGAGATAAACCAACTCAGTGGGATTTGATTTTGGCACAAGCAGAATTTGCATACAATAACTCTATCAACCGAAGTGTGGGAAAGAGCCCATTCCAAGTTGTGTATGGGTACAGCCCAAGGGTAGTTGATGAGTTGAGGGATAGTGCTAATTTGAGTAGAAAAAGTGCTGTAGCAGAAGACTTTGCTGAGTATATTCATGATTTGCACAAAGAAGTGAAAGAGGCTTTAGAAAAGAGTGCCATGAAATATAAGGAGAATGCTGATAAACACAGAAGAGTGCAGGAATTTGAAGTTGGGGAGCTAGTAATGGCACATTTGTGAAAAGAAAGGTTCCCACAAGGGACCTACAACAAGCTGAAAAGCAAGAAGATTGGCCCGTGCAAGGTTGTACAAAAGATTTCATCAAATGCTTATGAGATTGAACTTCCAGTCGGAGTAGATATTTCACCAATATTCAATGTAGCAGATTTGTATAAGTACCATGAAGATGAATCAAGTGGACAACAAGATTTACTTCCAGATTTTCCGGATGCATCGAAGTGGGCACATCAATTGCCAGAGAAGAAATTTGAAGACATTGAGCAGATTATTGATTCACGCATAGCGAAGAAGACAAGAAGAAAGGAATATTGGGAGTATCTAGTGCATTGGAAGAATCGTGCAGCTGATGAGGCTTCTTGGGTTAGTGCTTCAGAATTGGAGAAATTTGGGATTACGGTTCCATCATTGCAGAAATGTCCATGAGCTCTACGCCCATGAAACATTTTCCATACCCTCGGTGTTTGATGCCGGAGCATCCGGGCATACGTGTCATCCACATCATCCAAATTTTAAATTTGGTCTAATTTTGGATTTCGGTTTCTGTTTGGTGTTTTCCTTTGCAGGAGGAAGTTACTTTTCCTTATTTTAGACTGTTCCTGATTTGTAACGACATTGTGGCAATGAATGGTGGCAGCTAATGGAAGCTAAATAAGGCTACGCACCCCAGTAAGGGATGACAGAAAATTAATGTCTGCAGATATGTCTTTAGGAGGCTGCATGGGTGCATGACCAGATAGGTAGAAAGGAACAGGGGTCTTTATTTTTTTTTAGGGGGGGAAATAAAGTTTGTTTTGGGACAGTAAACCCAGAGGGCAGAGGAAGCTACGTATTGGGAGAGGTAGTGTGTGATCTTGGTGACAGAGAGTAGGAGGTGTAGGGATTCTAGAGTGTGCCTTAACATTTTGAAATTACAGTTGAATGTAATGGTCTTTTCTTCAATAAAAAAGTTTGTTTGAATTTTTGAAGTATTTCTGTTTCTTTCTCTCTGCTGCATTGCCTCTCTGTCTGATAAGACTCAGGGGCCTTGATATGCATCAGTGGCCGAAAAACAGTGTGAGAACAATCACGGGACGAAACAGGTCCAATCGTCTCGAGAGACACTACGACGGTTGATCGTCCTTTTTAGCTTTTTTTTTTCAGATAGGAAACATCTTCGGCGTAATTAAAACTAGCAATTGCACTTTGGTGTGCAATGGGTACGCGGAAGAGGTGTGGAAAGTCAATTAGGAAAAAAATTGGTGGTTTTTTTCATACATTTTGTAGTACATGAGGTCAATTGGTTGATCATTTAGCAAATGATGTTTGTGCAATAAAGGTATCAATGGAGAAGTGATAGCTTCAAATCAACTATGTACCCTCTTATAGGCATCAAAACATGATTGAAACAAAACCTTTGAATGAGGAAGATAATCACGTAGTCATATAGTGTTATCTAAAGAAATATTTTCTAGCAAGTATTTATAACTTTAGGAGACAAATCAGTAAGTACATAGGTGTACATCTAACTTTTAGTTCAATAGGGAGATGGTTGAGAGAATGAGAGAGTTCATTATTCAATTGAATGACAGACAATCAACACTTCACAAAGCAAAAATAGTAGGGTTTGTTGTCTAATAGGCTATATGTGGCCTTATGGACATTAAAAATCTTCTATTCTATTCAACCAACAAAATATTAGAAAACAAGAGTTTAGAATAGTATTTTATCATATTTATGTTCATATATGAACAAGTTTAGATTAATAGGACTCAAAAAGTACATTAAGCTATAATAGAGATGACTAGATTTTAAAGATCGTAGGTTGTGACAAGATCAAACAACTACAAACTAAATAAATGCTAACATAACACGAGAATAAACCCAAAGAAGTGAATTTCAAACCATAAAAACTAAGTAAAAATAGTCTTATATGGAAAGGATCTCTCAAGGAAGTATTGAGATGATAAAGAAGAAATATGGGAGCAACATTATCACCATTTTTGTTGCTACGATCAGCACAAAAAGGCCAATGCAAGATATGATGATGCTCATAATAAGTCTAGGAATAAGAGAGTCAAGATTAACAATACTCAAAGAAAGCCTGACACACATCCTAGAACCTTTCCTAACATCCACAACCAATGAACCTTTGGTAGTAAAGAAAAAGCTAGTGATGTGTTGTTGCTTCCATGATCCATCCTGTGGACAAGGGTAAAGTCAAGATTGCGACTAGCTAGTTTGAAAGCAATGGTAGCAATACTACAAGTGGAACATTGTCTTTTTAATTTGTCTGTATATGTGTGCTAGTTAGTTTTATCCAATTAGTGTTTGTGACCTTTAATGTCTGAATCGGGCTGAAGGAGTTCATCTTGAGAACCTTGAGGGTTCCTATGCAAGGATATACCTTTATGAATTCCAACCCTGTAAAGGAAGGATAAAGCACCCCTGATCATGATAAAAGAAAAAAATGGATTAAGTGGCACCTCAACAATATCATTTACATCAAATTTCATAGTAGATAGGAAATGTGGAAATAAGGAGTTTCTTACTCTCCATCTCTTGGAGAGGTAGAGACAACAGATCCTATTAGATCACAATTGGTGGGAGAACAACCTCAATGACTTAGAATATGCCAGATATGCAACTTCATAATTTACAATTGTGTATGTCATGTGTATAACCAAGTAAAATAGATGAGGAATTTAGGAGAGTTTGATATAAAAAAGCATCATAAAAATAGTGAATAATTCTTGATAAAGAATAAGAAGGGAGAGCTTTCTAGAAGGAAAAATAGTTCAACCTTCTATAGTTTTGAATTCTCAACATCTCTAATGAGTGTCAATGCTCTAGAGTGCCTTGGCAAGGGTCCCACTTGGTGAGAACTTTGGTGTTGTGATTGTTTCTTTGCCAAGTAATATGTTGATTAGGAAAATTTATTTGATGAACTAATGCTAATTGTAGTATTCATGCCACCACTTAGAATAGTCGCCTCTCCTTGCAAAGTGATAGTTCTCAATACACCAAACCAAAAAAACAAGTGCCAAAAATACTTCACAATCTAAGATGGGTATGACCTCGTTCCTTGTGTTATTCATCTTTCTGTCCAACTATTTGGTCCTTGCAATAAGGATTCAATCCTTGGTGGAAATGTTTTTTCTCCATTTGGTGCCTCTACTTGACCTGCTTTAACAACACCAAAGATGGGTATGACCTCGTTCCTTGTGTTATTCATCTTTCTGTCCAACTATTTGGTCCTTGCAATAAGGATTCAATCCTTGGTGGAAATGTTTTTTCTCCATTTGGTGCACTCAATGGTGGACAATTTGAAAAATGTCAACATTGAAAACATGATGGAAACCAAGGAACAAAGAATAATTTCAAAAAAAATATAGACACAATCTAATATTTTGAGAGGATTTCCTTTTTTGGGTGCAACAAAACTTCATTACCATGCTTAGATTGGTGCAACACACACAATTTAGATATCCTATTGTTTCTTGCATTTTATTTTTTTCTTACAAAATGTAGTAGACTTTTTCAAAATGTTTGTGTTTTCTCAATAATATCATTGCTTTCTAGCTTCCTTCTCCATAGAGGAAGATTTTATTGCTAAAGGCACAAGAATCTTGTACCTTTAGCAATAAAATCTTCCTCTACTAAACAAACTTGAAAAAAGAATCGCTAAAGACTCAAGATAAGCTATGAATTGTGTGCCTTTAGCGATAAAACATTCCTCTACTAAACAAACTTGAAAAAATAGTTTGCTTCCACAATTGCTAGAGCAGAGAAATTCCTACCATGCATAGTTGCAATCACATTTTTCTATCAAAATTTGAAGGCCAACAACAAAATGACGTGACACTAGACAAGGGTGTAAATGCCCTTGCCCAATGTCTAGCCCTTTAGGTAGTCAACTACATCTAGGATTAGGTCCAAGTATATTTGGGTGTGAAATATGACAATTATTAAAGAAAAACCAAAAGGAGAAATAGATGACGATCATATGCATCTATCCTAGATCCCAAGTTGCAAATTTGAGGGTTTGTGGTCTAGGAGTTTAGGATGTGAAATAAAATTAGCCAAACAAGATTGAATCTATACTAAAAATCATAGACATTTTGTAAAAATAAATTATGATTGTGACACTCTTAAAATATGAAGATAACGATTCTTGTCCTAAAGAAGTGTTCCTTCAAAAATGTGAATAATATATTCAAATTGCATCATTGAGAAGAGCTCTTAGAAAAGACCGAATATATACAAATTTCTTATCACACTTTGTCATACCATGCATATCAAATAAAAATTTGTTCACAGATTGTAAATTTTTATTATTGCTTATTTTAAGTTGTGTTTGTGCATGTGATCTGTCTCTTACATGGAAAACATGTACCATTTTATGGCCTTCAATTCCTTGACCTTTTATCAATTTCCTACCATTTGAACCTCACCCCACTTGCCTACTTGTATGTAGATGTAAGAGAGAGCATATGTCAAGAGATAAAACAACCCAAAATAAGCTTGTTATCACAAGCCACTATGACCACCAAACCCAAGAGCTTTAAACAACAATTGGTACATGTCAAACTGTGCTTTGTTGAAACTATCTAACGTTGACACATCTCAATGCAATTTCCACAACATGTGCAATCAAGCTTCCTCTATTCAAATTCCACTGATCTTCCCTTTCTCCCCATTATGTGACAAAGGAATTGTTGATGTGATTTTTATGACCGCACTAATCAACAAAACAAAGTTGTCTGAAGGCTACTTCATTCTCTCTTGATCAAAGTATTCCATGCGCTAAGATTGCGAGATAGATCGCATGTTCAACTCCAAGGTTCCGAAATGCTTTGGAATACCTTTAGTTGGTTAGATGTGATTTGCTATTTTTTCAAGGGGACTTACACAATTGTTCAAAAGGTTTTACAGTTAACAACAGGTTGATAATTTGGAAAGGGATTTTGTGCGTACGATTTGGCAATAACGTACGAATTTTCCTACAAACTAACCGGGAATATGCAGAATGTAAATGAGTGTATGGACTAAGAATTTTATATCCTATTCTAAATGCAAGATATGTAGAGCTCGATTTCAACAGACTTCAACTAGATTTCACCTAGCCTCATATTAGACAGCTTTAGCAAAATTGGTGCAATCTTTAGAGGAGTAACGAAGAATATTTAGATTATAATTCAACATACATGTACCATCATAACGATGCATACAAGCATATGAACCACAATCGAAGTTAAGTTTGAAATGATTTCTAGTTGACCACTCAAGGAAAACTCACCATCAACAAGTTGCTAGTGGTATGGATAAAGAGAAGCTACTTCGATCAAACACCACAAATCCACAGTAAACTACTTGCATGAAATGAAAACTACACTACTTTATGCTACTTTACGCTACTTGGAGCTGAAGGGATGAAGAAACCTTGCTAGCTATCCATAACCAAGAAAAATTTCACCATCAATGAAAAGGTCTTCTATTATGAAAGTTTTACACAACAATCTCTTACAAAAGTTTTCAAAGGAAAACTTTCCTTCTTCTCCACACTAAGCTATCCAACTATCTCTACTCTCTGATATCTCCTCTAACTTCTACTATCTGACTTCTAATCTTCTAATTTCTAATAATTACAAATGAGGGGGACTCCCCCTTTTATAGTTAGCCTAGTCCAATGGACGACTCAAATTACAATCAAATGAATGGATCAGATTGAGCCACCTCAGCCCTAACCCTAAAAACTACAAGAATGGGAAGTGGTGCAATAAATGAATTAAAGATTCCCACTCACTCCCAAAATAGTAAAGGCAATTAATGCCCACAATAAATCTTCTAGAAGATCATCATCCAGAAATGTATTCCCGTTCTCCTTCTCCCTAGCTGCAAACTCAATGAATCTAGCAAGCATAGCCTAAATCTCCTGAACTGAAATAGGTGGAATGCAATCGAGCTGAAACTCTAACACTATGACTGATTGTTCATTCCTCATGCAACATTTTCTCCAAGCAACTAAGGCGTCCTGCGTACTCTGAATCAAGCTGGAGAAAGTGGAAGTGTTTTCAAAGTCATCCTGGACAAAGGACTTCACCTTCGAGAAGAAAGGTGCCAACGTACCCCTCAAATTATCAGTATTCACCTCATCGGGATTCAACCATCTAGCAAAGATTGCCTCCAAAGTATTCAGGACTTCGTCAACAATATTCATCATAGCCTTCTTGACTCTAGCTAAATCCGCCTGTGCTGCGTCAAAGAAACCACGTCCTATGATTACTGAAGAGTACCATCTAGAAAAGTCATATCTATCATTCTCCTAAATGACTCCTCTATCAATTAGCATGGTGTAGGAGCACCTAGAAAGCAATATGTAGCACTAGGAAAATTGAGAGCCTAGGATGACATTTTGGGATTTTATGTTTTAAGGTCATGTTGACCATTGTGTGTTAGCTTAGAGGTGTTTTTGATCTCTAGGAAAGAAGTGGTGAAAAGATGAATAAGTGTTGAAGCTCATTCTTGTTTTGGTTACTAACCTTGACAAAAGTTTGAAAACACAGTGGTTTTTGGTAGTGTTGGCTATTAGGTCATGAAGAGGCCCGACCAAAGTTGATAACTAATTGAAGAGCCTTATTGAAGGTAAGCCTTGACCTGTAAACAAGGTTAGAGGGATTGGTAATGAGCAAACATTTTGAGAGTTGATTAGAAATAGTGTTCTTAAGGATATTTCTGATTTTTGCTGCATAACAGAGCTTTAAATGGATTGAAATGAATTATATTCTATAGGTAGAGTGTAGTGTGTATAGAATACTAGTTTTGTGTGCCATCTAATTTCCTTTGTGATTCGTTTTCATCATCTATTTGTATATAGTTTGATTTCTTTCATTTTCTGCCCTGAACTAGGCAGTTTGAGCAAATGGAGTGCTAGACCACTTTCCCACCATACAAATTGTACGGCCTTTTGGGAACAGTGCCTAGACTCCATGTTTGTACATATGTTAGGTTGTAGGCTTTGTGTGTGTGCAGGAGTTGCTAGCAATGTCTTGCCCTAGGCGAGCCAGACAGAGTCCGGCTAGGGAAGACAAGGAGTGAAAGGCACATATTTTGTAGGGGTGCTAAGATTTTGAAGAATTTCTTTTTGGTGAATTCAATTGAGATTCTTGGCAATGTTTGGTGGTTAGGAGAAGGCTCCATCAACCCATTTGGTGTGTGAAACCTTTGACAGTTTGTAACACCCTGGGAAAGACTAGGAAACCCTAGGTTTTGGCCATTTTTGTGTAAGGGCAGTGTACGGGTAGTGCTGGTTCAAAACCTTGAAAATATTCAAGGTGTGGACATGGGAAACACAAACCCCAAGCAAAGAACCTAGGTCATTTGGAGGGTTTTAGAGTAACTTCCATTTTTCTCGGGTTAGGAGGCCTAATTGTGGCTCTAGGCTTGTAGCCTTTTCTAACCCTAGGAAAGGGTTTGGTGGAAGCGATGGAGAGTTGGAGTCTTGTGATTGAACAAGAACCCTAAATAGGTTACTTTGAAGCTTTTACAACATTTTTACACCCCTGCAAGTACCTAATTGAATGTTGAGGGTAATTGGCCTTTAGGGAAGAATAAGGGTCAAAGGTGAGATAGTGGCAAGGCACCAAGATTGGCTTGGTAGTATGGAAGAATATTGATAGTGGGGTTGGCCAGTAGTACCAGGGGTGCCTATACCTGAGATAGGACCTAAAGGTTAAGGTGGAAGAGTCACCTAGGAGTTCTTGAGAACAAAGACCTCTGGAGCATGGGACAGTGAGTGTCTCGTCCAACCCTACCCTATCAGATTGGTATTAGAGCAAGTAAAAGATTTGGGAATAATCAAGTGTATGTCAGACCTTGAATCCAGTGATTCTACCATCATGGTGACAAATGCAGAATTGGCCAAGATGGTTGAAGAGCAAGAGGAAGACAATAAGTTGTTAAAAGAAATAATACAACAACTTGAGAAAGCATTGAACAATGTGAAGTTGGAAGGAAAAATACCAAAGGAAGAAGAGGTTGCAGAGGAAGACAAGATCCCTGAACCTAACCCTGTTTTGGAGGAACAACCTTTCTTGAAAGCATTGAAGGCATTGAGTGGAAAAGGACTTGAAGGAATACCACTGTTTAGTGGAAGAATGGAAGTTGATCTAGTTGTTGATTGGATAGAGGGTATGGAAAATCATTTTGAATGTGATGGAGTCACTGAGGCACAAAAGGTAAAGGTGGCCAAGTCAAGACTAAGAGGTTCTGCCTTGACATGGTGGAAGTTCATTCAGACATAGAGGGAAAAAGAAGGTAAGCAGCCTATCTCTACTTGGAAGGGAATGGTTGCCAAGATAAGACAAGCATACATGCCAGATGACTATGAGATTTAGTTACACAAGAAGAGGCAAAGCTTAAGGCAGAAATACCAAGATGTGAATACCTACACAGAGGAGTTCCAAAAACTTTGTATGAGGTCTAATGTTTTAGAAGATGAAAGTCTCAAGGTGGCTAGGTACCTTAATGGTTTGAAATGGAACATTCAAGAGGAGATGGCTCTTTTAAGTCCTAAGACAGTACATCAATGTTACCAATTGGCTGTCAAGATTGAGGAAAGGAACAAGAGGAAGAAAGAAAAGGCTTCTAAGGGCAGAGGCAAAGGCAGAGATCAAAGAGATCAAAGAGGACAACGAGGTGGCTACCAAGGTAGAGGCAATGACCAAAGAAACCAAGGAGAGTCTAAATTAACAGAGCATGGAGGTGAAACATCTTCTAGAGGAGGATACAACAGGGGTAGGGGACCTCAAGGAGGTTCAAATAGAGGGAGAGGAGCAGGCAAGAGCAATTCATACTTTGCAAACATGAAATGCTACCATTGTGTACAAGTAGGACATCCTGCTTATAGGTGCCAGGAGAAAGCATCTTGATCAAGCAATGAGAAGAGAGTGGCTTATGCACAAGAGGACACCATGAGTCCTAAGGCATCTGAGGTCAGTCATATTGAATCTGAGGTAGGAGAGAATCTAATGTTCAACAGAGTTTTGATCAGACAACCGGTCAAAGAAGAACCAAAACAAAGGAGAGCTCTATTAAGAGTAAGATGCAAGATACTTGGAAAAGTGTGCAAGGTCATAGTAGATTCAGGTTCAACAAACAATATCATCTCAGAGGAGGCAGTAATGAAACTGAAATTGGAGAAGGTACCCCATACTAACCCTTACAAGGTCACATGGCTAAACAAGGGACAAAGTGTTTTAGTAAATGAGCAAGTAACGATGGAGTTTTCCATTGGAGGGTACAAGGACAAGTTAGTTTGTGATGTGTTACCCATGGATGCATGCCATCTACTATTGGGTAGACCATGGCAGTATGAAAAAAGTGTCATATATGATGGGAAAGAGAACACCATCTCGTTCAAGAAGGATGGGAAGACTTTTAAGTTGCAGTCACTATCAGAAGAAGAAGAGGGACAGTCAAAGACACCAAACATCATGTTGAGTAGTGGGAAGAAGTTCCTTAACAACCTTCATCAAGGGGGTGAAGGATATGTGGTTGTGTTACAAGCTAAAGAAGAAGACAAGGCTGAAAAGACAGTCTTACTAGAAGCAGTTCAAAAGTTACTTGAAAAGTACAAGAGCATAGTTAGTGATGGTACACCTGTAACTCTACCACCAAAGAGAGCCATAAGTCATCAAATTGACTTCATAATTGGAGCTTCATTACCTAACAAAGTAGCATACAAACTTACACCAGATCATACTCTAGAGGTAGCTAGACAAGTGCAAGAGTTGTTGGATCAAGGATTGATTCAAAGGAGCATCAGCCCATGTGTAGTACCAGTGGTTTTAGCAACCAAGAAAGGAGGTAAGTGGAGGTTATGTACTGATTCTAGAGCAATAAATAGAATCACAATTAGATATAGATTCCCTATCCCTAGGATTGAAGATTTAATGGATTGTCTTGGAGGAGCTTAGTACTTCACAAAGTTGGATCTCAAGAGTGGATACCATCAGATCAGAATTAAGGATGGTGATGAGTGGAAGACAACATTTAAGACAAATGATGGGTTATATGAATGGAGAGTTATGCCATTTGGCCTCTCTAATGCCCCTAGCACATTCATGAGGCTCATGAATGAAGTGCTCAAGGATTTTATAGGGATATTTGTGGTAGTGTATCTTGATGACATTCTCATATACAGCAAGACAATAGAAGAGCATTTGAAACATATGGAGTAGGTTCTTAGCAGGTTGCAAGAGGAGAAGTTGGAAATCAACCTAGAGAAGTGTGAGTTCTTTAAGCAAGAGCTTGTCTATTTGGGTTTTGTAGTTCAAAAGGATCATTGAAGATGGATCCAAGCAAGGTGGAAGCTATCCTAAATTGGCCTACACCAACCACAGGGACAGAGGTAAGAAGTATTCATGGATTGGCTCAATTTTATAGGAAATTCATAAGGAACTTTAGTGGCATATGTGCACCAGTCCTAGATACAATCAAGGGTGGTTTAAAAACTAAGTTTGTGTGGACTCAAGAAGCTGAGAAAGGGTTTGAGAAACTGAAACAAGAGGTGGCAACTCAACCAATTCTCTTATTACCTAGCTTTGAAAAATTGTTCACTGTTGAATGTGATGCTAGTGGAGTGGCAGTAGGAGGAGTGCTAAGTCAAGAAGGCAGGCCTATAGCCTTCTTTAGTGAGAAGCTCAATGAAGCTAAGAAGAAGTATTCAACCTATGACTTAGAACTTTATGCTTTGGTTCAGTCACTTAGAAAATGGAGGCATTATCTTCTACCCAAGGAGTTTGTAGTCTTTACTGACAATCAGGTACTTAGTTTTATCAACACTCAAGAGAAGTTGAGTAATAGACATTTGAAATGGATGGAATACATCCAAGCTTTTACCTTCACCATCAAGCACAAGAAGGGACAACTAAACAAAGTAGTAGATGCATTGAGCAGGAGATTGTTGACAGTGCAAGAGATACAAATCTAGAGCATTGGCATAGAGAGTTTCAAGGATCTCTATGGAGAAGATGAAGACTTTTTAGAGGTCTATAAGGTATGTTCTAACTTTGAGAACCATTTCCATAGTCAATACTCAAAGTATACATTGCAAAGTGGGTTATTGTTTAAGGGAAATCAGTTATGTGTTCCAAGAGGGTCAATGAGGGAAAATCTAATTCAGGAAAAGCATAATGGTAGTCTTAGTGGACATTTTGGCATAAATAAGACTTTAGAACTAGTGCAAAGATTCTATTACTAGCCTAAGGTGGCAAGAGATGTTAGAAAGTATGTGGAACAATGTGTTGTGTGTATGAAAGCTAAGGGAGGAGCTAGCAATGCTGGTCTATATCAACCCCTACCCATTCCTAACAGACCATGGAAGTGTGTGAGCATGGATTTTGTGGTAGGCCTTCCTAAGACCAAGACTGGTTTTGACAGTGTTTATGTAGTGGTAGACAGATTTAGTAAGATGAGTCATTTTATTCCCTGCAAAACTACTCATGATGCAAGTTACATAGCTCATCTTTTCTTGAAGGAAGTTGTAAGGATCCATGGATTTCCTTTGAGCATTGTTTCAGACAGGGATGTGAAGTTTATGAGTCATTTTTGGAAGACTCTATGGAGTAGATTGGGTACCAACCTATCTTTTGGATCAGCTTACCATCCTCAGACCGATGGTCAAATAGACATGGTTAACAGGGTGCTAGGTAATCTTCTAAGGTACCTAACTAAGGAATATGGACAGACATGGGATATGGTTATCTCACAAGCTGAGTATGCTTACAATGATAGTGTGAACCGAACCACAGGGAAGAGTCCTTTTAAGATTGTGTATTGGATTCACCCAAGAGGAATATGTGGGCTCAGAGATCCTGGAGCCATGGACCATAGAAGTGGACATGCAGAAGACTTCAGTTAGACCATGAAAGAGATTCCAGAGCAGGTGAAGAAGATAGTCACCGAGGCTACACAAAAATTGAAAGAGAAGGCAGATATGCCAAGGAAAGATGTGCAATTTCAAGTAGGGGACTATGTTATGGTCCACCTTAACAAGTCAAGGTTGCAGAAGGGAATTCCAACCAAGTTGCAGATGAAGAGAGTGTTGGAAATAGGATGCCATTTAATTGAAAATCCTAAACATTAATTATTTCATGTATCTCCTAGATTCTTGGAATGTGTTCAACAACACTAAGATTAGGATGAGATTAATCTTTGGATGAAATAAATCATGAAATTGAAATTTGTATTTATTCCTAAATAATAGGAGCATGTGGGTGCACACATGGTAAGGTGAAACTCACCTTGTGTTCAGTTAACTATATGGAGTAATAGTTAACACTTCTGAATGCATGTAAAGATCCTAGGAGTTAGGATTTGATGTTTGCATGCTTGAAGTTTAGTTAAGTTCAGTTCAGATCAGTTCAGTTCAGTTCAGTTCAGAATCAGTTTAGTTTGGTTTAGTTTAGTTCAGTTCAGTTCAGTTGAGTTTAGTTATCTTCAGTTGCATGCATGTTAGTTATTTTGAGTTGCATGTAGTTAGCTTCAGTTAACTTGGAATGCATGGCTAATAACATTGAGTTGTATGACAGATAACAGGGACTACCTCCAGTTAACAAGGGATGACCATTCTTTGGGAATGGTGTTGAGTAAATGTTTCAGTTAACAATAAAGCACTTGAAGCCAACTTGGGTGCCCAAGATGCTTTATTGGAATTAACTCCAATGCATGATAAGATATTTCTGATGGCTTAGTTAAGTAGCTTTAATTGTGGGCGCCATCTTTGAGGAATAGCTTTGGAATTATCACCGAAGTGAAGGAGAAGTTGTAGCTTCAGTTTGGGACACCCAAATGCATGATGCACATGTTGTAAGCTTTAGTCTTCACTAAATAACTCTACTTGAAGGAATATGGCATACCTTTTCAAGGGCTTGAGATTATGCATTGTAATTATCACCATTTGGAGATTACAAGGTTGCATATTGTCTATATATCTCATTCAAGTTGAATAGAGTTTTGAGATTGGTTATTGCAGGTGTGAAGAAGATTGGTAAAGACAGAAGAAGCATTCTGAAGCAAGAATTGGAGCTATTGTAATTCAGAGTTTGAATAATAGAATAATTCTGGGTGGAGTTTTTTCCTGAAAGGGTTTCTCCATGGTATATCTTGCGTGATCCTTCTATTATCCTGTCTAGTTCTTTTAATTAATTCTCTCTACATTCTACAACAGTAAAATGGATTAATCAAGATAATCATCCACAAAGAATATATGTAACAAAGAAAAGAGTTACTTAGATCAGCAATATTAAAGTTTTACAGAGTATTAAGCTAAGAAAACACCTCATTTTTCAATAGAGAGTAGGACCTTGTAAGATATTGGCCAAGTATGGCAAGAATGCATATAAGGTGGAGTTACCTACCGACCTAGGAATCTCACCAGTTTTCAATATAGTTGACTTGATCAAGTACAAGGGATCAGTCACTGATGTGGATCATAATAGTTAGGAGATCTTCAAGGACATCAACACTATATCCCTACCAAATCAAGACAAGCCTTAGGCAGGGAAGATCTTGGAGTCCAGAGTGAAGAAGGCTACAAGAAACAAGGTGTACATGGAGCACCTTATCAAGTGGAAGAAAAAGCATGAATCAGAAGCCACATGGGTACAAGAAGACCATTTCAAGCAGTTTGGTATTGACCTGTCATTGGTTTCTCCTTCCACTCCTTAGTTTTTGGGCTGAAAGGGGGAGAATGGTGCAGGAGCACCTAGAAAGCAATATGTAGCACTAGGCAAATTGTGAGCCTAGGATGAAATTTTGGGTTTTTATGTTTTAAGGTCATGTTGACCATTGTGTGTTAGCTTAGAGGTGTTTTTGATCTCTAGGAAAGAAGTGGTGAAAAGATGAATGAGTGTTGAAGCTCATTCTTGTTTTGGTTACTAACCTTGACAAAAGTTTGAAAACACAGTGGTTTTTGGTAGTGTTGGCTATTAGGTCATGAAGAAGCCCGACCAAAGTTGATAACTAATTGAAGAGACTTATTTAAGGTAAGCATCGACCTATAAACAAGGTTAGAGGGATTGGTAATGAGAAAACATTTTGAGAGTTGATTAAAAATAGTGTTCTTGAAGGATATTTCTGATTTTTGCTGCATAATAGAGCTTTAAATGGATTGAAATGAATTCTGTTCTGTAGGTAGAGTGTAGTGTGGATAGAATACTAGTTTTGTGTGCTATATAATTTCCTTTTTGATTCATTTTCATCATCTGTTTGTATATAGTTTGATTTCTTTCATTTTCTGCCTTGAACTAGGTAGTTTGAGCAAATGGAGTGCTAGACCACTTTCCCACCGTACAAATTGTACGACCTTTTGGGAACAGTGCCTAGACTCCATGTTTGTACATATGTTAGGTTGTAGGCTTTGTGTGTGTGTAGGAGTTGCTAGCAATGTCTTGCCCTAGGCGAGCTAGGCAGAGTCCGACTAGGGAAGACAAGGAGTGAAAGGCACATATTTTGCAGGGGTGCTAAGATTTTGAAGAATTTCTTTTTGGTGAATTTAGCTAAGAGTCTTGGAAACGTCTAGTGGTCAGGAGGAGGCTCCATCAACCCATTTGGTGTGTGAAACCTTTGACAGTTTGTAACACCCTAGGAAAGGCTAGGAAACCCTAGGTTTTGGCCATTTTTGTGTAAGGGCAGTGTACGGGCAGTGTTGGTTCAAAACCTTGAAAATCTTCAAGGTGTGGACATGGGAAACACAAACCCCAAGCAAAGAACCTAGGTCATTTGGAGGGTTTTAGAGTAACTTCCATTTTTCTTGGGTTAGGAGGCCTAATTGGGGCTCTAGGCTTGTAGCCTTTTCTAACCCTAGGAAAGGGTTTGGTGGAAGCGATGGAGAGTTGGAGTCTTGTGATTGAACAAGAACCCTAAATAGGTTACTTTGAAGCTTTTACAACATTTTTACACCCCTGCAAGTACCTAATTGAATGTTGAGGGCAATTGGCCTTTAGGGGAGAATAAGGGTCAAAGGTGAGATAGTGGCAAGGCACCAAGATTGGCTTGGTAGTATGGAAGAATATTGATAGTGGGGTTGGCCAGTAGTACCAGGGGTGCCTATACCTAAGATAGGACCTAAAGGTTAAGGTGGAAGAGTCACCTAGGAGTTCTTGAGAACAAAGACCAGAACATGGGACAATGAGTGTCTCATCCAACCCTACCCTATCATAGCATCTGCAAAGGAGCATGCCTCAAGGCCTCTAGACGTTGAATAAATTTTCTTTGATAAACATAAGCATCACCCCAGGCTTGATCAACTGCCTCCATCCATGCCGAAATATTGGAAGCTTGCTAGAAAGCATGAGCAAGGTCTTCCATGAACTTTTCTGTCTCAACACGAACTCCTGCAAGCCATTTATCTGCCTCCTGTGCCATCTTCTTCAATTCCAACAAGCCACTAATTGACTCTCTAGATAACTCAGTTGGAAGCTCTCTATTGCTGGAATCTCTTGCCCACAAGGATGAGACAACTGCTGCATATATCCTATCAAAGCCTTATGCTCTCTTTTCAATTTCTTATACTTTTCTTCTTAAATAATCTGTCTTTGAGTGCCTAATAGGAATTATCACATTCTTCAACAATCTGTGCACCTGTGGGACGTCCTAACTCCAAAGTTGTGACCACATAGTTCTCTAGCACTGCTTCATCTCGATCACAATCAACTTGTGGCACCACTATATGAAGGGTGTGAGAGCCATCCTCGTCAGTTGATATCTTCAAAAAATTTCATGCTCTCTTCTTTTGTGGAGGCGTGCTGATTCTGTTCAAAAACTCTTCCATCTCAATTGCTGGATCAACTTCTTCACTAGGGCTCCTTCTCATTCTATCTATGAGCCAATCAGGTTCATCATGCTGTATGACAAATGGTTGTTGTTCTTGCGCCTCTACGTCATGAACTTGTTCAACTTCAATTTCATTCTGGTGAGGTTCATCGGCCTCTAGTGGCTGAGTTTCTCCTAAAACTGTATCATCATCTAAAGCCGTCTCCAATTCATGCTGAAGCTACGGGTCAGTGGCAATCTCCTCATCATCCTCCCGCTGATCATCTATGATGGGCGCATTAATAATCTAGCCAACTAACTCTCTCCTTGGTGGCTGATTTTATTCATGTACTTCCTGCACTTGATTCAATGCATTTCTCTGATCAGCAAATAGAGAAACCTCTTGTATACTTGGAGAACGTGTCCCCAATGGCGTGGGTGACTCAACTACTCTCGGAGGCTCTGGCTGAATAGGATCCTGCCCAACCAACTCCTTCCTTCGAGATTCTGGACCTTGAGTAATTTGTTTCTTTCTGTTGGCAGTGGGTGTCCTGTGATCTCCCATCAAACTGTAAGTCAAGGCAATCGACCTACTCTTCAATCTGCTCACATGGTTGTCAACCCATGCTCTGGTAAATGTCAATACTAGAATGGAAAGTGTGTCCAAATCAACAATCTCTGGTTCTGACCAATCTGGGAGTGGAAGTGGAGTATCTCTCACTGCCTCATAATCTGGATGGAGAACATTCATGTGCTCGCTCACCTGGTCTGGCACTGGAATGACTTCACACTCCCTGATCATACTCAACGACAACCTAGAGAACATTCTCTTTCTAACTTCAGCCTCGTCTGATGCACCAACCCAATAATCCTCAATATTTGCCTTATGTTTAAATTCTTCTAACAGTACCCATCTGATATTGCTATGTGGATCATAATGTTGTTGGTTGGTGTGATAGGAAAAGTGAAAGAACTGAAGCTCACTTTCAGCTTCTCTAGCTGCCTGTAATGAAGGACACACTTCATTTGAATTTCCCATGACAATCGGGAAGTCAACTCCTCCCTTCTTCTTTTTCTTCTGAATTTTATCGTAGGCAACTAGTTGCCTAGATATCTCTAACATTAAAATTCTGTTGGTTGGGTACTTAGGCAGCCTATACGGATATGAGGAAAAACCTTGCAGCCTGATGTAAGAAAACTTTGGAAATTGTATAAACCAAAACCCATACCTTTCAATCAATTCTTGAGCTTCCCTCGAGATCCTGTGATGAATCCGCTCCTGAAGTGATCTCGTAATATGCATGGTAAAAGCGTCATTGACACGCTTGTAATGAGTAGTACTTTTCAAGTGCAGCTGCGGACAAGCCTCGTGAATTTTAAACTAATGAGAACCACAACCAATAGGTTCCTTGTATGAAATTTATCTATACCTCGTCATACGAGCCAACATGTAAATAAGGTAGGAGCCCATGTAGAATGTCTTCGTTCTTCTCAAACTCTGGAGCTACTCGTGCAAATTGTCACTAATCATCGCAACCCAGTCAATGTGCTCCTTTCCTTCTAGCACGAGGTTGATGTAATAGAACATCCATGGTTCAAAAATAAAAGCCTGTGGGCAACCACCGACCCTGCTCAACATCATAATCAACCCACAATACTCCTGCTTCAAATCATTTGATATAATTTTCCTTGGCAACTTTGTACGAGAGGGCTTGGGGTTGTTCATCCAACGAGTATTGATTGTCTCTGTACATCTCTCGAATGCAGAAGCATACATTCATTTAGCTCGTTCTCTTGATTTGTAGATCATCTTCTTGTGTGCCGAAATCCCAAAAGCTTCGCCAATAGCTGGCGGAGTGAGGTTGGCGAACACTTGGCCATCTGGTGAAACAATTGATCTATGATCCTTCTCATAATAATTGGCACACTCCATCATTAGCTCCGAGCACTGAATAGCTAGTAGAAAACCAGCAATTGCATACAATCCACTTCGAACAATATTGTGTGAAGTGATTGAAAGTTGGTGACTGCCAATACCCAGCATCCGATTCTTGAAAGTCTCCAAATTGAAAGAGCCCAAATTGGTATAAGCCAGCTTGCCCAACTTCGAAGTAAACTTTGACTCTGGCATGAAAGGTTTGCTCAGCTTCTTGATAACAGCTTGCCTGGATGCACCATTATTGTCCTTGCTAGTTGTTCTTACTTCAGCCATCCTACAAAACAATAAACAATCATCAGCAAATTAACTTAGAAAATAAATAAAATATCATGTAGGGGCTGCCAGTTGACTTTTAAAAACTTGAGAAGCTGCAACATTCATATCTCTTTTGCAAACCTCACTTCTCCTTCAACAAATTTCAAACTATCAATACTTAGAAAATTTCTAAGCAAGCTTCAACAACTTCATTTTATAAAAAATCGTCCAACTTTACTTCAGCAATTGAACTCTTATAAATTCACACTTCAGTAAATTCAAGTAACTTAGCAAGTTCGCACTTCCTCAATAACATTCAACTTCAACAATGTGATCCTTTCAAGCTTCAGCTTCAACAATCTTCTTCAACACCAAGTCGAATTTCTTCAATACTTTCAGCCTCAGCAATTCCAGACTTCCTTTTTAACTCAGCTTCAGCCACTCACTTCAAATCATACTTCTTCAACAACCTTCAGCTTCAACAATCCTCTTCAACATTCAATTTAGTCATTCACTGCAACTCCAAACTCAGAGCAAAAATTGAACTTCTTCAGCTGTGAAAAGAATGAATGAACTTCCAGCTCTTATAGCAAAATCAAATTCTAGAAAGAGGCTAAGTTTAGCCAGTACATTAAATCTCCACTACTTCATTTCAAGAATTCGAATTTCCCTCTCTTGCCAATTTCAATGCTTGTCGCCTGACGCTTGGAATCTTGGACTTCTAGAATTTCAACTTTCACTGGAGTATTTAGCATTTTAATTCATTTTCGAAAATATTCACCTTTTAACAATTTTCATTCACCAGCCGGAGCTCTGTCATTCAAATTTTAATTTCATTCACCTCTGACTCTGGAAAATTCATCCTATGAAGAATTCAATCAAAATAATCTAGGCAATCCATTTCAAATTCATCGTCTGGGAAATTTTTATCTGGAAAACACATTTTATTCAATTTGCCTTAGAAAATTTTAAATTTTCCCTTAGGAAACTTCATAATTCGAGCACCGATTAAATTCTCCATCCTGAAGGCCTTGGCGAAGTGCAGAGGACTTGGAAATCAACTTCTCATCGAAGAAAATTTTCTTTAGAACTTGTCAAATTCATGGGTACACAACGAACGAGTTCATTTAATTTTCTTCAATTTCGAACCTTAGAAAAATAATTTTCAACAATTTAGTCCATTTCTTCATCTCCGTGAGTGCTTCGTTGCTCTGACTTGAAAATTTTTACTCAATCCTACAATGCCAGCATTCTCTGACTCCATCCATTAACAGTTTATTCATGCTTCAGGAAAACTTTATCTCCTTCAAGTCTGGGCGTGATTTTCCTAAGGAAGAAAATATTGTGCCTTAGAAAAATTTAAAATTATTTAGCACATTTTGCACTTGCCTTAAAAAAATTTACTCAACTTCATTCATTTTTCCTGTGAGGAGATTTTATCAATTCACTTAGGAAAATTCTAATGCATGGAGTGCATATGTCATGAAGAATATATTTTCTCCCAACGCCTTAGTATATTTTTATCTCCCCTTGGGCATATTTCACTTGTCATGAAGGATATACTTCCTTTTGAAATTCCCACACCTAGCATATTCTCCATTTTTCGCCTTCAATGCCTTTATTCACCTCATAGCCTGGCGCATTTCACACATCTAGGAGGATTAACTTCCCACACCTAGGCAAACTTTATTTCATTTCAAACTTCATGCATTTTGGGTGCATTTAGCACCATGAGGAGGACACTTCATTTCCATGCCTAGCATATTCAACTCTCTTTGGGCGCATTTAACTTGGGCAAGAGGATTAACATCTTTGACCTCCTTTGAATCCTCCTTGCACATGGGCGCATTTGAGACATAGAGGAGGATGGGCACATTTGCTATGTGAGGAAGGATAAAGCCTTTTCAAACGCCTTTGACTTGTGACTCTTGAGCTCCTTCGTTTTTGTCTTTACATGCCCCCATTTGGGCGCATTTTACACTTGATGAAGGATTAACATTTCCAACGCCTTTGACTTTATTTCTCATGCTTGTAGTGGGTGCATTCTGGCATGTCACGTGGATGGGCGCATATTCAAGGTGGTGGAGGATGAAACACATTGACTTCTTTGACTTTCTCTAGCTTCCCAAGCATGGGCGCATTTTGCCATAGGAGGAGGATGAACTTTCATACCTAGATTTTTTTTTTAAAACACCTTGCTTTGCGAGGAGGGCATATTTGACCCTTGGAGGTGGATGAAGTTTCCAACGCCACCCTTGACTCTTGATTTCACTTCTCAGACATGGGCGCATATTGCCATAGGAGCAGGATAAACTTTGCCTTAGAATATTTTTCAACAACTAGCTTAAAGTGGGCGCATTTAGCCAACGCAGGAGGATTAACTTGACACTTCGAAATTTTTCTGACTCCAGCTGAAGTGGGCCCATTTTCAAGGTGGTGAAGGATGAAGTTCTAGACTTAGCCATTTTTCTTTCCTTCTGCCAGCTTCTCTGTGTCCTGCTATTTATAGTAAGTCTTCTGATTTCCATACTTTTGAAGCTCAGATCAATTTGAAATTTTAAACACAGGAGACTTATGACCTTGTCAACCTGTTCACATTGTTATCCTCAGCTGACCTGCTAAAAATAACATGTTTTTGAAGGTGATTTACTATTTATAGTAACTGCTTGTTTCTAAGACCTCCATATCTCCGTTTGACTTGAAATTCGAAAGGTGTGCTCCTCATTGGGTGACTTTCCCGTTGACACTAGCTCCTGATGTTGACTTTCTATTTTTAGAAAGTTCTTCAAATTTTGCATTTTAAGCTGATTTTGATCTGAAAGGCCTGATTTTGCCTTATTTTGATCCTTGAGATGCGATTGAACTGCTGGTGCCTGATATTTGCCTTGAAACTACTATTTTTAGTAACTTACTAAAAATAGCAATTGCTCAGAATGTCTTCAAATTTCACATGTTGAATGCCTGAAATGTGGTGGTCGCGGCTAGATGCTGTCTTTGCATGATTGTCGTGTGTTGTCCCTGAATCCAAGAAACCCTAATTTCTCTGTGTCAACCTGCTAAAAATAGCAAGTGTCTGATTTTCCATCCTCTGCAACTCCATTTGACTTCGTTTATGTTGCATTGTGATCAGTTCATGATTCTGAAGTGCTGGGAAGTGGCTGCTAGAGTGCATCTGCTAAAAATAGTAAGTTGCTGAAGGAGTGATTATCTCGCCTTGCATGTCACATCACTGCGTAGGTTTCAGAAAACCCAGAAAGAATCACTTGACATGCACTAAAGATTCCGACATGCAAACCCTAAAAATAGCCTTTGAAGGCCGAACTTTGAAAGTCATTATCTCATTTTGCATGTTATACTGTCGTGAAGGTCTCAGAAAACTCAAAAGGAATCCTCAGACATGCATTGAAAAACTCTGCACATAACTCCTGAAATCTGCTTTGGAAGCTGAACTACTAAAAATAGTAAGTTGTATGTTTCAGCTCAAATTTTACACGCGAGCAGCTTGATGTATTCTGAATGTGGTGTGACTGTCGAAACTTCAAGAACGTTGACGAAATACCCTGAATTACACACTTACTAAAAACAGTAAGTTGTCAGAATCTGATGAGATTTCAATGGAAACCTATTGGAAGTACACTGATAGTAATGTTAGCCTCAGATTTCAATTCATTCACTTCGTTTGACCCTAGATTGACTAGGAAAGCACAAACCCTAATTTTCAAACTTGGCCAAATTTTATGTTTAAGCTTGCAGACGGGAACGTCCCCGAAAGGCAGATAGCAAAAAAGAGACAGAAAAAGAGAGAGAGACAAAAACCAAAGCCAAAAGACCAGAATGGAACAAAAACTAGGGTTCCCCATTTTGAATGGGGCGATGTGTGAAAAAGGTCACAACAGGAATTACAATAAAAAAACAAGTTGTAAAGTTGAACACAATGGCAAAAGGGACTCTAAAACATTTATTGAGGTGTTGCTCTCAATGTTTTTGCTTCTGCTCAAAGTTTTTTTCGGATATGACTGTGGAGTATGTGTTTTCCTTTCTCATCTATTGCACCTTCCTTTTCAACATATAATGACAATCTCAGTATTCTAATTTATTTGGGTAATAATGGTAGATTTGTAAGTGGAGTTTTCGATAGATCTATTGCTGACATTTTTGGGTTCCATTTCATGAATTATATATGCTCTCTATGGATGAAAATTGTAACTCCACATAGAGAAATAAGGGTCCTTGATCATGTTGAGCAGGGGGAAATGAACATTTTTTCTCATGCACTAATGGTTTTTTTTGTTTTTGGTCCTGATTTGAAATTTAATGTAAAAATGTATTATGTTTTTTGATCAATATATTGCAAAAATGTTAGTCAATATGATTTGAAAGACTCATATATTTATTAATGAATTTCTAGTAGAATTTGAAGTATACTAAGATTTTCAGCTTGTACAGCTGTTCATTGCCTCCTAATGTTTTTTAAATTTCTATGTATCCATTTCATTCATGTTTTTTAAGGCGAACAATCGACTGAATAATATATTTCTATTAGTTTTGGGTAATCCTCACAACCACCGTGTAGATTGGCCTGCAGGCTTACCTCTGTGTTACTCATTCTAAAATCTTACATGATTAGGGTGTTCCAAAGTACTTCATTAATTCTAAAAGCTTGAAAGAATCCTTGCAAAAGCCATTTTGGTCATATCGTGCGATAATAGAATTCCATGAGATTATGTCTTTGAGGCATTTTGTCAACCAGTTGACGTGATGTTTATGCTTCCACATTTTGCATATAAGAGTACTTGTGACTACAACATCAGACAACAATGTGCTTTCAATTATGTTTTGATGGATGCCCATACTCTGTTGCAAAGCTTCCCAATTTGGCACAGGCTGGGAGGATGTTGGCAAAGGTTGTGGAGTTACGCCTTACACCTACTAATTGCATTTGCTAAAAGTTTCCATGGCCCTCTCAATAAACCAATTTTGTGAATATCCATTTATCATTCCAGTCTATGATACAACATCTCTTTGAGGTATTTAGTCAGACAACTCAACTGCCTTGTCTATACTTTGTAGATTTTTCATATGTGTCTAACAGGACACTTGTAACTACATCGGACAACAATCCCTTTCTTATCATGCTTTGATGCATGTCCATGCCCTGGTCTGGAGTTCCGATTTTAGCACAAGCTGGGAGGATGCTACCAAAGCTTGTGGAGTTTGGCTTTAGTCCTGCCAAATGCACCTTGAGGCTTTTTCTATTTGAGACATTTTGTCAAACAGTTCGCGTGCCTTGTGTATGCTTCCACATTTTGCATAGAAGTCTATCACGGCATTCACAACTACAACGTCTGACAAATATATATCCCCAATTATGCTTTGGCGGATGTTCGTGCCCTATCCTAAATATCCCATTTGGCACAGGCTGAGAGGATGCTGGCAAATGTTGTTTACTTTGGCTTTACACCTGCCATTTGCATTTGCTTAAAAGTTTCGAAGGACTTTTCATCAAAACCCATTTTGTGCATATCCTGCAGTCATTTTTATTACGTGCTTCTTTGAAAATCCTTATAACCTCGCCTAAGGACGCCATTTTGTGCATATCCTGCAGTCATTATAGTACAGGAAACTAGATTCTTTCGAGGCATCACGTCAAACAGGCCCTATGCCTTGTGTGTACTTCCGCATTTTGGACAAATATCTACTAAGGCGTTTGCCACAACATCTGAAAAATACCTCCTTTCCATTATGATTTGATGGATGTCCATACCATGTTCAAAAGCTCCCGTTTTGGCAAAGTATGGGAGTATGCTAGCATATTTTTGTGGAATTTATCTTTACACTTGCCGCTTGCACTTGCTAAAAAGTTTCAAATGTGCATATCCTGAAATCATTGCTGCCCATGAGATCACATCTCTTTGAAACATATTGTCAAACAGTTCAAGTACCTTTGGATTCTTCCGCATTTCGAATACATATCAACCAAGGAATTTCCAACTAAAACATCTGGTGAAAAGCCCCTCTCGATTATACTCGCAAAAGTTGTCAAGTTTGAATGTCCATACCCTGTTCTAATGTTCCTATTTTGGCACAAGCAGGAAGAATGCTGGCATATCCTGCAATCATTGCATTCCATGAGATAACCTCTTTGAGACATTTTGTCAAACAGGTCTCGTGCCTTTTCTATGCTTCCACATTTTGCATACATGTTTACCAGAGCATTTCCAACTATAATATGTGAAAAAAATCCCGCTTTGATGGATGTCCATACCCCATTCCCCATTCCAAAGCTCCCATTTTGGCATACGCAGGGAGCATACTGGCGAAAGCTGTGGAATTTGGCTTTACACTTGCCAATTGCATTTGCTTGAAAGTTTCTAAAGCCTTTTCAACAAATCCATTTTGTACATATCCTGCAATCATTACAGTCCATGAGACGAGATTTTTTTCAGATATTCTGTCAAACAGTTCACGTGCCTTGTTACTTCCACTTTTTGCATGCATGTTTACTAGGGCAGTCGTGACCATGATATCTGTCAAAGTTCCTCTATTTTTTATCGTTTGATGGATGCAAATACTGTACCAAAGCTCCCATTTTGGCATGGGCCGGGAGGATGCTAGCAAAGGTTGCACAATTTGGCTTTAAACCTGACATTTGCATTTGCTTGAAAATTTAGTTTTTTCAACAAATCCATTTTGTGCATACCCTGCAATCATTGCAGTCCACGAGACCACGTCGAGGCATCTTGTCAAACACTTCACTGCCTTGTCTATGCTTCTACTTTTGAATACATGTCTACCAGGGCAGTTGCAACCAAAGAATTTGGCAGGTTCCTGCAATGCTCCTGAATTTGGTTATGGGGAACAGGATTATCATAGCTTGGAAGATATGAGATGCTTGACTGGATTACTGGCCCGCTAAGGTTTAATACTACAGTCCTCTTAGCATTTTCTTCCATAGCAAGCAAGCAGGGCACATTGTCATTGTCGTTATATTCTTCGTTCAGATCCTTCTCAGCAGGGCACACCGAATATTGGACGCAATTTTTTGCTGAAATATCTCACGCACTAAAAAAATTACCGACACAAGTCATTCAATGGCGAACAGGGGAAAAAACCTACGTAATCATTCAACAGTGAACAGGGAAAAAACCGTCGACTGAAAACTACGAAAATCGAACAGTTGAAATTGTTTGAATCATCTCCCGAGCAATTTGAGCCATCGATAGATCAAATTAGCTTGCACTACTTCAAAAAGGGAACGCCTTCGGTGTAATAATGAATTTAGATGGTATGTGCTTCGATCGAATACCTTTTTATTTATTGTATTAAATAATTTTAAACTAGCAATTGCATCTTGGTGTGCAATGGGTATGCCGAAGATTTGTGGAACGTCAATTGAGCAAAATTTTGATCTAGTTTTTGCAATTTTTGGTGTGATAGTTCGTTTTCTCTTTAAAGAATTGTAAAATAAGTAGTTTTCAAATATTACAAAATAGATGGTTAAATACATTTTTTAGAACTATTATATTATTATTATTTTTAGGTTGAATGATTAAAAGTATATATAATATATATATATATTATATATATATTTTGCTTTCTTGATTTTTTAATTATTTAAATATTGAATGATGTAACAATCAAACAATCAATAATAATTTCACATTTCATTAAGGAATGAAGAGATATGGTCTCCATGGATCTCCCAAAGTTGAGTCTAAAATGTGTGGGGATAATTAATGTCTAATACAGCACACATAGTGTCAAGATCAACATTAGAATAAATCACTCCTACAACATGATCACTGATAATTCCCCGTGTTGAACAACTCAGTATGTCATGTGGGAACCCAAGTTATATGAGATTATAGGTTTTTCATTCATAGTTGGAAGGGAATGTTGAGGTTGTAGCTTCTAAGAAATTAATACTAGGGATTGATAATGAAGTGGAAATCCAAGCCCTAGTCTTGGGCCTTATAGTGGTTTCTTAGATGGTTTGTCACAAATTATAACTAAGGGGGATTCAATGATATTGAATACTACAATCAAAAGGAATTTGGTGACCAACTATAGATTGGATAATACATTATAAAACGATTGGGAATTGCATTCAATTCCTCCATCAACTCTAAATGCTAACACAACTATTAGGAGGTGAATATGGTCATGTAATGTCCCCAATTTAGACCTACACTCTTCGTTTGGATTTAGCCTATTTCCGGAAACTCGTAGGCTAAGCTGAAATGAAAATTAGGGTTTCCACTTTCAGAGGAGGTTTCGAAGTCTTGCATGCGAGAGTTTCTAACGCATGCCTGGTGAAGCTTTCTAGGTTTTTGGAGAGCTTCGTGATGAGGTAACATGCACAATAGGTTATTGACTTGCATTCTCGGCTGCTTTTGGAGGCTTGCATGTTGGATTTTTCTAGTTTGGATTCTGGATTCCTTCTGGGTTTTCAGAGAGCTTTGTGATGGTGTGACATGCAATTGAATCAGAGAACTTTTTCGGACTTACTATTTTTAGTAAGTTGCAACGACTGCTCAAAATGTGGAGAAAATGAGTTTGGAACAACTTACTATTTTTAGCAGTATGCTATTTTTGGTAAGTACTATTTTTGGCAATGCTATTTTTAGCAATAGTTTAGCAGTTCAGTGCAGTGACTATTTCTGGAAGGTCAGCTTGAGCAATGGTCTCCGGCATTTGAGGTGATTATTTTGGCAAGTTTGATATTTGATGAAAAATAATGTTTTAAGTGAAATATTTGGCTAAGGCATGGAGGATGATTTGGAGAGAAGTGATTTTTATAATGTTTATTAATTAAACATTTTGGAGGCTTTATTTGGCAAGTGATAATGTTTTAAGTGAAATATTAACTTAGGAAAAATGGATGGCTAGTTTGAAAGAATATTTGCAAATTATAAAATATTTCACTTAATCATATTTGGACGCCTATTTGAGGAGATATGTTATTTTATAAAGTATTGCACTTTAATACTTTTGGGATGCCACATTATACTTTATTAGCATTTTTGATAAAGTATATTTCATTATTTGGAGAAGAGGCTAAATGAAATTCAAATTGCAAATTATTAAAGATGAATGTGAATTTGAGATAGGTGCCCTAATTGGAGGGAAAAGAAGATTTGAATTTGGGAGAGAAAAAAGTTATAAATAAGAGTGTTGGGCTCTTCATGTGGATATCTATTGTTGCTTATCATACTATTATGCTGTTGAAATGCTTTCAGAGCTTGCTTCGAGGAATGCATACCTCCTAGTTCTTTCTCTTGGTTTCGTGCTTGAAAGATAGCACCTAGCTGAGTTTTTAGAGACTGCTTCTCATCCAGACTAGCAAACATAGCATCAAGGTTGAAGATTTTAGAGATTTGTCAGTTTTGCATTTGCTGGTTAGGGTTTTACTGAAATAGAAATCTGCTCATAAGTCCATGGATGATTTTTTAGTGGTTCTGGGTATTGGCCCTATGCTTTAGTCTACCTTGGGCGCCCCTCCTTCCAAGTTTTCAAATTTTTTTGAGGTGTCTCAAATTTTATCTTATTGGTAGAACATTTTTGGAGGTTGTACCTTCTTTGAGGTTGCATTGGAAAGCATGCATAAATAAATCACTGCTATTTGGAGGAGTTTCTGGGCTTGGTCTTGGTCACTCAGAAAAGTGAAATTTATTTGATACCTTAAAACGGAAGAAAAGAGGAATTGCAAAGAAATAAAAAGTATTAAACAATTGTCCTTAAATTGAAGCATGTATATAAAGTAAATGAATTATAAAGGAATCCTAAAAGCCAGAACACGATAACTATATTATAAAGAAAATCTTTGGCTTTATAGTAGGTAAAAGGATGTCTTCCTTTAATTAAATCAAGTTGTCTAATTCCTTGTCTGTAGTATTCATTTTTTTCTGAGATAATCCTAAATCATGAATATCTCACCAATGAAACTAAACCAATCTAAACTAGACTAAGATCTTCAGTATCACTAATTAGAACCCAAGTAAATGAGGACAAAAAATCATACAATGAGATTTGCATATCTGTAAAACAAGGAGTGAATGAATACTTTCACACTTGTGCCCATCACCATGGAAGCTAACAGGTCATTGACAACTATTGAGTTGAGATTCATAGAGATTTTAGCATAGGCACGGTACTAAAAAAATAAAACCAATGAGAATATGGATCGTTGTAAAAGAAACATTACCAAGCATGCAAAAAATGTTTCACCATTTTCAAATTCTGACCAACAACCTCCATTCTCAATCCTACAACAACCTAGTCTAGTGCTTATCAACAACAAAAGAGGGCTGCATAGAACGAATCCCTCTTTTCATTCTTCCATGAGAAGAGGGTGCCCCATTGAAGAAACGCATGCCATTTATTAGAATCCAATCCACCATCTATACCTTTCGATCGAAGATAATTTAATCATGCATGGTGGTTCTCCTCAAAAGTTTCTAACTAGTGTGCATGAACCTAAACATCATATTTAATCATCTAATTTCCTACAAGATGAAACTGGTGATTAAACTGTGAAAGATTAGTCCTAGAATCTAAAATATCAACCTCAATAGTATGGTTGTTATTAGTGAAAAGTGGTGTGTACTAAAAACCATTGTAAAAATAATTATTATTTAGTAGTTGAAATCAATAATTTAAAATTTAAAATTTGACCACATTAACAACTCGTTTTTGGATGAGGACCTTATTGGAAGGATAAATTGCCTTTGTTGTAGTACGTAGTTGGTCTATTTTGAGTCTACTCAATTCTGATAGTATTATTTGGGTGGATAACAATTGAAACGTTATTAGTGTATCATGATTTGTGGGCTCCAGGCAGACACACTCATTGTAAATTACTCCATGACAAATGCATGCATTGCATTTCACCACATGAAAATAATGCTCATGTTCATGCTCATGCCTGTGTTCATGGCTATTACTATGATTATGGTTATGGTCATGGAAATGTTCATGATCATGATCATGATTGTGGTTATGGTTATAATTGTGATTGTGCTAATGGTCATGGTTCTCTTTGCAAATATGATGATCACGGTCATGATTGTGAAGATGATTTGCATGCCCATTCACATATGAGTCATTACAATACCCATGATGATGATGATGAGCATGACCAACTTTCTCTCCTTTCAAGAGAAGCATGCTATGGAATGTTGCAATCAGGCAAGTGCCTATGTTTGCTAGCACAACCATCCAAAAGTAGATATAACCCATGAAAATAAGCACCACTAAGGCTACCTTAGTCAATAGGGAGAATGCAACATTTATTTAAATTGTCCCCACTAATCTTCGCCTTACTTTCACCGCACCGACAATCTTCCTTATGTTATTAGATTAGAGAGCTATGTTTGCAAATTCCATGGTTACCATAGAGGCTTCCAAACCCATAGCTATCCTCACATCTAATGCTACTAATGTTGATGCATCAAAAAATTAATCCATGAACACAAAACAAAAATAATGACAAACAAATCACCAAACCAAAAAATGAAAAACGAACTTCAAAAACTCAATTACACCTATCAATAGAGATAACCTGACCAATAATATGTGAAGCAACTAGTAGGAGAAGAAAATCTATAAGAGAGGAAACATTTTCATGTTTGGCTATATGATTCTAGGGAGTGTATTTGAGGTTGTTTGCCAAAAAAATTTCATCTTCTAATAGGTGCACCAAAAATTAAAATTTTCAAGAAGTGGAAGAAATAATCACCATAGAAAATCTATTAGGATTGGACAATATGGCCATTTTCAAGTTATAACAAAATATCTTGCGATGAAATCACACTTCATTGGAAATACAAGGAATGTGATTTAGCATCTAATGAATATTCAAATTCATAAATATAACTTCCATTTTCACTAGGAGTTAAAATTATCTACAAGGATGATGCTGGATTTGCATTAAAAAATGTAGCTTTAAAATGTAGTATCTTATCTTCTATTTAATATAAGCTAAACATTCACTCTCTAGATCCTATTTGAAAACAAGCTAAGCTCAAAAGAATAAATTCCACAACCACAAGTATTTTCATTGATAACCTAAAATATAATGCTTGAAATGTTTTAGCCTGTATCTAAGTATTCTACTCCAACAAACTTGAGATAAAATTAATCAAAGATGGATTACAAACTAAGATATCATCACCATTCAAAATTAATGAAGAATGTACCAAGAATATAACAAATTGTTACACCCAAGCAAGAACCAACTAATCAAGCAAAAACTTCAATTTAACTAATATCAATTATGTTTCTATTATTATTTGTACTATGTAGTGCAACATACCTTATGCATCATGCAAATATAACTTCACAAACACTTGTGCAAGATCTTTTGACATAAGTAGTTCATGGTTAACATATTTCATCAACGCACTGCAATATGTACTTTGTGTCATTAAGAGAGGGAGAGGAAGAGGGGTGTGGAGAGAGATCGTTTTTACAAGTGGAGTCTTGGTATACAACGGTGACACATAAGTAGCACGTATCTTGTCACTTGTCCATTCACAACCAATATTTTTTGTAATTTGATTAATCGCTCTTCTAGTTAAATCAACACCAGAATGGATGAAACTATCATCCCATATCAACATTCATTGAAAAGATAAAACACAATTTTATCCATTCTTGTCAACTCATCAAATATAGCTTTCAATTAAAATATAAAAAATAGAACTTGTGAATTTACGAGAAAGTAAATTACCCTTGGAGGCTTTCATGATCAGGGTGTTCCAAAGTACTTACATTATTTCAAAAAGATTGAAAAAATCCTTATAAAATCCATTTTGGGCCTATTGTGCCATGATAGAATTCCATGAGAACAGATCTTTGAGGCATTTTGTCAACCAATTGATGTGTTGTGCATGCTTCCACATTTTGCATGCATGTCTACAAGAGTACTTGTAACTACAACATCGGACAACAATGTGCTTTCAATTATGTTTTGCTGGACGCCCATACTTTGTTGCAAAGCTTCCCAATTTTGCACAAGCTGGGAGGATGCTAGCAAAGGTTGTGGAGTTAGACTTTACACCTGCCAATTGCATTTGTTTAAAGTTTTGAAGGCCTTCTCAATAAACCCATTTCGTGAAAATCCATCCATCCTTCCTGTCTATGAGACAACATATTTTTGAGGTATTTTGTCAAATAGCACAACTGCCTTGTCTATATTTTCTAGAATTTCCATATGTGTCTAACAGGGAACTTGTAACTACATCAGACAACAATCTGTTTCCGATTATGCTTTGATGGATGCCCATGCCCTGTTCTAAAGTTATGATTTTAGCACATGCTATGAGGATGCTGCCAAAGCTTGTGGAGTCTGGCTTTACTCCAACCAAATTCACTTGCTTATATGCTTGCACAGTCTTATGTACATTTCAAAATGAAATCTCTTTTAAGGCATTTTGTCAAACAATTTGCGTGCCTTGTTTAAGATTCCAAATTTTTAATTAAGTCTATTGGGGCATCTACAAGTACGTCTGACAAATATTTATCCTCAATTATGCTTTGGTGGATGTTCCTGCCCCGTTCTAAATATCCCATTTTGGAACAGGCTGAAAGGATGTTGGGAAAGGCTGTTTACTTTGGCTTTACACCTGCCATTTTCATTTGCTTAAAAGTTTCAAAGGATATTTCAACATAACCCATTTTGTGCATATCTTGATATCATTTTAGTCCATAAGACCACATTTTTATTAGGTGTTTCTTTGAAAAGCCTTATAATCTCACTAAGGACACCATTTTGTGCATATCATGTAGTCAATGCAGTATAGGAAACCAAATTATTTTGAGGCATCACGTCAAAGAACCCCCATGCCTAATGTATAATTCCAAATTTTGCACAAATATCTACTATGGTGTTGGCAACTACAACATATAAAATATAGCCCATTTTCATTATGATTTTATTGATGTCCATATCATGTTCAACAGCTCCCGTTTTGACACAGTCTAGGAGTATGCTAGCATAGGTTGTGGAATTTAGTTTTACACCTGCCGCTTGCTTTTGTTCAAAAGTTTCCAATGTGCAGTTCATTCGAAACACGAGTAAAAACAAGTTTCTTCGGCTCTATCCTTCCACCCGCTGGTGATGTTGAATGCCTAAAAACAGAACAGGTTGTAATGAGGTGTTTGGGTGCCATTGCCTTGGGAGATTCAGCCCACTCATGCATTTATCCTTCGGTCTATGATTTCTCTGTGAGAAAGAGAAAACCAGAAATTGCTTCATCATATTTTTCAGCTCAACAATCAATAGACAAAACAGTTTCGATCATCTCCCATGGTACGGTGGATGCTCCAGCCGTTGATCGCCAAACTTAGCTCGATCTTCTTCAAATAGGATACGTCTGTGGCGTAAATGATATTTTTAATTAGATATAAAATTGTAATATTTTGATGTAGTGTAAGATGATTTGTTCTCTATTCTGGTTAAATTCTATGGCTATAATGATGCTCTCTATTTTAACGTTTAGGTGTTCAACAACAAAATCATCATCACCCATCTTCAAAGAATATAGATTCTGCCATAGAAAAAACTTATTAATCAAGGATCTAACCTAGTATAGATTCCCCAACTTTTGGTAGATTTTTCAATGAAATTTAATACCACATAATTTTCTAAGTAAAACATAATAAGGTTTATTTCCTTTCTACCCAACATTTCCCAATCATCTAGTGACATTGTAGCTAGTTTGGATCCAAATACTATAGCCCATATATCTCAATCTATGAGAAAATACTCCATCTTGAGTTTCCATATCTCAAAGTTAGTGTCATTAATTTTTTCAATCTCTAGTCGAGGTCTATGTGATTTCTATTTTCCCTCAAAAAAAGATCTTTGTATATACTCCATTCAAACCAAGATTAGTACGAAAAGCCTTGTTCCTATTGTACCTAAGGTCAAAATGATTAGGCTCTAATATTGGAAATAAAAAGGAAGCTAAAGTAAAAAATGACTCCTACACTAATCTAAAAGGAGAGATGAATATAGATTATAATCTAAAATAATTTACAATAAATTAGCAACATAATACAAATCACTCACCATTAAAAAAATTGTATCTTGGGAAACCCTTTTAAGAAAATAACTAACATCCAAATTCTAAACCAATGCATTAATACAAAAAAATTAGTTACAATACAATCTAGTCAAGGATCCTTCACATGGGACAATACCAACACTCAAATGTAGAATAATATATTGACATCACAATAATACCTACAAAATTCACTATGTAAGCTCCATCCCAACCACTTAATAAATAGAGAAACTAATACATAACACCACGGAATAAAAAAACCATGAGGTAATACCACCCAAACAACCAAGTCAAATTACAACACCCAAAACCTAAGAAGAGGCCTCACACTAAATATAGCACATTCCTAAGATTTTTTATAGGAATATGTTGTAACACACCATAGTTATCCTCCCAACTTGGGCACTCTAATTTGTATTATTCAAATTATTTAAAGATCATTTATGATAATCATAAATCATAATGACATATCATAGGTTGGTGTTTTTTCTTAGTCAACATGTGTAACTCCCTCTTATGACTCTGTTATGCACCATAAATGCTCTTTCATTTTTGACATGGGGGCCTAACTTGTAAATGCCATAAAATTTGATCTTGGAAGTTGATTGAGCCCTTTTTTAAAATTGAAGATCTTGGAGAGGTCCATGCTCATAATCCACTTTAGTTGATTAATTAATTTTGATAATTTTTTGACTAAAAGATGACCTCTATGTACCCTAAAAATTGTATTTTAATGTTTTCAACATTAAGATGCAAGGTTAAGACACATTTTCTAACATTTATCAAGTTAATGTCCATGTTATTGAGATTCTAGTAGTGATTTATGCTACATGGAGACTCATCACTATACCTAGATAGAACTTGATTGTATTATATTCCTACAAGTGATCATAGTTCTATCACACTAGTAGAATCAAGAAAATATAATATCTTCATAATAGAATGGGGTCATATTACAAGATTGTATCAAATGCACAATTTTGCATTACCATAATTAAGTAGAGTATTTTGGTCACTTTGAATATATTCATAATGTCTAACCCTTCTCTCTTTTTCCACTTTACACTTTTCATAAAGAATTGTAGTAACTTGTGATTTGTGTCTATTTCAAATGTGTGATAGAAGCTACTCATTATATATTTTTTCTATATTTTGCAAGTTATTATGGATCACTATCAAAACAATTAGAATATAAGAATGACCCATTACTTTACATGGACCAAACACCCTTTTGAAATGTGTTATTATTTATATTCTATGTATGGTTGAGAATGATCATATTCTTTGAAATGAATTTTTATGTTAGATTCAGATGAACCTCAAAGTGGGGGAAAAAGGGTAGATGCATGGTGATGTGAAACATTGAGTTTCATGAAAGAATTACAAACTTTGGTCTAGATGAAAGCTTTTTTCTATCCCTAAACCTCTCCTAACACTTTAATGCATAAAATCCCTCACAATCTCAAACTCACCTAATACCCCAACATCAATCTCTCACTCACATGGTTAGTGATGTGATGTAATAGGTGCAATAAATATAAGAAAAAAGTGACCAAAATAGGCTAAAAATGTTCTAAAATGCCATTTTTTTACCAAGAATGTAAAGCTACTCCCTTGAACCCTATAAGAGGTACTGCCCCTTGACTTTGTTGATGGTTTTTTCCCTTAGTCCCCTACATTTTTGTAGGAATTTATTTCTTAAAAAAGGAAGGATTTTTCATGGTAATTAATGTGCTTACCTATTATTAACCAAGATTCACACGACTTCTTACAAACTTGTAGTGTTGTGCATAAATTCTCCCATAAGATTAATATTTTTTTCATAAAAAGGAAAGATTCACCAATCAAAACTAATATTTTTTAGAAAGGGAAACTTTACAAATTTTTATAGATTTTTTTAGGGGCTCTTTTCCTAAAGTTATCACTAGTCAATTTCCATTTTATTTTGGGTCCATTTTAATAGAATGATAATACAATTACATATTGACAAGTCACTCTCTTGTACTAATTTTGGCTCAATGTTGAATTTGTCTCCCTATCCAATTACATTCAACCATCCTATCCCTATTTGCACACATTTCTATACCATTTACACATCATTTGTTTGGCTATATCTACCACATAGCCACACATTTAATCCTTCCCTCAAAACTAGCACTTTATGTCCTAAGCCAATCTTAAATAGATTAGGACTGACCCCAAAATTAAAATATTCAATTTTAAATTCTTGAGTTCCAACCCTTTTCCACCAATTGTTGTGAGCTGACTTGACACATTTTTTTTAAAACTATTGTTATTCCTTAGTATTTAATGACATTTTTTTTGTGTAATTAAAACATATAGAAAGATATATATTGGAACAAGAAGAAAAGGACTAGAGCATATTTAGTTTCTAAGGGACACATATTCTTAGGCCATCTATAAGTATGTGTGTGTTGTCTTCAATTAGCCTTTAATGGGGGGTTGATCTAGGAGTTCACTTGACCTTATTAATTTGAGAATCTCCTCTAAGGTGTTTTTGAACACTACTTTGATAAAATTAGACACAAAACAATGTGAAGGAGAAGAGGTACTAGTTGTAATTTTTTGACAAATCATTCTTGTGTGCCACAAATCATTCTTACACATTAACTTATTTTGACAATGCTTGGGATCAATCCTAAGGTCCACTTAGATTTGATCCATATTAGGATTGTACATAACCCAAAACATTTCATTTCTTGTCAAAGAACTAATTTTGTACTTGAAATTTGAATTCTACACAACATTGGATTTTATTTTGAATCATTATTCCTAAAACTAAGTGGTACCTATCTTCTTGTAAGTACTTGCCTTTGGAAAATACTATTGTAACCAGTATTGCTTAAGTGACTATTATTAATTATACCCATCAATCTTATATATTCAATTTTTATTTAAAATAAATATTTATGCTTTTCCAAATTTATATACAAATTTTTTAACTTAAAATATTTAATTTGATTAGTTTTAAAGCCTCATCTCTTATTACAACATTGATGTTGTTTAAGACATGCCATTATTAACTTTATACAATTTAAACTTATTAATATATCTAATTGTAGAACATTTTACAAAGTATAAAGTCTGACACTTATGTTTCATTATCCCCTATGTTTGAGACAATGTTTGTTCATATCAACATCACATCTATATTTATTTACTTCTTGCCTATGAAATACCCGAAAAAAAATGGCAATGTCTATGTAGAGATTAGGATTCATATTAATTAATTGAAAATAAAAACATGTATTATGATTTACGATTAATTAATCAATATAGTCAAATGTGCTGAAAAATATGAGACTTATGACTTTTTAATCCCTTGCATTTAGAGCCTTGAAGGTGATTGCATGTAAAAAGGTAAACTTGGGTATTTAAAACATTTTTTCTTATATGATCTAATATTTAATGAAGTTTGTTAGATGTACTAATGTTAGCACAAGTATTTAAAATATTTTTGAATTTTTAAAATGTTTTAAATTAATCATTGTTAATTATTGAGATTATAACACAATTTTCTAAAATCATATAATTTTTTAAAATATGATAATTATAAATTCAAATCCTATTAGTAATATAATTAATATATGAATATTAACATTTACATTAAATTATTTATTATAAAATTAATATAAATATAAATATATTTTGTATATATTGGTTATATTTATATAATATTATTATACTACATAAATATAAATTAATTAATTTTTTAATATAAAAATATCAAAGTTTTAAAATATTTATTAATTTTGTAAATATAACTATTAAGAATATATAATATAATATTTATTACACTTTAAAATAAAACATAAAAAAATAAAATTAAAACTTATATAAGATATTATTAATATACTTTATTAAAAATAATAATTAATATAATACATTATATATTAAAATGAGACAATGTAGTGCTCCCATATATTTGACATTTTTTTCTTACTTTTGCTTGGCAATTTACAGGTCGGTTTCTCTACGACATTTTCCACACCATTACACTAATCAAGGGGGGGTTGAGGTATGACGTGTCATCAACTCTTTACAATTCTTACACGTGTCCACTTGAGTGGGAAGATTGCAAAGAAATCCAAACAGGTAATCTGTTTTAAAATTATTTAGCTGTTTAGTGTGCCACTAAGGGATTCCCACTAGTTTTTGATAAGATAAAATGCAATCTTTGCTTTTATATGATCTTGATCAATGGGTTACACTCAATTTTCAACTTGTTTATTACGACCGGTTGGATATGGTAATTCTCATAATGTAGCTCTGCACCTTCTCAATCCACCATGACTTACCTTGTCACGCTCTTCCTTTCATCTCAGGATATCCTTCCCAGTCCTCGTGTTGCTTAACACTATCCTTGCATTGTTGTGTATCCTCAACAATGTTATCATCATCAATCCATCAATTGAATCCAACCATTCCCTCATCATCTTGGGATATCCATCCTAATCCTTGTGTTGCTTAACACTATCCTTGCATTTTTGTGTATCCTCAACAATGTTATCATCATCAATCCATAAATCAAATCAATCAACCTTAGCTTGTTTTTCAACAAAATCCCAAAACAAAGTACTAATATCATCACATGTATCCATATCCAAATCGTCAAAATCATGCAAAAATCCAAAAACACTCAAAACATATCAAAATCCCAAAACAAGTCAAAAAGTCAGAAAAACATAAAAAACACACCATTCAAACTACGTCGTCTTTAAGCTTAAACATAGGCAAGGCTAATCTTTGATCAACGCTAGAGACACAAAAACACAAAAACATTCGAAAAACAAAAAAACACAAAAACATTCAAAAAACACAAAAAATCTAAAAATATTCATAAAATCTCATAAAACCAAAAAAAATTGGAAAATTTGAAAATCAAAACATTTGTAAAACATCTCAAAAATCCAAAAAATAGCCTCAAAACATTGCAAAAACATCAAAAACATCCAAATATTTGTAAAAATCCATTCGTCTCATCTCACTTTCACTTGCAATAATCTCATCCATAATAAACCAATCATCACCTTCATCCTTTGGCAAAAAAATAGAAACAACCACAACAATCAACAAAAGAAAACTTCAAACACAAAATCATAATTGAAACAAGGGTATGTGCAGGATCATCATGGAAAAAACAGGCATTTAAGTGGCAAAAAATTCAAAAAATCAAAGTTAGGCAACTTGACATAAAAATTTGAATAAGTTATTTATATTATTTCAAAAATGTGTAAGAATAGAATATGTAGCAAATTGAATTAAGTTTCTAAACTAGGTTTATTTAAAAAAAAACCTATTTGGTGAAAATTTGAAATTTCAATACGGTAGTACTTAAATTTCGGGAAAAAATAAGAAGTAGGTGTTTGTCCTGACCACCCTAACCATAATAAAATGATAATATTTCTTTTATAATATTTTAGATATAAGTAGAGGACTCATGTCTCAATGTGATGCATATTGTTTTGTACATTTTTTCAAGGTAAATAATTAATTATGAATTTTTTATTACAACTTTTTAAAAATATAAAAACGCGTATGTCTAACCACCTTAACTTGCTCAAAACTTCATGAAATTCAATTGTTTTAAAAAAAATATTATAGTATGCAAAGCATAGAATGTGACACATGTTTCAGATTTAAAAAATGTGATACCGTTTGAAAGCTATAAATGTTTTTTAATCAACCTGTCAATCGGGACTTTAGTCATAATTCAAATAGAAAATGAATAATAATTATTTATTAAATTCAAAGTAAAGAATAATTTATATTGGTGGAAAGCTGAGAAACTCCTTTAAAAACCCTTTTCATTTCATCAATCTTGGGTAAAAAGTCGTCAGCCACATACCCTACACATACCCATCATATCACCACTTCTTGGCCCATCATGATCCTGCACATACCTAGAACAAAATTTTAAATGCAAAATCAAACTCTTGATCATTCGCAAACATATCAATCGACATTATATCAATAGCCTTTCAAAATAACCTATCAACTTGCCACCATCCACTAACTTTTCCTAGGATGCATCCTTCCTACAATGGGCATTGTCTTTGGAAAAATCACTTTAGATTCTTATTCTAATCAAAACAAATCCCTTTGGCTAAAGGTATGAAGAACATTGGCTTGTTTGTGTACTTGATCTGTTCTTTTTGATTTATCTTATTGCACTCATTCCAATGACCTCTTGATGATGTCTAATCAAAGCAATTTAGAGAGAAAGGAATGGGGCATCAATCATTATCTTTTTGTTTGTTGTGCTTGTTGGACGTTCTTGTAATATAACTTGGTGAATACTTGCTTTGTTAGGTGCATCCTAGCAAGGTTTCCGTATGTCAATTGTGAATAGGGATACTCCTATATGATTGTTCAGTCAAAGTCCATCACACTAGGTGCAACGCCATACTGGTTCTTTATACCTTGATGCATCATGCCTATGTGTGTTATCAAACATAAGGTAAGTAGCCCTTTTAAAGTCCCTATTCCTGATAAGAAAATCATCCATCTCTCATCATCATAAAGTTGGCTTGTTGAATCCTCTTGTCAACATCTCATTTCTTCTTTCTTCTCTCCGCGCTAACAACATCCATCTTGCATCCAAAAATCATTAGCATACATAAATCTCATAATCATAGCATATCACATCATCCATCTCATCCATCTCACATGCATTACATTATCATTTTAAGTTGTTTAGGATAATATAGATTGGTTATTATAAGCATCTTAAAATTGTTAGCATATTGTATAATGCATATCATATCATATAGAAAGCATTAATCATACCACATGCATTGCATCTTCATCATTGCATAATATAGATTGGTTATTCTAGGCATCTCATAAACCATACATTTATCATGGCACTAAATAATCATAAAAGCATCATCATAGATCATATCATGTGCATCCATATCATCCATGCATCATCATATCATCCATTGCATATAAACATCATAATCATCTCATATATATATCATCAATAATGTAATTGTCATGGTACATAATCAGGATCAAGTGTGTAATATATCAAAGTAGACATGAGGTTACCCATGGTTGATGAATGTCTACATCAAACATTCAAGCTGAACTAATCTTGAACCTCTTTGTCGTGAGATCGACCCTCAAATTAAACTTTTGCTTGATCTCTTGAGGGGGCATTGTACTAGCATAATTCTTTCGTTGGGGCAGCAGTGGGGCATTCAATTTTTTTATTTTTTTTGAATTTTACCATGGAAAGTTTATTCTTTGAACCAACGCAACAAGTACTTTGCTTCAAAGAGGGGAAAAATGTAGACATGTAAAATATACATGCACCTAATCTGGATTCACTAATTTTATTTCATCCTCAATCATCCCTCTACTAACCGTTTTAATCATTTTCATCTAATTAAAATTCATCATTTTCCCTCTTTAATTAAATAAATCATCTTTTGTTTAATTAAATCCTAATTCATCCTCCTTAAATTAAATAAATCAATTTTATTTAATTATCTTCAAATGTTCCTCATTTAATTAAATAAATCAAATTTATTTAATTAAATTACTAATGTATCAATGTCCTCCCATTTGATTTAAATAAATCCAAGTATCTAAGTCAAAAGTCAAAATCACTTAATCTTCACTTATATTAATCAAATCATGATTAATGCTAGTCATAATCACTCCAATTCTCTAGATTTTGCAACTTGTGCACATAAATCAATTTAATTGATTTATTAATTCCTCCTTTTCATTCAAAAAGGCATCTCAAGTGGAATATTCTTTCATTTCAAATCTCCCTCCCAAATGTCTTGTCCTCCAACATAGCATTAACTCCTCTTACATTGTCTCTTACATGTCCCCCACTTGGCATTTAAGACTCTTTCTTCTCCATCCAACAAGCCAACTTTCAAATTTCAAATTTGAACCTAATAACATTTATCATGCACATTGATCGAAATATGCACAACCTTCCTCCATTGACATGTTGACAAGTGGCATCTTGTCATTGGCTCATGTTTTATCCCACATCCTCCATGTTTTGCATTCTTCCATCCTTCTTGGTTATAAATAGAGGCCTCCTCTATTGTATTAATCCTACATAATCTTCTTCACAATCTCAGTCATTTGAATCCACATCCATCATCTAGGAGCTTATCAAGGATTGGGAAAGGGCTTCTTTCCATATCAAAGAAGCACCAATCCACTATGAGATAGGGTTTGATTCATGTTATTGTGTGTTTTATTTAGTTTCCTTGTTTCCTTTTATTGCATACTTAACATGATTCAGTATTTCATAGAGATTTTTTAGTTTGCTTTGTTTTAAATGATAATTTACTAATGTTTGTTTATTTTTGAGCAAAATGAAGAAAAAAGAATCTACAGATGGTACTATTCAGTCTTAGTCACATTTACATTTGTTATTGATTGAGTATGCTTGTTTACGATTAATAAATATCATTTTCAGAATGATATCAAACTTAGAAACAATTTTCAGTACACCGTTGGTGCCTGCCATGGTTATATAGTAGCTTGCTCCTTGATTGATTTAAGCCTTTTTAAGTTTTGCTTATGAACCAACTACCTAAGTGCTTGTATTATAGGTCAATGGGAAGGTTTTTGAAACCTTGTCAGAGACCGATAAAGGTTTCTAAACCTTTTGTAAACTTTGACATAAGCAATCTTCTCTTGTACTTTTTTACCTTTTCAAATATAAGCAATTTTTAGGGTGGTTTTAAGAACTTCGTTAGGGATCAACAACACCTTAGAAACTTGGATAAATAAAACATATTTAAACTTTTTCATAAGGCATCGACATGAGAAGAGGTTATGATAACCTCGTCGGTGACCAACGAGGTTCACAAAATGGGAAAATACTGATAGAGCTTATAATTTTTTTATGGTAGATACATAAGCTCTAGGTCATGTGACTAGATCTTAGGTAACAAGGTGTTTATCCAATTTCCCAAAAAATAGATTCTAAAATCTGAAACTTATAATTTGAATTTTGATCATTAAAATGCTGCCAAAAACATATTTAATTTAGGTCCTGGCTCATAAAGGGGACCCATTCACCCATGGGCGAATGGATCTTGGCCTATACTTAGATAGGGCACACATGATCCAAGGAAATTTAATTATTAAATGCATTTATTTAATGTTGGTTCCCCTTTTAGAAAACGATAAGAATAAGGCTTTGGAATGCATAATTTGGTAAATTAGAAGCTTAATAAAGCAATAAATTAAGGGACCCAAACATACTGTGAAATTGTAAAGGTATACAATTTTCTACACTACAAACCCAAACTTTCCTAAAAAAACAATCAATGATGCTAATATGTATCGAGCTCCTCCCTTTGATGTGGATTCATAGGCCCACATAAATCACTATGGACAAGTTCAAGGGATTTAATTACCCTCCACATGTAGACCTTTCAAAATTGTCTCTATGTTGTTTTCCAATCATGCATCCTGTACACACATTTGTGTTTACCGTTATCTAAGGTAGTCTATCAACCATATTCATCGTTGAAAGCATAGCCAAAATTTGATCTAGTTTAAGTGACCAAACCTTTGATGCCATAACTCACTTATGGAGGAACTTGAAGTAATGTAACCAACCTTATCAAAATATGCTAAATATTTGTAGATTCCATCACTCTCAACTTCTATGACACAATTTTTAATCCATCATTAACGTTCTTGATTAGACACTTATTTGAATAAAAAACCATATTATAACCATGTTGAGTGATTTGACTTATTGAGAGAATTTTTTTTGTTAACTTAGGTACAAGATTCACATATTTTACTTCCAACTTCTTACCATCATGTCCTTTCATTGAAATTGAACCTATTCCTTCAATTTCATGTGAACTATCATCCCCAAGAAATATATTCAAGAACCTTTCAATTTTTCTAAAGAATTAAAGAAGTTTTTATCATAGGTCATATGGTGATTAGTTTCTAAACTAATATACCATATGTTATTTGAGTTTCCTTGAGTAGATAAAGAGGCCTTCATTATATTATGATCACCTTCTTGAGAAAAAAATTATTGCCTTCTTTGATAAAATTTTATTGGACCTCCTACATGTGATTTCCTAGGACGTTGATTGAAATTTTATGCCCTTCTTCTCCATAATTATAACATGTGATAGGTTTTTCTCTTTTTGAATTGTCTTTGTGATTTCTCCATTCATTTTATGCCTTTTTAAACCTATGCCGTTGTTGATTATCCCTTGGTTGATTCCATTGCTTTTGATTATTTTTGTGTTGATTCCCTTGATTTTGATATTGATATGATTTATTTTGATTGAAGTTCTTATATTTTCCTCTAGCCATAAATGCTTGAGAACTCTTACTAGACTCACTTGTGAAAGTTTTAATCCTATCTTATTCATTCAACAAAGCCCCATACAATTATTCTAGTGTGATATTGTCAAATTTTCTAGTTAACTCTAATATATGGATGAAGTTATGGTACTCATTTGGAAGACTTTCAATTAAAAAAAATATAATTTAAGAGTCTTTATATTCAACCTTCATCATTACAAGTTGATTTCTTAGAATTTTCAATTTTGTAACATGATCATTTATGCTATCTCCTCCCTTAATTTTCAAATAGGCTAACTTCTTTTTGATGTCCATCACTTTTAATTTTCTAACTTTATTTCATACATTGTTTGCAAAGTTTCCCATATTTTATTTTTTAGTTTTAGATATTGAACATGAGACCTTATGCCTGGACTAATTTTCCATAAAATGGTAGCTCGTGCATTCATATCTATTTTATTCCATTTTCATCCTTGCTTTCATCTGTAGATTTGTCTTCTATTGCTAGCTCTCATAAACCTTTCATTTGTACAATCAATTCCATCTCACATTTCGAATTTACATAGCAAACTCCCCAAACACACAAACACATATAGGCTTAAAATGAAGCCTCTACCAACACACAATAAAATTTTGTGTTATTGTGTCTTGATGTTGGCATTTTTATGAACCAAATAGACAAGGACTTGAAAATTTTATGGCTTACAAATATGAAAGAGGTTTTCATCAAAATATTTAACTTCAACCAAAATTATCAAATATTCCCCATTTTCCAACATATCACACTATGTGAACACACACCTTGCTCAAGGAGTATTGCACCAACTGCAAGGAGAGTGATAAGATGGATGAGGAGAGTGATGAGATGGATGAATCTAATGCCAGAGTACTAGACTCTTGTGGGAAGTCCAAGTTATGTGCATGAGGGAAATGGAGGCCCATCAAGGATACCAAGATGTAGGAACTCATAGTTCAATATGGTCCCAAGAATTAGAATCTCATTATAGAGAAATGATATGCTTGGATTTCACCATATCTTATTTCTTTTAACTGAGAAGAGAAACCAATATGGAAGAAAATAATAGTTGTAGCTTTGAGAATCGATGCTTTCCTACCACTCTGAAAGAATATAGAAACATCATTGAACTCTTTCCATGCAATCCAAATCTTACCAGATTTTCTGTGAAGTTTCTCTTCAACAACATAAGAGTAAATCAAACAATAGATCACAAAAAAATTACACAACCTCATAGCCCATGCAACTAACAACTCACAACTCACATAGCTTCACATAATATTAATTCTTATAGTGCTACCATGGGAGGGTGAAGATAGTTTGGATTCTCACCCTTACACAACTAACAGTATACAACTTGCAATCAAACTAAAGGACTTCTCTTGCAGGTTGGCGCTCACCAATCTTTTCACCTAAGCTTTGATACCATATAAAATAAATAGAGAAATAATCAAAGAGGATTGGCTACAAAACAAAGCACTTAGCTATTTACATTCATATGAACAATTTATTAAAAGCATGCATAACATATTACAGGCTACATTACATAGTAGTTGGTAGAGAATTAATTGTGAATCAATGAGGAGTGATTGTAGGTGGCATGAGCCAGATGTAAGCGGTGGTGTAGGCAATTATAGGCCCTATTGATTGTTTGTGCCAATAGAGTGAGTATGCTTAATTTATTCTAACAATAGCCACACATTTGATCCTTACCTCAAACTTAGCACTTTTATATCCCAAGCCAATCCTAAATAGCTTGGAATTGACCCCAAAATTTGAATATTCAATTTTAAATTCTTGAGTTCTGACCCTTTTTCTCCAATTATTGTGAGCCGACTTGGCACATGTTTTTGTAAACTATTGTTATGCCTTAGTATTTAATGACATTTTTTTGTGTAATTAAAACTTAAAAAGATATATGTTGGAACAAGAAGAAAATTACTAGAGCATATTTTATTTCTAAGGGACAAACATCTTAGTATACATAATAATCATAGTGTACATCAGAATCATGCTAGGCCATCTATAATAATTATGTGTGTTGTCTTGAATTATTTGCTGAAAATAGTAAAATTAACCTTTAATGGGGGGTTGATTTAGGAACTTGACCTTAGTGATTTGACAATCTCCTCTAAGGTGTTTGTCAACACTATGAAAAAATTATACACAAAACAAGGTGAAGGAGAAGAAATATTGGCTATAATTTTCTAACAAATCATTCTTGTGTGCCACAAATCATTCCTACACATTAGCATATTTTGACAATGTTTGAGTTCAATCCTCAGGTCCACTTAAATTTGAACCATATAGATTTATAGGATTGTGCATAACCCAAAAAATTTAATTTGTTGTTAAAGTACTAAATTTTTGTACCTAAAAAATGAATTCTACACAACATTAGATTTTATCTTGAATCATTATTCGTAAAACTAAGTGGTACCTATCTTCTTATTAATACCTGCCTTTGGAAAATACTATCGTAACCAATATTGCTTAAGTGACTATTATTTATTATACACATCAATCTTATGTATTCAATTTTTTGTTTAAAATAAATATTTTTTTTGCCAAATTTATATACAAATTGTATAACGTATTACAAAGTATAAAGTCTAACACTTTTGTTTCATTATCCCCTATGTGAGGCAATGTTGTTCATATTAACATCACATCTATACTTATTTACTTATCACCTATGAAATACTCGTGAAAAATGGTAATATCTATCCAAACATAGGATTCATATTAATTAATTGGAAGTAAAAAATATGTTGTAGTATAATTTTCATTAATTCATAAATATAGTCAAATGTGCATTTTGATATTTGTATAGACAATATGGTGGAAAATATGGGACTTATGACTTTTAATCCCCTGCACTTAGAGTCTTGGAGGTGATGAAGTTTATTTATGAAATTGTATGTAAAAAGGTAAACTTGGATATTCTAAACATTTTCTCTTATATGATCGAATATTAAATGATGTTTGTTAGATGCATTAATAATAGTGCAAGTATTTATAATATTTTAGAATTATTTATTTATTTTTTAAAATTAATCGTTGTTAACTATTGTGATTATAAAATAATTTTCTAATATAAATTTTTAAATATGATAATTGTAAATTCAATCCTATTAATAATATAATTACTATATTAATATTAACATTTATAATAAATTATTGATTATAAAATGAATCTAAATATAACTATATTGTGCATATATTAAGTTATATAATAAAATATATTCTTAAAAAAATTATTATTTAATATAAAGTATCAAAGTTTTAAAATATTTATTAATTTTTGTAAATAAAAAACATATAATATAATATTTAATACATTTTAAAAATAATATACTACATAAAAATAAAAAGTATAGTTAAAAGCCATATGAGATATTATTAATTTTATAATACAAACTAAAATAAAATAAAATAATTCTTAAATAAATTTTTATGTATTTTATATAATTTTAAACTAAACTAAAATAATTCAAAGTTAATATTTTTTTTAAATAGATTAATTAATATAATATATTGTACTAAAATGAGACAATGTAGCGCTCCCATATATCCGGCCCTTTTTTCTACTTTTGCCTGGCAATTTACAGGTCGGTTTCCCTGCGACATTTTTCCACCATTACACTCATCAAGGAGGAGTTGAGGTATGACGTGTCTTCAACTCAGTATGTTTCTTACACGTTTTCCCCTGAGTGGGAAGATTGCAATGAAAACCAAACAGGTAATCTGTTTTTAAATTACTTAGCTATTCAGTGTGCCACTAAGAGATTCGCACTAGTTTTAGATAAGATATAATGCACTCTTTGGTTATATGATCGTCATCAATGGGTTACAGTATATTTTCAACATGTTTATTACAACTGGTTGGATATGGCGATTCGCATAATGTAGCTCTGCACCTTCTCAATCCACCATGACTTACCTTGCCGCGCTCTTCCTTTCCTTTCTATACTGGGCCTCCTCAATACCAAGCGGTGCAAGCCGCATAATTACAGTGGCTGCTCCGCTGTCAAAGGATCCCACAACGCTCCAATATGTAATGGAAATCGAGCATCAGACTCCCCTGCGGAAAGACAGAATGGTGGTGGATCTGGCGGGAGACTTCCTGTGGCTTAACTGCAAAACTGCGGCCTACCGATCTTCCACCTATCTTTTCATTCCTTGTCACACTCCTCTCTGCACGGCCTCTGGATCTGCCTTCTTCGGCTGTGGAGACTGCTCCACCATCCCCCCGGGAACAAAATCTTGCAGAAACAATACTTGCAGGGAAGAGGCATATAATGGAGTGACCAGGACAGAGATCTTTAATGCAGAGCTCTCTCAAGATACAGTTGCCTTGTATCCCAGTGATGGAAAGAGAGCATCAGTGGCTTCCAAAATTGTCGTTCCCGAGTTCGCTTTTACTTGCGCTCCGTCCAGTTTGCTGCACGGCCTGGCAGAGAGGACGGTGGGAATGGCGGGACTCAATTGGGGCCGGCTGGCTTTGCCTTTTCAGCTCACCGTGGCTCTCGAATTAGAGAAGAAATTCGGGCTTTGCCTGCCTGCCGGCGACGCTCCCGGAGCCGTCTTCTTCGGCAGCCCGCCTTACCTCCGCGGCCCGGACAAGGAATTCCCATACATCAAACTCAACTACACCTTCCTCCTCACTCTCAGGTACCCCACAGAATATTACCTTAATGTCCGTAGCATCGAGATCAATGGAAAGAGATTGCCCATCGATCCAGAGCGACTGAAGGTGAATCTGCAGGGCAGCGGCGGAACTACGATGAGCACGGTGGTGGCATACACGCAGGCTGCAACGCCCATCTACACCGCCATCCGTGATGGCTTTGTCAGGGAAGCAGAGGACATGGGCATTTCCCGCGTGGAGTCCGTAAAGCCTTTTGATGCCTGCTTTGATGCCACAACAGTGGGATCCACTAAGACTGGACCGGCTGTGCCCGTGATCGATCTGGTTCTGGACAATAAGTATGTATTTTGGAGGATTTATGGGGCCAATTCTGTGGTTAAAGTGGAGGACGGAGTCATATGTCTGGCATTTGTTGACGCAGGGGAATACCCTGTCACATCGATTGTGGTGGGAAGTCATCAGTTGCAGGACAACCTGCTGCAGTTCGACTTGATAGAGTTTAAGCTCTTTTTCAGCTCCTCGTTGCTCACCTCGAACACTGCCTGCTCCAACTTCGTCTTTGCTTGACATCACACTCCTTACAGCTTCCCTATTTCACCCACCTAACACCTTACCCAATCCCAAGCTTAATTCGCCTCTTTGAATGGGTTACCTGAGCATTTCATTCGTGTGCAATTCCTTTATGTTGATGTAAATGCTTTCTTTTTGGGAATTGATATAGTTATGTAATTTGGGAAAAATCAATGCTAAATAAAATAAATTAGAATAATGAATTTAGATGGCATGTGTTTCAATAGAATACCTTTTTATGTATTGTATTAAATAATTTTAAACTAGTAATTACACCTTGGTGTGCAATGGGTGTGCCGAAGATTGTGGAACGTCAAGTAGGCAAAATCTTGATCTAGTTTTTGCAATTTTTGGTGTAATAGTTTGTTTTCTCTTTAAAGAATTATAAAATAAGTAGTTTTCAAATATTACAAAATACATGGTTAAATACATTTTTAAAAACTATTATTATTACTTTTAGGTTGACTGATTAAAAGTATATATATATCTCGCTTTCTTAATTTTTTTATTATTTAAATATTAAATGATGTAACAATCAAACAATTAATAATAATTTCACATTTCATTAAGGAATGAAGAGATATTAGGGTCTCCATGGATCTTTCAAAGTCGAGTCTAAAGTGTGTGGGAATAATTAATGTTCGATACAACACACATAGTGTCAAGATTAACACTAGAACAAATCACTCTTACAACATGACCACTGATAATACCCCGTGTTCAACAACTCGGTATGTCATGTGGGAACCCAAGTTATATGAGATTCTGGGTTTTTCATTCATAGTTGGAAGGGAAGGTTGAGGTTGTAGCTTCTAGGAAATTAATACTAGGGACTGATAATGAAGTGGAAATCCAAGCCCTAGTCTTGGGCCTTATAGTGGTTTCTTAGATGGTTTGTCACAAATTATAACTAAGGGGATTCAATGATATTGAATACTACAATCAAAAGGAATTTGATGCCCAACTATAGATTGGATAATACATTACAAAAGGATTGGGAATTGCATGATTCCTTCATCAACTCTAAATGCTAACACAACTATTAGGAGGTGAATATGGTTATAGAATCTTTGTCCAAGCTTGTAATTGATAAGCCTAAAAGATGTCATTTCTTTTAAGTCCCTTGAAGAGTGAAATAAGATAGTAAAGGTATATAAATATGTACTAAAATGAATGCAAACATTTTACTAGAATTAGTTCAATGTAAAAACTCCTAAAGTCAGAATCAAAAGAAAACATCACTTGTTATATATAACATAAGCAATCTTGGTAATTGAAAATGCATGAAATTTGAAATCTTTCAGTATTGGAAAGAATAGGTAGTGACTATAATGCAAAGTTCTTACACCATTATGTGAATATAGGTTGTACCCTTAATTGTCAATGACATATATTGGGATATTATAGCCATGATTTCAGAATCTGTGTATGACTGCAAAACATTTAAATATTTTAGCATTGTAGCATTTTTAAGCTAGGGCATTATTAAGATGTAGAGCTAACTAAAATAAAAGGAAACAAGGGAAAGCCTTTATGGTACTCTTTAAATTTACATATCTTACTTAAAGTCTATACTTGTAAAATGCATAACCAACAACAACAATACTTGCTAAACCAATTAGAACAAGAAGTGTCAAGAACAACCAAAATCTTGAAGCATTTATGTTTGCATATTATACCAACCACATAAATACAAAAATGCACTTAGAAAAGTGAAATTTATTTGATACCTTAAAACGAAAGAAAAGAGAAATTGAAAAGAAATAAAAATTATTAAACAATTGTCCTTAAATTGAAGCATGTATAAAGTAAATGAATTATAAAGGAATCCTAAAAGCTAGAACACGATAAATATATTATAAAGAAAATCTTTGGATTTATGGTAGGTAAAAGGATGTCTCCCTTCAATTAAATCTAGTTGGCTAATTCCTTGTTTGTAGTATTCATTTTTTTTAGAGAATCCTAAATCATGAATATCTCACTAATGAAACTAACCAATCTAAACTAAACTAAGATCTTCAGTATCACTAATTAGAACCCAAGCAGATGAGGATAAAAAATCATACAATGAGATTTGCATATCTGTAAAACAAGGAGTGAATGAATAATTTCACACTTGTGCCCATCACCATGGAAGCCAATAAGGCATTGACAACTATTGAGTTAAGATTCATGTAGATTTTAGCATAGGCACGGTACTAAACAAATAAAACCAATGAGAATATGGATTGTTGTAAAAGAAACATTACCAAGCATACAAAAATGTTTCTCCATTTTCAAATTCTGACAACAACCTCCATTTTCAATCCTACAACAACCTGGTCTAGTGCTTGTCAGCAACATTTTAGAGGGTTGCATAGAACGAATCCCTCCTATCATTCTTCCATGAGAAGAGGGTACCCTATTGAAGAAATGTAGACCATTCATCAGAATCCAATCCACCATCTATAAATTTCTATCAAAGATAATTTGATCCTACGTGGTGGTTCTCTTCAAAAGTTTCTAACTAGTGTGCATGGACCTAAACATCAGACTTAATCATCTAATTTCCTACAAGATGAGACTGGTAGTTAACCTATGAAAGACTAGTCATAGAATTGGAAATATCAACCTCAATAGTATGGTTGTTATTAGTGAAAAGTGGTGTGTACTAAAAACCAGTATAGCAATAATTATTATTTACTAGTTGAAATCAATAATTTAAAATTTAAAATTTGACCACATTAACAACTCGTTTTTGGCTAAGGACCTTATTGAAAGGGTAAATTGCCTTTGTTGCAGTAGGTAGTTGGTCTATTTTGAGTCTACTCAATTTTTCTAGTATTATTTGGGTGTATAATAATCGAGACTTTATTAGTGCAACATGATTTGTGGGCTTGAGGCATAAACACTCATTGTAAATTACTCCATGATAGATGCATGCATTGCATTTCACCACATGAAAATAATGCTCATGCGAATGCCTGTGTTCATGGCCATTAATATGATTATTGTTATGGTCATGGGAATGTTCATGATCATGATTGTGGTTATGGTTATAATTTTGATTGTGCTAATGGCCATGGTTCTCTTTGCAAATACGATGATCATGATCATGATTGTGAAGAAAATTTGCATGCCCATTCACATCTGAGTCATTGCAACACCCACATGATGATGATGATGATGAGCATGACCACCTTTCTCTCCTTTCAAGAGAAGCATGCTATGGAATGTTACAATGAGGCAAGCGCCTGTGTCTACTAGCAAAACCATCCACAAGTAGATATAACCCATGAAAATAAGCACCGCTAAGGTTACATTAGTCAATAGGGAGAATGCAACATTTATTTATATTGTCCCCACTAATCTTTTCCCTACTTTCATTGCACCAACAATCTTCCTTATGTATTAGATCAGAGAGCTATGTTTGCAAATTCCATGGTTACCGTAGGGCCTTCCACACCCACAGCTATCATCACATATAATGCTACTAATGTCGATGCATCAAAAAATTAATCCATGAACACAAAATAAAAATAATGACAAAAACATCAACAAACCAAAAAATGAAAAGTGAACTTCAAAAACTCAATTACACCTATCGACAAAGATAACTTGACCAATAATATGTGAAGCAGCTGGTAGGAGAAGAAAATCTATAAGAGAGGAAACATTTTTAGGTTTGGCTATATGATTCAAGGGAGTGTATTTTAGGATGTTTCCCAAAAATTCTTCATCTTCTAGAATAGGTGCACCAAAAATAAAAAAATTTCAAGAAGTGGAAGAAATAATCACCATAGAAAATCTATTAGGATTGGACAATAATATGGCCATTTTCAAGATATAACAAAATATCTTGCGATGAAATCACACTTCATTGGAAATACAAGGAATACGATTTAGCATCTAATGAATATTCAAATTCATAAATATAACTTCCATTTTCATTGGAAGTTAAAACTATCTACAAGGATGATGTTGGATTTGCATTAAAAAATGTAGCTTTAAAATGTAGTAGCTTATCTTCCATTTAATATAAGTTAAACATGTTCACTCTCTAGATCTTATTTGAAAACAAGCTAAGCTCAAAAGAATACATTCCACAACCACAAGCATTTTCACTGATAACCTGAAATATAATGTTTGAAATGTTTTAGCTTGTATCTAAGTATTCTACTCCAAAAAACTTGAGATAAAATTAATCAAATATGGATTACAAACTAATATATTATCACCATTCAAAATTAATGGAGGATATACAGGTGGGTGCAAAAAAATGGGTAGCCAATTTGTGGCCAATTTTTTTTAAAAAGTTTTGAAAGATCATAACATGAGTGCGTTATAATATTCTCGTGTTATGGCTTGGTATGATGAGCCTAAGGCTCGGCCACAATGAGCCCATAATGCTATAACGCGCTTGCGTTATGAGCTATTAAAATAAAAAAAAAGAAATCAAAATCATTCTCATTTGTGACTGTGTTTTTTTTCTACCTGTGACCTAAACCCCTCATTTCCACGCTCACAGTCTGGGAGGAGCCATTTTGCAATATTCTTCATCAAACTATTATAGTTTCATCACCAAGATGTCGCCATGTCGACAAGGAGGTTTGAGAGGTAAGGATTTTTTTTTTTTTGAATTTGTTAGTTTTAGGCTGTTTTGGATATTTATTTTTTGAATTTGTAGGAGATGTTAATCAACCTACAAAATCTCCTCAAAATTCTAAACAAGCACAACAACAAGAGGAAAAAAATACTCAACAAGCACAACAAGAACAACAACAACAAAATCCTCAAGTTAATCAACCACAACAACAATCTCCTCCACCAATCCCTCAACATCCTCCTGGCACTCAACAAAATTTAATGAGTGAAATTAAGAACAATAAAAAAACAAATTGAGGATTTAATTAGGAGGTTGAACGATCCAAATGTTCAACTGTGGAAAGAATGACCTTGAAAACTTCACTCAAAGAAATGTTAAAAAATTTAGATTCAATCAACAAACAATTAGCTGGTTGGCAAGATAGGAGGCAGGCGACTAGGGCTTATTACTAGGATAAATTATCATATAAAGATGTTAAAGATCTAAAAATTACAAAATTTTATTTGTGCTCATTGTTCACCAACCCATGCACAAGTGAAAATCTTACCCTCAATGCGAAGAGGTTTCCTATTCATTGGTGCCACCACCAACAAATTAGGAATTTTTTTTGGGATAGGTGGTACATGGTTTTTGATTACCCGCCATACAACAATTGTGAAGTCCCACATTATTTCCCTAGGAAACCATACTATGAATTCATCTTGAAAAAAATCCTGAATTATTTTGATATGAGGGACTTCTAGGGGAGAGGTGGGGGGTCGGCTCAAGATAGAGCCGATGCACAGTAGGATCCTACACGGCAAGGGAAATGACCTCTCTGTAAGGAAAGTAGAGGTGCGGAAACACTTTCCTAACGTCAAATCCACATGGAAGAATGCAATGCAAGACTTTTAATTTTGAAATTACAATCTAATTAAGACACACATGAAATATTTTCAGAAATAGAACAAATACACAAAGACAACTGAACAACAAATTTACGTGGGAAACCCTTTCGGGAAAAAACCCACCACACCAAGCTGAATCTCTTTGTATTATAGTAACAACAATTACATACAATTAGAGATATAGCTCTCTAGTATTAGTTCTTAGTAGTTTCATTCACTGTTCATCCAGTTACAAAAAAGCTCTCAATAATTCGATCACTTTTCAGAACTCAGAATCAATCTACTTTTATCTTATCACATTCTGATTTTGTCTTCTGTGCATCCTTATCCGCCATTGCCTTATCATAGAAAGTTTCCACTTGAGCGTTGATTTTTGCCTGCATGCTATTCAGCTCCAGCGTCGTAATAGTTGCAAAAATCTAACTGCCATCCATTTGAAAATTGCTTCCTTTGATTGGTCCACGATGCTCCACATAGGATGGTCAATCTGGTCAAGGGAGTTCAACTTTGTTGGCATATCAGTGAGACACTAATAGTGTCTCCTTGATGCCACAAAGTCTTCATATCGATATCGCCAAGAGTCCCAACAGTCGGTAAGTCGTTATAACAAAAGCCACAATTCATACTGAATCTCTACTTTGCCATCGGCAAGACTTCTACAGATTGCCAAGACCTCATGCCGAAGTCTTCAAGTCATGTCAGTGTGAGTTTTACATTCGGTGAGATTATCGCTCTTCGGCGAGACCACATATCGACATCTGAAGTCACATCGAAGAGTTATACTTATTGGCAAGACACTTCGTTCTTGCCAAGACCTTCCACCGACCACTTCATGTTACATCAATGAACATTGCTATCAACAAGACTTATTGTATCGCTGAGACCTTTTATCGAGCATCACCAAGTTTTACCGAGTCGACAAGACTTATGCCTTTCGCTAAGACCTTTTAGAGAACACCACATGTGATCCCGAAGACTATCGGCATGACTTATCCAAGTCACCAAGACTTCATAACGAAGTCTTTTGTCACCGCGAAGACACCAAAAGAAAACTCATACCGGTGAGACCTTTCTTCTTCGCTATGACCTCTCCCCGATGATCCTTGTGTTACACCGATAACCAAAAGCCATCGGTGAGAGTTTCACCATTCGCTGGGACTTCTCCCAGACGCCCATGAGTTAGCCCGATAAGACCAAACTATCGCCCAGATAACTCCATTCGACAAAAGGTTATGCCGAATGCACCTAGTTACAGCGATAGACATTGTCAGCAAGACATCAACTCTGTCTTGGCGACATGAGCTTATTAGGCAGATTTAGAATAGTTAGTCGGCCAGACATGAACAATGTCACAACAAATTTTCCCTTTAGGAGTTCCATGTCAGTAAGGATTGAGACACATATTCCAACAAGCTCCCACTTGATGAAGATCTTACTGACACCTCCAAAACATAATAAAACTATTGAAATTCATGGGCCAAGAGGCCCGTCGAACTGGCACACCACTTGAACTTGTCTTTGGTCACAGGCTTCGTCAATGCATTTGCAACATTCTCCAGAGTATCCACTTTCTCTAAAGAGACCTTCCCATCCTCCACCATATCTCATACAAAGTGATACTATACATCTATATGTTTCGTCTTGGCATGGAAAGTAGGATTCTTTGCCAAACATATAGCACTCTGACTGTCACAGTAAATAGTAATCTTTCCTGCATCAAAACCAATGTTAAAACACAAAATTTTTAACTAGATTGATTCTTTATAGGCATGTGTTTCTACCATGTATTTAGCCTCAGTTGTGGACAAAGCGACTACAGCTTGCCGCTTGCTCATCCAACTCACTACACCACCATTCATCATGAAAATATATCCACTGGTGGATCATCTACTGTCAATGTCCCCTGCCCAATCAGAGTCCACATAACCTCGAATGTTGAGAGTCCTCTGTGATTCAACCAAGTTGCCATGGTAACACAAAGCTTAGTCTGAAGTGCCCTTTAGATATCTAAACACTCTCTTCACAACATCCCAATGTGCTCTTCCAGGATTTTCCATAAACTGACTAAGAACTCCCACTGGTTGGGTAATGTATGGCCTTGTACAGACCATTGCATACATAAGGCTGCCAATTACACTTGCATAAGGCACACTGGTCACGTCCTCCATCTCAGAAGAAGATTTTGGACAATCCTCAACAGATAGCTTTGTTCCCTGCATAATTGGAACAACTAGTTGTTTGCAATCGGTCATACAAAATTTCTCCAGAATAGTTTTGACATACTTACTCTGACTGAGCCAAAGCTTTCTATTCTTCCTATCCCTGGTTATTTCCATTCCCAGAATATAACCTACTGCACCAAGATCTTTTATTTTGAACTTTGTAGACAACTGAGACTTAAGATCATAAATCATTAGCTTACTATTGCCTATGAACAACATATCATCAACATAGAGTGCAATAATAAGGACTTGATCACTTTCAACTTTGTAATACACACAGTGATCACATTTTGATCTTACAAATCCCAATGACAAAACAAACGTGTCAAAATTTTGGTACCACATTCTAGGGGATTGTTTTAAACCATACATTGATTTCTTTAACTTGCAAACCAGTCTTTCTTTACCTTTCTCCACAAAGTGCTCCGGCTGGGACATATAAATTTCTTCTTCAAGATCACCATGAAGAAATGTTGTCTTCACATCCATCTGCTCAATTTCTAAGTCATACACTACTAAGTGATAAAAGAAATCTAATAGATGTCAGCTTAGCTACAGGAGAAAAGATTTCTCCATAATCAATTCCCTCTACCTGGGAATAACCTTTCGTAACCAACCTTGCTTTATATTTCTCCACACTACCGTCTGCACCTATTTTCTTTTAAAACCCATTTGCAGCCCACAACTTCTCTTGCCAATGGCACTAAACTCCGTGTATCATTCTTTCTAATGATGCCATCTCTTCATTCATGGCTTCCAACCAAGAGTTTGCATCAGACATTTTAAATGCCTTTCACAACTCTAGGTTCATCAGTGCTAGAAATTAAAGCATAGGCACAAGTAGACTCAATTAAAGAAAACCCATACCTATTAGGTTGCTTTCTTTCACGAGTTGACCTCCTCATAGGCTGAGGCTGAGATGGTTCTTCATCTTCATTAGAACTTTCAGAACTACTTGAGCTCTCCTCAGTATTAGGTACATTTTGATTTTTCAATTCTCTTTATCTGGTGTTGGAGGAATTGCTGCTACATCCTTTTCATTTTTTGATTTCTTCTCTGACTGCAGATCCAAAGTAGAAGGTTTCAACTCACAAAAGATAACGCTTCTGCTATGCAAAACCTTCTCAGTCTCAGGATTCCAAAGTTTGTATCCTTTTATGCCAGCACTATAGCCAATAAAAATACACTTTACAACTTTGTTTTCCAATTTAGATCTTTTTTCAAATGACACATATGCATATGCCTCACAGCCAAAGACACATATATGTCTAAGAGAGGGCTTCTTTCCAGACCATGCTTCCAAAGGTGTTTTCTCAACAAGAGCAGAGTTAGGAGAGCGATTTACCAAGTAACATGTTGTAGAGACTGCTTCAGCCCAAAACTTCTCCTCTAAGCCAACACTGCTCAGCATGCTTCGTGCTCTTTCCATTACTGTCCTGTTGAACCTTTCAACAACTCCATTTTGCTGTGGAGTGTAAGGTGTAGTCTTATGCCTTTTGATCCCATGATCTTTACAGTACCTTTCAAATTCATTTGAACAAAACTCACCACCATTGTTAGTCCTTAAACATTTTATTTTTCTACCAGTCTGATTTTCTACAAGGTTTTTAAATTTCTTAAACTGACTGAACACTTCTAATTTACTTTTCAGAAAATATACAAATGCTCTTCTTGAATAATCATCAATAAACAACACATAGTATCTTGATTTAGACAAAGAAGGAACATTTACTGGACCAAACACATCAGAATGTATATAATCAAGAAAACTGGAAGTTTTCTGAGGACTGGAATAAAATGAAACATGGTGTTTCTTTCCATGTATGGAATGTTCACAAAATTTGAACTCAAGGTTACAATCTTCAAGCCCTTCTACCAGGTTTTTACTTTTCAAGGTTTTTAAACCTTTCTCACCAATGTGGCCAAGCCTATGATGCCATAGCATAGTCTTCTATGTTGGAAGTTTAATCTCCATGGAGTTTACACCATTAGGGACGTTTTCCTTCTTTTCTCCATGAGTAGCCTTAAGTGACTTTGTAGAGACACTGTTGCATTGGACAGTTAGTGCATCCAACTTGTACAGGGTACCAATTCGAGCACCCCTAGCCAGCACCATAGAGCCTCTAGTCATCTTGTAGCCATTTCCAAAGAACGTGACCTGCACTCCAATATCATTCAGCTTACTTACAGAAAGTAAATTTTGAGCCAGACCTGGTATATGCATCACATCATTGATTCCCTTCACTCTTCCATTAGGGAATTGAATTCTGACTCTTCCACGGACAACAATTTCCAAAGATGAATCACTTGCCAAATACACCTTTCCACCATTGTATTCTTCATACTTTGTGAACCATTCTCTATGAGATGTCATGTGGAAAGATGCTCCAGAATCAATCAGCCATATATCATCTAATGCCCATGTAGCCAAAGCTGCAATGAAGGCGTCTGCATCACTATGAGAAGAATCATTGCTAGAATTCTTCTTCTTCTTCTTTTTCTCCTCCTTGCAATCCTCTCGGACATAACTAGGTTTCCCACAATTCCAGCACTTCACCTTGGACTTCTTGCCAGGAGACTTTAATCTCCCTTCTGATTTTGATCTGGACTTCTTGTCCTTCTTCTTTCCTTTCTCCTTTGGTCTACCTCTGACAACCAGAGCCTCCTTTTCCATCTCAGAAGATTTTCTTCTCATTTCTTCTGATAACAAAGAAGCAACAACATCTTCCATTTTGAATGTGGATGTTGTAATCCCTATAGCCATCACCAAATGATCCCAAGAATCAGGCAGAGAACATAGCAATAGCATGCAACGATCTTTATCTTCAATCTTCACACCAACAGATGTCAACTGAGCAATCAACATGTTGAAAGAATTTAAGTGATCAGCAACAAACCCTCCTTCTTGCATTCTCAAAGAGTACAACTTCTACCTCAAGAACAACTTGTTCACGAAGGACTTGCCCTGATAAATGGATGTTAATATTTTCCACAAGGAAGATGCATTCTTTTCTTCATGTACATTCAAAAGAATAGAATCTGCTAAACAGAGCCTTATCAGCCCTTTTGATTTTCTATCTTACAAGTCCCAATCTTCTTGCTTCATGCCTTGAGGCATAGTTCCAGACACAACAATCCAAAGATCTTGGTCCACTAACAGATCTTCCATCTTGAGTTTCTACAACTCAAAATTGCTACCATTGAATTTATCTATATCCATCTTTTCAGATGTGCTTGCCATCTCAATCTGTAATTAAATTATCAGACCTCTACCAAACTCCCACTAGAAAAGGATTGACAGAAAAAACCCAACCCACTCACAAGGACAACACAACTGGCCAGGCTCTGATACCACTTGTAAGGAAAGCAGAGGTGCAGAAACACTTTCCTAACGTCAAATCCATAGGGAAGAATGCAATGCAGGACTTTTAATTTTCAAACTACAATCTAATTCAGACACACATGAAAGATTTTCAAAAATAGAACAAATACACAAAGACAACTGAACAACAGATTTATGTGGGAAACCCTTTTGGGAAAAAACCCACCACACCAAGTTGAATCTCTTTGTATTACAGTAACAATAATTACATACAATCAGAGATACAACTCTCTGGTATTAGTTCTCAGTAGTTTCATTCACTGTTCATCCAGTTACATAAAAGCTCTCAACAATTCGATCGATTTTCAAAACTCAGAATCAATCTACTTTTATCTTATCACATTCTGATTTTGTCTTCTGTGCATCCTTATCCACCATTGCCTTATCATAGAAAGTTTCCACTTGAGTGTCGATTTTTCCCTGCATGCTGTTTAGCTCCAGCGTTGCAACAGTTGCAAAAATCTAACTACCATCCATTTGAAAATCACTTCCTCTGATTGGTCCACGATGCTCCACATAGGATGGTCAATCTGGTCAAGGGCGTTCAACTTTGTTGGCATATCGGTGAGACACTAATAGTGTCTCCCTGATGCCACAAAGTCTTCATATCAATATCGCCAAGAGTCCCAACAATCGGCAAGTTGTTATAACAAAAGCCACAAGTCATACCAAATCTCTACTTTGCCATCAGCAAGACTTCTGCAGATCACCAAGACCTCATGCTGAAGTCTTCAAGTCATGCCGGCGTGAGTTTTACATTCGGTGAGACTATCGCTCTTTAGCGAGACCACATATCAACATCCGAAGTCACATCGAATAGTTATACTTATTGGCAAGACACTTCGTTCTCGCCAAGACCTTCCACCGACCACTTCATGTTACATAGATGAAAATTGCTATCGGCAAGACTTATTGTATCACTGAGACCTTTCATCGAGCATCACCAAGTCTTACCAAGTTGGAAAGACTTATGCCTTTCACTAAGACCTTTTAGGAAACACATGTGATCCCGAAGACTGCCGGCATGACTTATCTAAGTCGCCAAGACTTCATAACGAAGTCTTTTGTCATCGCGAAGACACCAAAAGAAAACTCCTATCGGTGAGACCTTTCTTCTTTGCTGTGACCTCTCCCCAATGATCCTTGTGTTTAGCTATCGATGAGACTTTCACCATTCGTTGTGACTTCTCCCAGACACCCATGAGTTATCCTGATAAGATCAAACTGTCGCCCAGAGAACTCCATTCGACAAAAGGTTACGCCAAATGCACCTAGTTACAGCGATAGACATTGTCGGCAAGACATCAACTCTGTCTTGGTGACATGAGCTTATCAGGCAGATTTAGAACAGTTAGTTGGCCAGACATGAACAATGTCATAGCGATTTTTCCCTTTAGGAGTTCCATGTCAGTAAGGATTGAGGCACATATTCCAACACTCTTGCTGGGCCGCCTCATGAGCACATCGTTATCCCTTTTGTCACGAAGGAGAGTGTTGATGTAGAGACTTTGCAAGCCATCAACTCTTTGACCCAGAGTGTCATCCAACATGCTAGCCCTATTCTACAATTCCATCCAGGGGAGTCTTCGAGTGGTGGGCTTTGATCCCATTTGTGTCAGTCTTGCGGGGTGACTTGTTCATATGACCCCATCGACACTCAGGAGGCTGCTATGCAAGATATTTCTACAACTATGGAGATGGCGAGGGAAATTGGAATTTTGAATGAGGCCTATGGAATTGATACTCAGGTAAAAGTTAGCATGTCCATTGAATTTAATTTATTAAATTTCAATTTTGAAATGGAGGATTAACTAATTTAGTTTTATGATTTTAATAAAATTGTAGGGTCACAGTGTTGATATTGGATACACCGGTGCTACACCTACTTATTTATCCACTGCATCTATAGTTGAGGTATGTAACTAGTAAACAATTATAAATTTATTAGACATTAATAGCATTTTTTTATGAATGGTATTTTAATATGTGATTTTGGATGTTGAATAGGCTAATATTAGAGGTTTCGAGGGAACACCTCCCAGTGCGAGTGGATTTAGTCAAACCTACACGCAGGTAATAGAATAAAGAGTTTAACTAATGAATTGTACTTAATAGATTTGTATAGTTTATATTCATATTGTTTATTACATTGCATTGCACATCTTTCAAACTCAAAGCATTACTTCACATTCCATAACTAATAACTAGATGTTGATAGATGACAAAATTTCAACTACAATATAGTTGTTCAGAAATTCAACATAAGAAGTGATGCAATTACTTCACATAGCATAAGTAATAAGTAGGAGTAGCTTCTAATTGTATTTTATTGTCATGGCATTCCATGAGACCACTTTTTACCAAGGCATCTTTTCAAATAGTTCACTGCCTTGTCTATGCTATGGATGCTTGGAAGGAATATATGAAAGAATAATAGTAAGCAATAGCATAGACAAGACAATGAGTTTTTTGAAAAAATTCCTTGAAGAAATGTGGTCTCATGGTGATGGAATGCCATTCCATCACCACAAGACCACATTTCTTTGAGGAATTTTTTCAAACAACTCAATCCTTGAAGAATAGAAACCAACCCATTAGCCAAAATTCTCCTCCAAATTCTTTTCAAGGTTCTCATCCTCAATTTACCAATCCATGGAACCTTCCAACCTTTATTCCACTTGTTCATGTCCCCACTCCCCCCTCTTCATATCATGATTTCCCTCCATCTCATAGCCAAGGCCACACTATACCATCCACCCCATCTCAGCATAATACCATAAAGAAGGCAATGGACTGTTTGAAAAAATGCCTGAAAGAAATGCGGTCTTATGGTGATGGAATTCCATGACGTGAATTTGTTTGTAATGGAATTCCATCACCATGAGATCCAATTTCTTTGAGGCACTTTTTCAAACAGTTCACTTCCTTCTCTATGCCACCATAGTTATCATACATGTCTACGAAAGCATTTTATCAAACGGTTCACTAGCTTGTTTCTATGGGTAAAATCCTAAAAACATGTGCTTTCGAACAAGATATGGATAGGGAAAATCGTAAGCATTATAGTCAGAAATATATAGTTTAATAAGTACTCAAAATTTTTTTCATTATCTCATACATTATAAGTCATGACATGGATCACTATTTTAGTTTTCATGATTGAATAATTTGTTGTTTTGTTTTCAGATGTTGCAAGTGGAAACACCTCTAAATGTTCAGAGGTCAATGGAGATTGGTGTTTCATCTTCTATAGAATCCTTGATGGCTCTAATAGGGGAGGTATGAGGCAAATTACTAAATTTCAATTTACATTCGTTGTTATAGATGTTAGTGAAAAATCAAACCATTATTGATTTATAGTTTAATTTCTATTTGGATGGTTTATACAAGGCTTCAACATTCCTCAACATGGGAATTTGAATATTTCCCTCATGGAGAGTGATCATCGAATGGCGGTAAGTGATTATTTTGTTAAATACATCATTTTTTAAATGTAATTTCTATATATTAATGTCTTTACTTCTTATTGTAACAAATAATACTTGACCAAGAACTAAACCCTAGGAGGAGCACCAGGAGCACTCCTTGACCACAACATAAATCAGTGACAGATGTATCACCATCCGATCGACAAGAAAAATACAAGAGTTTATTTTGAGAGCATGGAGAGTGATGACTTTTGATTCCAGAGCCCTTTGTTGTATGCCTATATGGCATTTTTGTACTATTTTGTATTGGATATATTTGATATTGTATGCCTATATGGAATTCTCGTAAGCCTATATGGCTATTTTGTACCTATATTATATACTTATATCGACATATATCAATGTATTCTTACATGGCTATTTGGTTAATACAATTTTTTTATTGACGGTGTCCATATTTGCATTATAATCCATTATTCAATAGATATAAGTTACGTGTATTCAAGTGTATACTTTACAACTTACGTGTATACATTGTGACTTGCGTGTATTCCAATGTATACTTTGCAACTTACATGTTTTCATGTGTATACCTTGTATTCATGCATATACTTTGTATTAATTTGCATATACTATCTATTCATGTGTATACTTCAAGGCTTCAACATGTTTTTAAGTACTCGTGCTTCCCTTATTCACATGTACATGCTTGAATTATTCACATGTATACTTATTAATTGGTTAGCCCTAGCATTGATCATTGTCGTCCTTCATGGTTTGTCTTGAATATTAATTGACTGATGCTAAAAAACTTTATTAGTCGACGCTAAACAACTTCAATATTTCTAGGAATACTAGTAGAGTTACAAATTCCAAAATTGCACAAATTGAAAAAAAAAGATTAACCGTAAATAAATGCACTGATCATTAACTTGATAATTGATTAAGAATGAGTATAAAATATATCAAGAGATGATCCTTCTAGAATGACAACTACCAACTAGAAAATAGGCAAAGTATTCCCAATACTTTGAAAGTAATAATCCACCCGAAATTGCAATGGGAGAGAAGGCTTATTTAAGATCCGTGAGAAATATATTTCCTAATGCTCCCTTGTTCTTACATATCTCAATTTAGTTTAATCCAAAGAGTTCTATGAAATGCTTTATCTAAAAGCAAAAAAACACGTTTTCAATTGGTATTCCATGAAATATTTCATAAAAAGATTCCAATATATTTAATCCTTTGATTGGAACAAATCAATTAAGCAAAGTATATATAATCTTCATAACACTTGCAAAACATAATATTCATAGTAGATGAAGTAGTTAACTTATTGACACATTATCATACAAAAACTTATCTTGAATAGTCTTTAAACATTTTCACATCATAATCTTCATAGTGCAGAATAAATTGTTATGTTCTTGATCCATCACCATATAAACACGTCAAAAAATTTATATGTCAACCTTTTGCAATATTATTTGTTGTATAGGAAATGGAATCAGGAGAAAGCAAGTTATAATTTATAATAAAAATAAGAAATGGGCTCAACGGTGGAAACTTTATTTATCACACCAAATAATAAATGTACGTGAGAGCATCACTTGTTTCTCTTAGATTCCAATTTTCAAGCATAGCAAATCATTTCAAATGAAAATGAGAAAATGCTTCACAACCAAAGTTGTTAATTGAGGAAAAATAAAATGTTTTGAAGTTCCACCATTGTATGCATTTACAATTGGTTGTACATTGTTGTAAGGGAAAGGAGGATAATTGAAAAATGTCTTGTGCTTGCTAGACTTGAGGATGATCATATGCTTTTTGTGTGGAAAACTCAGACTTCTGAATATGTGTATGTTTCTCTTTTTGATTATTTTGCATGCCATCATAAGGGATCAATCCAGTTGAATATAGCTCAAAGCGATTCCGCGTATTTGGGTGTGAAAGAGGACCATGCATAGCATAAACATACCTATTGGGACACATTGGAGCAGTTTGTTTGGTCACATGAATTGCAAAATGAAAGTTGCACCACTTTACAACTTTACACTGCTTGCATTTGACACTTTTTCCATCAAGTAAAAATTGGATACCACAGGAAAATGACTCCGAGATAATAAAAATTGAGAGAGGTTATTGTAGAGGGGCCCAACACAATCATGAAGGCTCAGACAGAGAGTTTGTAAGCATTGCGGTTTTTGAGTAATAGCCTGTCAAAAATTGCTGCCCTTTTGAACTTTGGACTCTTAAGGGATTGATTTAGTTGAATGTAGCTAAGAGCAACTTTTTGTGTTTGGGTGTGCAAAAGAGGACCATTCCTAGCATAAACGTAGCCATTTAGACGCATTGGAACAGTCCATTTGGTCACACGAGTTGCAGAACAAAAGTTGCACCACTTTGCAACTTTACATTGCTTGCAATTAACACTTTTCCCATCAAGTCAAAATTGGACACCATGGAAAAATGACTATGAGATAACAAAAACTGAGAGAGGTTATTGTAGAGGTGTCTTACATGATCTTGATGCCTCATAAAGAATGCCCATAACTAATATGATATTTAGATAACATGCCGTCAAAGATTGTTTCCCTTTTGTAATTTGGATTGTTAAGGGAATTTGAATAGTTGCATTGACTTTTTGGATAAGATTCTCTTGGATGGCTCATAAATCTATATTTTCTACAAGGGGAAACCAATCAATTTTTAGCAGGTTACTTAAAAATAGGTAAAGTAAAAGAAGATGATAGAATTGGCATCAAACAAATTAATGTGCATACAAGTATAAATTAATAAGAACTAATGTGTAGACTTACAAATTAATCCAACGAACCATCTGGGTCTGCTCTACTCTTTATTGTGTCAAGTATTGCCTCATGGTTAGACTCACGGACCTTCCACAGGGTCTTGTTCAAAGGTCTACCCCCATATTTGGTCAAACGAACATTGGATGCCACAACAAGGTTTGAGTAATGGAGAATCTTACAATGCATTTCAAAGTCCTAATTTAACAACCAATGTTTAACACTGTTATGTGGGTACCTTCTAAGCCATGTTCCAATAACAACTGAGCCTATAGGGTATTTGATGTTTTCTCCATCTATAACTGGGGCCTCCAATTTCTTTTTGGCCTCAACACAACAACAGAAGTAATAGTATGTTCCCTCTTTGTTGTCTTCATTTTGAATAACTGCATAAACATGCATTGCATTGATATGTGCAACAAATCTCTTGAAATTAGTCAACATTATGAATACACTACAAAGTAAGATAATAATAGGAATTTCAAAAGCTAAGAAAATAGGTATATTACCTGGTTGAACTAGATCTGATACGTGGTCAAAGTCGACCGATGATTCCATCTATGTTAGTTCCAGTGTTGTCAGAGGGCGATAAGTGTGAAGTAGGCTAAGATAGCTTGTCAACCATTTGTCAACCCACTCCCCTGACTCACAATCATTCCAAGCTTGCATTGTACATGAAGAACAAAAGCATGCCATCTTCCATGTATTGATACTCTATGAACCTGCATCTAAGCTAAGGAAAGAGTGTAGCTCACTCAATCCTATTAGTGTAGAACAATCCTCATATGGTGCAATGTTAGTATCATCCATCAACCAAAAAAATCTACAAACTGAAGACATACCTTTATTACCTGGACCCATCGAAGCATTACACCACTCAATGATTGATTTGGCATCTGTCAACTTTGCACTATCTTTATACTTTAACTCTTCTCATGCTAATGCTCTTTTCACACATGCTTCTACACCATCATGCTCCCCTTTTCCATTCTTGGCCTCACTAAAGTTCCACATATACTGAACACCTGTAATGACATACATCCTTCTCAACCAGTAGAACATGCGTGAGTTCTTGAACTATGTTGCATAGTTATCTAACCATATTATATGCTGACCGCATGCTATGCCCCTCTGAGCCAAATCATTGTAGAACATCTAGAAGCAACCTTGCACAAACTTTGGAGAATGTGTGTGATCATCACTAATATAAAATTGATACTTCCTCAATACCTTCCTTTTGTCCTCTGTACTATCAACTGCATGAATGAATGCTATGTGAAAAAATATCGAAACCTATGTGGAGTTGTAATATTGTGATTGCACCTCATATTGTGGTTGTAGAGTGTAGTTCTCTGCAAATTCAACCACTGATACTATGCTGCAACTAGAAAGGTGTCCTTGCATAGCTTGAATTGTGTGTCTAGCCATTAGGCTCTATGGGTATGCCTTGCATACTTATACACTATAGTTTCATGAAACATGGACATAAACTGATACATTGGAATCTTCTGAATAACCAAATCACACCTTTTTTCTTGAGACCCATCTTTTTTAATGTATGCCATTGTTTTGTACTTCCTGAACTCTACTAGTTTTTGTCCCACCTCATCTGTGCTTTCCATATGTTGACATACTGGCATACGCTGCAAGCCACTGCAATGCTCACATGAACCATCCAAGCATGTTGTCCTATAGAATATTTGGCCATCCTCTATATGACTTAAATTTTTTGATAAGAACTCTCTTGAATATTTTGGTGGAGATTTTATGCCACAATCCTGTAGAACATCGTTAGTATGCAAATCTAAACATATAGGATGATAAACATCATAATGGTTAGAGAATTCAATATGTAGTCTACACCAACAAGTAGTGCATGTGTGGTTTATCTTGACATAAAAAGGTTTAAGAATTACAAAATATATTTGACAAATACTAATTTGAGCATAATCCTATTGAAATTTATGAAAAAATTGGGTTTGAGTTGTATCCGTAAAATGCTTTGGATGTGGCTCACGGTTCCAACTACTGATTCTCCTTCTTACCACATCCCTTTGATTAAACGATGGCCTTGTGTTATTCTTCCAATACTCTTCAATTAGTGTTCTCAATGCTTCAACAAATTTTTAATCTTTTCATGGTAGTCTCCCTGAGAATGCCCATAATTCATTTGAATCAGTGCCATCAATTCTTTGTCACCTTTGAACGACTCTTGATAAATATTTTCTAATAATTCTCATTTGTTCACTCATCTTTCTAATGAGACGAGCTCTCTTTGTTTGACTAACCAAAGTTGATGTAATGAAAAGTTGGGTGACATTAATATCCTTTGAGCACGAGGTATTACCCACACTCTCATAAGCATTCATTAGATTCTTCACAATAGTGTTTTCACTTGATTCATTCGATGTTCTCAACTCAAGAGTCTTCATGATATTTCTATACTTTATACCCTGCATCATTTCAAAAAATAGTTGACATTTTGCGGTCTCATTTATCCTTTCAAAGAAAAATTTCCAAATGTTATCAGCATATCTTCTACAAGTGCGTCTTGGAATCTTACCTTCCATGTGCTGCAAAATATGCTCATAAATATTAATCAAACACTTTGGATTTCTATGCAAAATTCTAGGTGGTGTTCTCCTAGGTACATATATCTTAATATTAGGAATTTCATCAATACTTAATTAAGGCGGGCTAGATTGCGTACCTTTGATCGAGGGTGGAGTAGAAGACATACCTTGAGGTTCACGTGGGGATGATGGCATACCTTCTTCGTCAAATCTGAGTGATGATGTACTCTCAACTTGAGGTGCGGTGGATGGTGTCCAACCATATTCACATTGCGGTAGATGGTGTCCCTCCATATTCACTTGTGGTAGATGGTGTCCCTCCATATTTGCTTGTGCTTAATGGTGTCCCTTCGTATTCACTTGCGGTAGAGGGAGTGTCTCTAACTACAGTATCCAAATTTGTCTTACCACGATGCTTTCTCATTCATGCCCTTTGTGCTGCAAATGCTTGTTCTCTTTTTGATGTGAGGTTCCTCTTCAATTGGCTTGTTTTCTTCAATCGTATCCAATTTATTCTTTTCACGATATGCCGCCATCCATTCTCTCTCATTTTATTTTTTGGTTTCATACTCTTTGTCTATTAGTTTATTCCTTGTTCATTTCTTCGGCATGGTAGATAATTTTACCTATAGCATGGTAATGAGATGAATATTAGTTCCTAAAAAATGTATCCATTCAAATAAATGAAATATATGTCATTGAAGGCTTCATAAAAAATACTTACAATCATTCTATAGAAGAGTATTTCTAGCATAGACAAAGGTCACATGAATTTTTTTGATGGAATTCCTTAAGAAATGTGGTAATGTGGCATGCCATGATTGCAAGATAGGCTCAAAATGGAAGCATGGACAAGGCATGTCAACTCAAATTCCTTAGCAAGCTAGTGGAGCATTGGCAAGCTAGCTCACTCACTAGCTTGTCAATGTGGCATGGTTAACAAGGTAAGGGTAGTGTATGCCTCATAGAATTGTGTATATTACCATGAGTCCCCAATTCTATGAGGCATACGCTTCCCCTACCTTGTCAACCCTGTCGCATTGGCAGGCTAGTGAGTGAGCTCACTAGCCTACCAATGCGGTAGGGTTGAGAAGGTAGGGGCAATGTATGCCTCATAGAAATAGGGTCTCACAGTGATTCACGAGCCTGCCAATGTGGTAGGGTTGAGAAGGTAAGGGTAGCATATGCCTCATACAAATGGGGTCTCATGGTCACCATGAGACCACATATCTATGAGGCATATGCTACCCCTACCTTCTCAACCCTACAACATTGGAAAGCTAGTGGAGCATTGGCAAGCTAGCTCATTCACTAACTTGCCAATGTGGTAGGGTTTAAAAGGTAGGGGTAGTGTATGCCTCATAGAAATGGGGTCTCATGGTGACCGTGAGACCCCATTTCTATGAGGCATACACTACCCCTACCTTCTCAACCTGGTGTAGGGGCACCAAGTCCACTTTTTGTGAATAAGGTCATGTAATAGGTTTTAAGGTACTTTTAGTCTAATGTTATTCAATAAGGTCATAATAGACCATTGGTAATGTAATTTGAGTCTTTAGGGGTTTATTGTGTAAATGTTGCAATTCTTGCAAAATGTTGTCAAATGCAATATTGTAAAAGTGCAAAAAAATGCAAAGTGTGGGAGACCAATGGTCATGGGGTTCAAGTGTTGGTTGGAGTCAGTTGGATGGGTTAGTTTTTGGTGTGTCAAGTTTAAAAAGGCCTTGAAAGGTTCAAAGAAAGGTTGGAATGATTGTATTTGAAGTTGAAACAATAACAAAACACTGTTTTCCCTTGCCTTTTACTAGTAATTTGTTGTTGGAGACCTCTGTATGGGTCTGTACTAAGTTTTTTTTCTCTAATTTTTTTTAATCTTGTGGGGGCATGACTTAAGAGAGTTATGGTTTTTTTTCGCGTTTAATTCATGAATTTAGAAGATTTTTATTGCAATCTTTTTGGGAATGGGTCTGTAAACCCTATTTTGAGGGTTTGGTGTAACAAAATGGGTTTTTAGGCCATTCCACCTGGTGCAATTTGAAATAACTTGGTGGAATGACATGGTTAGATGTAGGATTTTATTTTTAAGTGGTTTCTCAGAGCAGGAAGGGTAGTTTGTAGAATTTGGAATAATGCCCTAGGTGTTTATAATCAAGTTTTGAGCCAAAATGGTGGCTAAGAAGAAAAGTTTGATGAAATTACAGTGTTAAAGGATGGGAGATGGTTGAAATAGCATAGGAAGACCTTAAATGATGTGTTTGAAGTGTTGGAAAAGTGGTTGGAGGTTTAGAGAATAGAGTTTCTATAAACCCTCATTGTGTAAGCCTAAATAGGCCTAAAATAAGGGTTTAGTGGTTTGTAGACTTGGTAGGAATTTCTCTAGTTAAAATTTGTTGATTCAATGTATTTGGAGTCTAGTTGAGGTTTGGGAATGAAGTTTTGTGATTGGGGTGGAGGTTACATAGTAGTTGTTTTGTAAAAGTGGCCTAATTTGGCCTCGGGGCAGCGTAGCAACAGTGATTTGTGGTTGATGGTCCAAAGTGACCCTAGGAGATTTTAAGATATGATAAAATATGCCTTAATGGGTATTTGAAATGCCCATTCTTTTGTGCATTTGGAGTTTCTTTTGGAAGTTGTGAAGAAAATTCTCTATTTGCAATGCTATAAGAGAAACTTGAAGGTATGATGAAATAAGGTCAAGTTGGGGTTTTATGAATTGAAGAATTGTTGGATTTGGTTTGAATTGTGTTGTTTTGAGGTTTGTATCCTTGGTCTACATCACAACCCTACCGCATTGGGAAGCTAGTGGAGCATTGGCATGCTAGCTCACTCACTAGCTTGCCAATGTGGTAGGGTTGAGAAGGTAGGGGCAGTATATGCCTCATAGAAATGGGTTCTCATGGTGATAAGTTTATCACTGTGAGAACCCATTTCTATGAGGCATATACTGCCCCTACCTTCTCAACCCTACTACATTGAGGTCTCACTCACTAGCCTGCCCATGCGGTAGGGTTGAGAAGGTAGGGGGGGCAGTGTATGCCTCATAGAAATGGGGTCTCATGGGACCCCATTTCTATGAGGCATATGTTTCCCCTACCTTCTCAACCCTACTACATTGGGATTTCACTCACTAGCCTACCAATGCAGTAGGGTTAAGAAGGTTGGGGCAGCATATGTATCATAGAAATGGGATCTCACGATGATGTATCTCACCATGAAACCCCATTTCTATGAGGCATATGCTACCCCTACCTTCTCAACCCTATTGCATTGGGGTCTCACTCACTAGCTTGCCAATGTGGTAGGGTTGAGATGGTGGGGGAAACATATGTCTCATAGAAATGGGATCTCATGGAGATCGCCATGAGACCCCATTTCTATGAGACATACATTGCCCCAATCTTGTCAACCCTACCACATTGACAGGCTAGTGAGCTCACTCACTAGCCTTCCAATGTGGTAGGGTTGAGAAGGTAGGGGAAGCATATGCCTCATAGAATTGGGGACTCATGGTGATGTATATCACCATGAGACTATATTTCTATGAGGCGTACACTGCCCCTACCTTCTCAACCCTATCGTATATGGCAAGCTAGTGAGTGAGTAGTGAGCTCACTCACTAGCCTTCCAATGCGGGGGGTTGAGGTAGGGGGCAGAATATGCCTCATAGGGTGGGGGACTCATGGTGATGTACATCACCATGAGACCCCATTTCTATGAGGCGTACACTACCCCTACCTTCTCAACCCTACCGTATTGGCAAGCTAGTGAGTGAGCTCACTATCTTGCCAAGCTCACTAGCTTGTCAATGCTACCACATTTTGCATACATTTATAGAAAAAAAATATTGTCAAACAATTCAAATACTTTGTCCATGCTTCGATTTTGAGCCATGATTGCAAGATAGGATGCACCTTTCCCCATGTTTCTAACTTAGCCTTGAATAAAGAGTCTTGAAATAGTGGAAAGAAGGATTAGAATCCCTTGTAGGTAGACTAATCAAGGAAACATTTAAAATATATCACAACATAAGTGATGAGGTAAGTTTAGAAATAGAGATGAAAACAAAAATAGTTTCAAAGATCTATCAATGTGGGAGGAATATATTCCAAATTTTTTGAGACATGTATGGAAAATTTGGTAGCATAGACAAGGCAATCAACTGCTTGGTATAACTATTTGAAAAAATACCTCAATGAAAGCTTTGAGAGTGGTACACACATCCATAATAAATGATTGAGAAATGATGGGTTATTTTACTTCCTTATAACTTATGTCATATATATGTGTATACAAAATGTGGAAGCATACACAAGGTAAGCAATTGTTAAATAACAAAATTCCTCAAAAAAATGTGGTTTAAAAATGCATTTGGTGCAAATGTATAGAATTGTGTAATTTAAAATGGTCATTGACAACCTAAGGTTATAATGAAAAACAAACAATGATCAACATGGAATATGCAAAATAACAAAAATGAAAGCAAGCCATAATAGAATGAAAGAAAATGTGTAAATACTTCACATACCTAAAAAACTAGAGTTTCAAATGGAGGAGTTCTACCCAATTATGTAGCCTTTGCTTCTTCTTTCTTCAAACTCCTCAACAATTTGACTTTTTCAAAAGCTTGTTCCCCTCTAAACTTCAATTGTATATCACTTTTGAATGTAATTCAGACTTGAATTGATATTATATGCCTTTCAACATGAATTTTTTTCTATTTGATGCAAAGGTGGTGGAAAGATCATGAAAAAGGTGGTGGAATGTGAAAAACATGCATGCATACTTCACAACATCACCAAAAAGCTACTATTTTTGGAGCATGCGTAGAACTAGGAGAATATGTAGAATGTGGGCCTTGAGATCATGAGTATATTGATTTTTTACCATTTTTAGAGCAAGCCAAAACGCACTCACATTATAACACGAGTGTGTTATAACTTGCTAAAAACAACCATATCTCT
>VDFB02000017.1:535182203-535253335 GCA_007258455.2 Sequoia sempervirens
ATTTCAAAATGAAATCTCTTTTAAGGCATTTTGTCAAGCAATTTGTGTGCCTTGTTTAAGCTTCCAAATTTTACATTCAAGTCTATTAGGGCATCCACAACTATGTATAACAAATATTTATCCTCAATTATGCTTTGGTGGATGTTCCTTCCCTATTCTAAATATCCCATTTTGGAACAGGCTAAAAGGATGTTGGGAAAGGTTGTTTACTTTGGCTTTACACCTGTCATTTTCATTTGCTTAAAAGTTTCAAAGGAAATTTCAACATAACCCATTTTGTGCATATCTTGATATCATTTTAGTCCATAAGACCACATTTTTATTAGGTGTTTCTTTAAAAATCCTTATAATCTCACTAAGGACGCCATTTTGTGCATATCATGCAATCAATGCAGTATAGGAAACCAAATTATTTTGAGGCATCACGTCAAAGAACTCCCATGCCTAATGTATAATTCCAAATTTTGTAGAAATATCTACTATGGTGTTGGAAACTACAACATATAAAATATAGCCCATTTCCATTATGATTTTATTGATGTCCATATCATGTTCAAAAGCTCCCGTTTTGACATAGTCTAGGTGTAGGGGGCTTGAAGTGAATAGTGTACTCAAGGAGCACTGGACCCAGTCCGAGTGTGGTGCAACAGGGTTGTACCCTTGGTATTGCAAGTTATGTGTGGTGTGAACACCAATGTGGGAGCCAAGGAAAGTCAGAGTGGTGATACGAGTTGGACACAAGGAGTCTATTAGACATAGAGTCTAGGACTCGTCCCAGGTCATACCGAGTCGAGAAGCCATCCGAAAAACCACTAGGCATTAGCTAAGCCATGAGGCACAATCCAAGTCCATAGTCAAAGTTGAGCTGGACGAGTTGCATTGGAAGCTAGGTGCTTGGTGTTAGTGTTGCAAGAAGTGCTGAGGTGAGTTGGGACAGTATGGTTCTAGCATGAAGGCCGAGTTACACATGGTAGCATGGGAAGAATGCAGTATGGAGCATAAAGGAGTGCCAAGTCATGCCAAGTCATGGATCAAGTTAAGTTAAGGTAGGTTGTGCCAAATGGGTGCAACTCTACATGGCGAGTTGGACTCGTCCAAGAGTTAGTCAGGCTAGATAAAGAGTTTGCAATGCAAAGTGAAAGACCCTATGGGCTATGAAGTAGTACATGACAGGAAAGCAGAAATGGGGGAATTCGCCCAAAGTCTGGTGTCATCCTACCACCTAGTGGGATTCGTACTAATAGCTTATATAGGGAGGTATGGTCGTTCGAAAAAAGCACCATAGGGATGCAATCAAGTGCACCGAGAGTTCACGACAAGATACCAAATGGAAAGGGTATCTCGTGCTCTTCCTTCTAGGATTGAAATAGAAGTAGCTCCCGCCTCAAGTCAAGCAAGTGGCTTAGGTGTTCATTATGGTTATTAGGGACGAGGAAAGACCTCGTTCTGCCCTAGCCATAATGGGAGAGGTTGTGTGGTGAACTCAACATCCCAAACCGTGTGGAAGTCAGTAATAGGGCCAGCATGAGATAGCTCTAAGGTGTGCTAATGAAGGGAGCTAGATGTTGGAACTCATCCCAAGTGATAAGGCAAAGTGAGATGCAAGGTTGGGTGAGCTACATATTCGAGTCGACAACAGTTAGTTTGGGATAGCCAAGATCCTAGTAGTGTTGAGTAAGATTGGAACTTATGTTGGGGGTTTCAGGAAGGTGATCTCATATGATCCTAGGGACAGAAGAGCGAAGGCTAGTTCTCAGCATTGGGTATGCAGAATCGAGGAGTCACATGATGTGAAGGTGCACTCCCTACAAGAAGAGCTGGGCCATGTCATGCAAGGCACACATTGGAACCACGAGTCATATCGAGTGTTGGTGTAAGCTTGGGGGAATATCTCAGTCCTCTTAGTAGGACCAAGTGAGGAAATTTAGGGCTGGACTCATCTGTATGGTGTACAACTAAAGCAAGTATGCATGCCAGTTATGTTGCTGGTCACCTAGGAATGGGACAACAAGGAAGGGATTTAGAAGATCCGGATTGGTATCATTGGTGAAAGATCTCATCAAGGTTGCATGGTGCAATAGGATGCTATTGGGAAGGGTGGAACCAAGCCATACTTGGGAAACAACTGAGTAGTTATCGCAAGATCAAAGGTGCGTAGTCCTTGAAGTCATTGGACCAAGTGAGTTAGGGATCTCAGACTCAATGCAGTAAGGAGGAAGCAAAGTCCTCAAAGAGCTAAAAGGGACTCATCGTGAGTTTGATGTTGGATCCAGGAGTGCACAGAGGGATAGTCTATGTGAAGAGCAAACTCAGAGTTCAAGGTGAATGGGTTTAGTAATCAATTGTCTTATGGGGGACATGAAGGATGAATAGCTCGGTGGAATCACCAAGTCTGTATAGAATGCAACAACTGTTCAGGAAAGTGAACAAAGTTAGACATGGTTGGACCATGCAAACAAAAGAGCTCATAGTAGCTCGCAAGTGCGTAATTCCGTGATGCACTTGCAGAAGTCAAGGGCCTCCAAGATGGAGGACTCGCAAGGAGAAGGTGTAATCTGAGAACTTGAAAGGGCTTGTCCACATGGGAGTCACGAGTATTGTTGAGCAGTTCCATAGGTGGTTAACTTCTCAGTGAGAATAGGGGCATTCGATCTGTGCTCTAGTCTAGCCTCCTGATAGTTGGTATCAAAGCGAATTACGTTGCTCTCTTCTAATACCCTGAGTTGGTATTGGAAGTGGTTTGAGTTTGTGTACTATTGGAGGAGGAAGGTTCCCTCCCTCCGAGCTTGACAAAGTCAGTCGATATGAGCTGAGTAAGGAATAGCTTCATCGAAGACTAATAAAGAGTCAGGCCTGGGTACATCCAGTAGGGGTGTCAAAGTCGTGAGGCCAATGTGGCTTCAAAGAGCAGGTTTGCATATGGAGTGGCAGTAGAGTACTGAGATGGGTTCCATTCCAGTAGTGCAGTCAAGTGTGTGAGCAGATCATGTGGTCCATCAGGGCATGGTCCAAAAGTTAGTCACTGTGAGGCAAGATAGTGCAAAGCATCTAACAGAGGTGCAAGACCGATCTAGATGAAGGGATTAGGATACATAGGTGATTCATGGTTGAGTTTCAGTGCAACACAATTTTTGGATCAAATTTGGGCATTTGTGCATCTCTTAGTCGTGGTTAGGGGTCTTTGGTCCTTTGAGATGCTAGAAGAGGAAAAATGGGACCTCTTTCATAGCGCGGGAAGGGGCAATGATGGATTCGTGCCCCGAAGTTATGTAGAACTTTTGCGGCAGACAAACATATGTGGTTTGGTTGGTGTGTTGCTAAAGTGGAGAGAAACAAGGAAATATTGCATGCTAAAGGTCTTAGTAGCTTATTTGTAGTGAAGAAAATGATGTGTATGTAGTGTTGGGACAGGAACCAATGCTAAGTTGGGTAGAACCATAGTGATGTGGGTACCAAGTTGATGTCACAAGTCAGCGCAGGAAGTCAGCCTAGAGAAGAGGTCACACCTGGGGTTTGGAACCTTGGAAAAGTTGCATCACAAGGATGTGCATCGGGGCGACCCAGGCTCGTATCCCTCAGAAGTCAAACACCATCAGTGTGGACTCTGGATAGAGGCAGGATTCGTAAACAAAGGTGCAGTTAGCCAACCAAACAAGTGGTTGCAAGTGATCCTCAATGGTGAGGAGTTGAAAAGGAAGTTGACATAACCTACAAGTTGGGTCAAGATGTCGCAAGTGCGGTGGAATATCTTCAATGACACATAAGCCAATAGAGATCTGAATGCGGTGTGAGGTGTTGCAGCGGTTTGGTGGATGTTCCCCTTAGTAGGAAAGGGGTACCTGAGACAAGTTCAGAGTACAGGGTGTAGGATCTTGACACCAAGGTCAGATCCAAGGTGAAATAGATGGGGGACCTGCACAAGGTAGTGTTCAGGGTGTAGGACCATTATCTGGGACATTGGATCCGAGCCGAAATCGAGTGGCGTCCAAGGTTGGAAAATTTTGTGATCGAAGTAGGTCGAGTCACAAGATGGTGAGTTAGGCTGGAAGATTCATAATGGAAGTAGACCAAGTCACAAATTCAAGAATACAAAAAGATAAAGGCTTCAGAGCTGAGCTAGTTCATAGAGGCAAAGGTTAGTTGAGCTTTTGGTGCAGCGTAATGGGAACAAGATGGGTGTAAAGGTGTCAGATGATGGACACAAAAGACGTTCCATGGAAGCATTATGGGTACTCAGAAGAAACAAGGCAGATGTGAAAGGTGCACTCAGTGTGGATGAAGTATGCAAAGCAAGGGTGTCGAGGTAGACACCAAGGCAGACTCCAAGAGTTTGCAGAAGTACACCAAGTGAGGTGGAAAAAAGTATGATAGAGTATTGAAGGAATGCCAGAAACAAGACGTGTATCGACAGACATATGTTGTAAGTCTTGAGTTGCTATGACAGGTGAGAGACTCCAAGTAGTCGAGTGGGTGCACAACACGCCACGAAGCTATGCTCGAAAAGGGGTATACTGGTCAGAGGAGGACATGGTATTGAAGGAGCATAACGGGAAGACAAGATGGCATGACAAATTGAAGCTGTAAAGCTAAAAGTCGAAGGCGTGAGTTCAAGAAAAAAGTGTCAGAAGAGTGGTATTCTTGTTGACGGAGGCTAGGTACTAGACCTGCACAACAGGGTTGATGTAGTGAGCTTTCAGGGGATGCTAGAAGTGGCTGAGCAGTAAAGGTTGTCCAAGTAAGGATGCAAATGTTCTTAGTAGGAGGCAGCTCAGTGAGTTAGTCAAGGTAAGTAAAGACCTTGCAAAGGTGTTGCAATGTCAGGGACACTCAACCCAGCTTCACTTCAGAAAGAGACATAAGTCTAAGTGCAACGTTTAAGATCCCAACGATAGGTACGTAAGTCTTCATCAGCAAGCAGTTAAGGATGGTTTTCACGTCAGTATGTTCGGCGTTGGGGATGTCGCCTATTTTTAAGTTGGAGAATGTTAGGGGCTTGAAGTGAACAGTGTGCTCGAGAAGCACTAGACCCAGTCTGAGTGTGGTGCAATAGGGTTGTACCCTTGGTATTGCAAGTTATGCGTGGTGTGAGTGCTAATGTGGGAGCCAAGTCAAGTCATAGTGGTGATGCGAGTTGGACACAAGGAGTCTATGGGACATAGAGTCTAGGACTCATCCTGGGTCATATCGAGTCGAGGAGCCATTTGGTGAACCATTGGGCATTAGCTAAGCCGTGAGGCGCGATCCAAGTCCGTAGTCAAAGTTGAGTTGGCCGAGTTGCATTGGAAGCTAGGTGCTTGGTGTTAGTGTTGCAAGAAGTTCTTAGGCGAGTTGGGACAGTATGGTTCTAGCATGAAGGCCAAGTTACACATGGTAGCATGGGTAGAATGTAGCATGGAGCATAAAGGAGTGCCAAGTCATGCCAAGTCATGGTGAGTTAAGTTAAGGTAGGTTGTGCCAAACGGGTGTAACTCTACATGGTGAGTTGGACTTGTCCAAGAGTTAGTCAGGCTAGATAAAGAGTCTGCAATGCAAAGTGAAAGACCCTATGGGCTATGAAGTAGTACATGACAGGAAAGTAGAAATGGGGAAATCCACCCAAAGTCTAGTGTCATCCTACCGCTTGGTGGGATTCATACTAATAGCTTATATAGGGAGGTATGATTGTTTGAAAGGAGCACCATAGGGATGCAATCAAGTGCACCGAGTGTTCACGACAGGATACCAAATGGAAAGGGTACCTCATGCTCTTCCTTCCAGGAGTGAAATAGAAGTAGCTCCCACCTCAAGTCAAGCAAGTGGCTAAGGTGTTCATTATGGTTATTAGGGACGAGGAAAGATCTCGTTCTGCCCTAGCCATAATGGGAGAGGTTGTGTGGTGAACTCAATGTCCTGAACCCTGTGGAAGTCAGTAACAAGGCCAACATGAGATAGCTCTAAGGTGTGCTACCGAAGGGAGTTGGATGTTGGAACTCATCCCAAGTGATGAGGAAAAGCGAGATGCAAGGTTGGGCAAGCTACATATTTGTGTTGGCAATAGTTAGTCTAGGATAGCCAAGATCCTAGTAGTGTCAAGTAAGATTGGAACTTATGTTGGGGGTTTCAGGAAGGTGATCTCATATAAGCCTAGGGACACAAGAGCGGAGGCTAGTTCTCAGTATTGGGTATGTAGAATCGAGGAGTCGCATGATGTGAAGCTGTACTCCCTACAAGAAGAGCTAGGCCATGTCATGCAAGGAACACATGGGTACCACGAGTCATATCGAGTGTTGGTGTAAGCTTGGGGGAAGATCTCAGTCCTCTTAGTAGGAACAAGTGACGAACTCTAGGGCCAGACTCATCTGTATGGTGTACAGCTGAAGCAAGGATGGATGCCATTTACGTTGCTATTCACCCAGGAATGGGACAACAAGGAAGGGATTCAAAAGATCTGGATTGGTATCATTAGTGCAAGATCTCATCAAGGTTGTATGGTGCAACAGGATGCTATTGGGAAGGATGGAACCAAGCCAGACTTGGGAAATAACTGAGTAGGTATCGCGAGATCAAAGGTGCATAGTCCTTGAAGTCATTGGACCGAGTGAGTCAGGGATCTTAGAGTCAATGTAGTAAGGAGGATGCAAAGTCCTCAAAGAGCTAAAAGGTACTCATTGTGAGTTTGATGTTGGATCCAAGAGTGCTCAGAGGGATAGTCTGTGTGAAGAGCAAACTCAGAGTTCAAGGCGAACAGGTTTAGTAATCAGTTGTCTTATGGGGGACACGAAGGATGAATAGCTTGATGGAATCACCAAGTCTGTATAGAATGCAACAGCCGTTCGGAAAGTGAACAAAGTTAGAAATGGTCAGACCATGCAAGCAGAAGAGCTCGTAGTAGCTCACAAGTGCATAATTTTGTGATGCACTTGCAGAAGTTGAGGGCCTCCAAGATGGAGGACTCGCAAGGAAAAGGCGTAATTCTAAGAACTTGAAAGGGCTTGTCCACATGGGAGTCACGAGTATAGTTGAGCAATGCTACAGGTGGTTGACTTCTCAATGAGAAAAGGGGCATTTGATCCATGCTCTAGTCCAGCCCCCTGACACTAGGAGTATGCTAGCATAGGTTGTGGAATTTAGTTTTACACCTGCTGCTTGCTTTTGCTCAAAAGTTTCCAATGTGCAGTTCATTTGAAACAAGAGTAAAAAGAAGTTTCTTTGGCTCTATCCTTCCACCTGCTAGTGATGTTGAATTCCTAAAAATCAAACAGGTTGTAATGAGGTGTTTGGGTGCCATTTCCTTGGGAGATTCAACCCACTCATGCATTTATCCTTTGGTCTATGATTTCTATGTGAGAAAGAGAAAACTAGAAATTGCTTCATCATATTTTTCAGCTCAACAATCAATAGACAAAACAGTTTCGATCATCTCCCATGGTACGGTAGATGCTCTAGCTGTTGATCGCCAAACTTAGCTTGATCTTATTCAAATAGGATACACCTTTGGCGTAAATGATATCTTTAATTAGATATAAAATTGTAATATTTTGATGTAGTGTAAGATGACTTGTTCTCTATTCTGGTTAAATTCTATGGCTATAATGATGCTCTCTACTTTAACATTTAGGTGTTCAACAACAAAATCATCATCAACCATCTTCAAAGAATATAGATTCTTCCATAGAAAAAACTTATTAATCAAGGATCTAACCTAGTATAGATTCCCCAAATTTTGGTAGATTTTTCAATGAAATTTAATACCACATACTTTTCTAAGTAAAACATAATAAGGTTTTTTTCCTTTCTACCCAACATTTCCCAATCATCTAGTGACATTGTAGCTAGTTTGGATCCAAATACTATAGCCCACATATCTCAATCTATGAGAAAATACTTCATCTTGAGTTTCCATATCTCAAAGTTAGTGTCATTAATTTTTTCAATCTCTAGTCTAGATGTGATTTCTATTTTCCCTCAAAAAAAGATCTTTGTATATACTCCATTCAAACCAAGATTAGTACAAAAAGCCTTGTTCCTATTGTACCTAAGGTCAAAATGATTAGGCTCTAATATTGGAAATAAAAAGGAAGCTAAAGTAAAAAATGATTCCTACACTAATCTAAAAGGAGAGATGAATATAGATTATAATCTAAAATAATTTACAATAAATTAGCAACATAATACAAATCATTCAACATAAAAAAAATTGTATCTTGGGAAACCCTTTTGAGAAAATAACTAACATCCAAATTCTAAACCAATGCATTAATACAAAAAAATTAGTTACAATAGAATCTAGTCAAGGATCCTTCACATGGGACAATACCAACACTCAAATGTAGAATAATATATTGACATCACAATAATACCTACAAAATTCACTATGTAAGCTTCATCCCAACCACTTAATAAATAGAGAAACTAATTCATAACACCACCAAAGGGGAATAAAAAAAGCATGAGGTAATACCACCCAAAGTAACACCCAAACACCCAAGTAAAATTACAACACCCAAAACCTAAGAAGAGGCCTCACACTAAATATAGCACATTCCTAAGATTTGTTATAAGAATATGTTGTAACACACCATAGTTATCCTCCCAACTTGGGCACTCTAATTTGTATTATTCAAATTATTCAAATATCATTTATGATAATCATAAATCATAATGACATGTCATAGGTTGGTGTTTTTTCTTAGTCAACATGTGTAACTCCCTCTTATGACTCTGTTATGCACCATAAATGCTCTTTCATTTTTGACATGGGGGCCTAACTTTTAGATGCCATAAATTTTGATCTTGGAAGTTGATTGAGCCCTTTTTTTAAATTGAAGATCTTGGAGAGGTCCATGCTCATAATCCACTTTAGTTGATTAATTAATTTTGATAATTTTTTGACTAAAAGATGACCTCTATGTACCCTAAAAATTGTATTTTAATGTTTTCAACATTAAGATGCAAGGTTAAGACACATTTTCTAACAATTATCAAGTTAATGTCCATGTTGTTGAGATTATAGTAGTGATTTATGCTACATGGAGACTCATCACTATACCTAGATAGAACTTGATCGTATTATATTCCTACAAGTGATCATAGTTCTATCACACTAGTAGAATCAAGCAAATATAATATCTTCATAATAGAATGGGGTCATATTACAAGATTGTATCAAATGCACAATTTTGCATTACCATAATTAAGTAGAGTATTTTGGTCACTTTGAATATATTCATAATTTCTAACCCTTCTCTCTTTCTCCACTTTACACTTTTCATAAAGAATTGTAGTAACTTGTGATTTGTGTCTATTTCACATGTGTGATAGAAGCTACTCATTATATATTTTTTCTATATTTTGCAAGTTATTATGGATCACTATCAAAACAATTAGAATATAAGAATGACCCATTACTTTACATGGACCAAACACCCTTTTGAAATGTGTTATTATTTATATTCTATGTATGGTTGAGAATGATCATAGTCTTTGAAATGAATTTTTATGTTAGATTCAGATGAACCTCAAAGTGGGGGAAAAAGGGTACATGCATGGTGATGTGAAACATTGAGTTTCATGAAAGGATTACAAACTTTGGTCTAGATGAAAGCTTTTCTCTATCCCTAAACCTCTCCTAACACTTTAATGCATAAAATCCCTCACAATATCAAACTCACCTAATACCCCAACATCAATCTCTCACTCACATGGTTAGTGATGTGATGGAATAGGTGCAATAAATATAGGAAAAAAGTGACCAAAATAGGCTAAAAATGTTCTAAAATTCCATGTTTTTACCAAGAATGTAAAGCTACTCCCTTGAACCCTATAAGAGGTACTGCCCCTTGACTTTGTTGATGGTTTTTTCCCTTGGTCCCCTACTTTTTTGTAGGAATTTATTTTTTTAAAAAGGAAGGATTTGCCATGGTAATTAATGTGCTTACCTATTATTAACCAAGATTCACATGACTTTTTACAAACTTGTAGTGTTGTGCATAAATTCTCCAATAAGATTAATATTTTTTTCATAAAAAGGAAAGATTCACCAATCAAAACTAATAGTTTTTAGAAAGGGAAGCTTTACAAATTTTTATAGATTTTCTTAGGGGCTCTTTTCCTAAAGTTATCGCTAGTCAATTTCCATTTTATTTTGGGTCCATTTTGATAGAATGATAATACAATTACATATTGACAAGTCACACTCTCTTGTACTAATTTTGGCTCAGTGTTGAATTTGTCTCCCTATCCAATTACATTCAACCATCCTATCCCTTTTTGCACACATTTCTATACCATTTACACATCATTTGTTTGGCTATATCTACCACATAGCCACACATTTAATCCTTCCCTCAAAACTAGCACTTTATGTCCTAAGCCAATCTTAAATAGATTAGGATTGACCCCAAAATTAAAATATTCAATTTTAAATTCTTGAGTTCCAACCCTTTTCCACCAATTGTTGTGAGCTGACTTGACACATTTTTTTTAAAACTATTGTTATTCCTTAGAATTTAATGACATTTTTTTTGTGTAATTAAAACATATAGAAAGATATATATTGGAACAAGAAGAAAATGACTAGAGCATATTTAATTTCTAAGGGACAAATATTCTTAGGCCATCTATAAGTATGTGTGTGTTGTCTTCAATTAGCCTTTAATGGGAGGTTGATCTAGGAGTTGACTTGACCTTATTAATTTGACAATCTCCTCTAAGGTGTTTTTCAACACTGCTTTGATAAAATTAGACACAAAACAATGTGAAGGAGAAGACCTGTACTAGTTGTAATTTTTTGTCAAATCATTCTTGTGTGCCACAAATCATTCTTACACATTAACTTATTTTGGCAATGCTTGGGATCAATCCTAAGGTCCACTTAGATTTTATCCATATTGGGATTGTACATAACCCAAAACATTTCATTTGTTGTCAAAGAACTAATTTTGTACCTGAAATTTGAATTCTACACAACATTGAATTTTTTTTGAATCATTATTCCTAAAACTAAGTGGTACCTATCTTCTTGTAAGTACTTGCCTTTGGAAAATACTATTGTAACCAGTATTGCTTAAGTGACTATTATTAATTATACCCATCAATCTTATATATTCAATTTTTATTTAAAACAAATATTTATGTTTTTCTAAATTTATATACAAAGTTTTTAACTTAAAATATTTAATTTGATTAGTTGTAAAGCCTCATCTCTTATTACAACATTGATGTTGTTTAAGACATGTCATTGTTAACTTTATACAATTTAAACTTATTAATATATCTAATTGTAGAACATAAAGTCTGATACTTTTGTTTCATTATCCCCTATGTTTGAGACAATGTTTGTTCATATCAACATCACATCTATATTTATTTACTTCTTGCCTATGAAATACCCTAAAAAAATGGCAATGTCTATGTAGAGATTAGGATTCATATTAATTAATTGAAAATAAAAACATGTATTATGATTTGCGATTAATTAATCAATATAGTCAAATGTGCTGAAAAATATTGGACTTATGACTTTTTAATCCCTTGCATTTAGAGCCTTGGAGGTGATTGCATGTAAAAAGTTAAAATTGGGTATTTAAACCATTTTTTCTTATATGATCGAATATTTAATGAAGTTTGTTAGATGTACTAATGTTAGCACAAGTATTTAAAATATTTTTGAATTTTTAAAATGATTTAAATTAATCATTGTTAATTATTGAGATTATAACACAATTTTCTAAAATCATATAATTTTTTTAAATATGATAATTATAAATTCAAATCCTATTATTAATATAATTAATATATGAATATTAACATTTACATTAAATTCTTGATTATAAAATTAATATAAATATAAATATATTTTGTATATATTGATTATATTTATATAATATTATTATACTACATAAATATAATACAATTAATTTTTTAATATAAAAATATCAAAGTTTTAAAATATTTAATAATTTTGTAAATATAACTATTAATAACGTATAATATAATATTTATTACACTTTAAAATAAAACATAAAAAAATTAAATTAAAACTTATATAAGATATTATTAATATATTTTATTAAAAATAATAATTAATATAATATATTATATATTAAAATGAGACAATGTAGTGCTCCCATATATCCGACATTTTTTTCTTACTTTTTCTTAGCAATTTATAGGTCGATTTCTCTACGACATTTTTCCACACCATTACACTAATCAAGGGGGGGTTGAGGTATGACGTGTAATCAAATCTTTACAATTCTTACACATTTCCACCTGAGTGGGAAGATTGCAAAGAAATCCAAACAAGTAATCTGTTTTAAAATTATTTAGCTGTTCAGTGTGCCACTAAGGGATTCCCACTAGTTTTTGATAAGATAGAATGCAATCTTTGCTTTTATATTATCATGATCAATGGGTTACACTCAATTTTCAACTTGTTTATTACAACTAGTTGGATATGGTAATTCTCATAATGTGGCTTTGCACCTTCTCAATCCACCATGACTTACCTTGTCTCGCTCTTCCTTTCATCTCAGGATATCCTTCCCAGTCCTCGTGTTGCTTAACACTATCCTTGCATTATTGTGTATCCTCAACAATGTTATCATCATCAATCCATCAATTGAATCCAATCAATCCCTCATCATCTTGGGATATCCATCCTAATCCTTGTGTTGCTTAACACTATCCTTGCATTTTTGTATATCCTCAACAATGTTATCATCATCAATCCATCAATCAAATCAATCAACCTTAGCTTGTTTTTCAACAAAATCCCAAAATAGAGTACTAATATCATCACATGTATCCATATCCAAATTGTCAAAATCATGCAAAAATCCAAAAACATTCAAAACATATCAAAATCCCAAAACAGGTCAAAAAGTTAGAAAAACATCAAAAACACACCATCCGAACTACGTCATCTCTGAGTTTAAACATAGGCAAGGCTAATCTTTGATCAACCCTAGATACACAAAAACACAAAAACATTCGAAAAACACAAAAACATTCAAAAAACACAAAAAATCCAAAAATATTCATAAAATCTCATAAAACCCAAAAACATTGGAAAATTTGAAAATCAAAACATTTGTAAAACATCTCAAAAAATCCAAAAATCAGCCTCAAAACATTGCAAAAACATCAAAAACATCCAAATATTTGAAAAAATTCATTCGTCTCATCTCACTTTCACCCACAATAATCTCATCTATAATAAACCAATCATCACCTTCATCCTTTGGAAAAACAAATAGAAATAACCACAACAATCAACAAAAGCAAACTTCAAACGCAAAATCAGAATTGAAACAAGGGTATGTGCAGGATCATCATAGAAAAAACAGGCCCTTAAGTGACGAAAAATTCAAAAAAATCAAAGTTAGGAAACTTGACATAAAAATTTGAATAAGTTATCTATATTATTTCAAAAATGTGTAAGAATAGAATCTGTAGAAAATTGAATTAAGTTTCTAAACTACTAGGTTTATTTTAAAAAACTATTTGGTGAAAATTTGAAATTTCAATGCAGTAGTACTTAAATTTTAGGGAAAAAATAAGTAGGTGTTTGTCCTGACCACCCTAACCACAATAAAATGATAATATTCTTTTATAAGATTTTAGATATAAGTAGAGGACTCATGTCTCGATTTGATGCATATTTTTTTGTACATTTTTCCAAGGTAAATAATTAATTATGAGTTTTTTATTACAACTTTAAAAAAATATAAAAACACGTATGTCTAACCACCTTAACTTGGTCAAAACTTCATGAAATTCAATTGTTTAAAAAAAAAAATATTATAGTATGCAAAGCATAGAATGTGACACATGTTTCAGATTTAAAAAATGTGATACCGTTTGAAAGCTATAGATGTTTTTCAATCAGCCTGTCAATTAAAACTTTAGTCAATTCAAATAGAAAATGAATAATAATTATTTATTAAATTCAAAGTAAAGAATAATTTATATTGGTGGAAAGCTGAGAATCTCCTTTAAAAGCCCTTTTCATTTCATCAATTTTGGGTAAAAAAAAGTCGTTAGCCACATACCCTACACATACCCATCATATCACCACGTTTTGGCCCATCATGACCCTGCACATACCCACAACAAAATTTTAAATGCGAAATCAAATTCTTGATCATTCACAAACATGTCAATCGACATTATATCAATAGCCTTTCAAAATAACCTACCAACTTGCCACCATCCACTAACATGTCCTAGGATGCATCCTTCCTACAATGGGCATTGTCTTTGGAAAAATCACTTTGGATTCTTATTCTAATAAAAAAAATCCCTTTGGCTAAAGGTATGCAGAACATTGGCTTGTTTGTGTACTTGATCTATTCTTTTTGATTTATCTTATTGCACTCATTCCAATGACCTCTCGATGATGTCTAATCAAAGCGATTTAGAGAGAAAGGAATGGGGCATCAATCATTATCTTTTTGTTTGTTGTGCTTGTTGGATGTTCTTGTAATATAACTTGGTGAATACTTGCTTTGTTAGGTGCATCCTAGCAAGGTTTCTGTATGTTAATTATGAATAGGGATACTCCTATATGATTGTTCAATCAAAGTCCATCACACTAGGTGCAACGCCATCCTGGTTATTTATACCTTGATACATAGTGCCTATGTGTGTTATCAAACATAAGGTAAGTAGCCCTTTTAAAGTCCCTATTCCTGATAAGAAAATCATCCATCTCTCATCATCATAAAGTTGGCTTTTTGAAGCCTCTTGTCAACATCTCATTTCTTCTTTCTTCTCTCCGTGCTAACAACATCCATCTTGCATCCAAAAATCATTAGCATACACAAATCTCATAATCATAGCATATCACATCATCCATCCCGTCCATCTCACATGCATTGCATTATTATTTTAAGTTGTTTAGGATAATATATAGATTGGTTATTATAAGCATCTTAAAATTTTTAGCATACTCTATAATGCATATCATATCATATAGAAAGCATTAATCATACCACATGCATTGCATCTTCATCATTGCATAATATAGATTGGTTATTCTAGGCATCTCATAAACCATACATTTATCATGGCACAACATAATCATAAAAGCATCATCATAGATCATATCATGTGCATCCATATCATCCATGCATCATCATATCATCCATTGCATATAAACATCAAAATCATCTCATAAATATATCATCAATAATGTAACTGTCATGGTACAAAATCAGGATCAAGTGTGTGTAATATATCAAAGTAGACATGAGGTTACCCATGGTTGATGAATGTCTACATCAAAAATTTGAGCTAAACTAATCTTGAACCTCTTTGTCACGAGATTGACCCTCAAATTGAAATTTTTGCTCGATCTCTCCAGGGGGCATTGTACCAGCATAATTCTTTCGCTGGGGCAACAGTGGGGCATTAAATTTTTATTTTTTTTTTGAAATTTTACCATGGCAAGTTTATTCTTTGAACCAATGCAACAAGTACTTTACTTCAAAGAGGGGAAAAATGTAGACACGTAAAATATACATGCACCTAATCTGGATTCACTAATTTTATTTCGTCCTCAATCATCCCTCTACTAACCATTTTAATCATCTTCATCTGATTAAAATTCATCATTTTCCCTCTGTAATTAAATAAATCATATTTTGTTTGATTAAATCCTAAGTCATCCTCCTTAAATTAAATAAATCAATTTTATTTAATTATCTTCAAATGTTCTCGTATTTAATTAAATAAATCAAATTTATTTACTTAAATTACTAATGCATCAATTTTCTCCCATGTTTGATTTAAATAAATCCAAGTATCTAAGTCAAAAGTCAAAATCACTTAATCTTCACTTATATTAATCAAATCATGATTAATGCTAATCATAATCACTCCAATTCTCTAGATTTTGCAACTTGTGCACATAAATCAATTTAATTGATTTATTAATTCCTCCTTTTCATTCAAAAATTTATCTCAAGTGGAATATTCCTCCATTTCAAATCTCCCTCCCAAATGTCTTGTCCTCCAACATAACATTAACTCCTCTTACATTGTTTCTTACATGTCCCCCGCTTGGCATTCAAGACTCTTTCTTCTCCATCCAACAAGTCAACTTTCAAATTTCAAATTTGAACCTAATAGCATTTATCATGCACATTGATCAAAATATGCACAACCTTCCTCCATTAACATGTTGACAAGTGACATCTTGTCATTGGCTCATGTTTTGTCCCTCATCCTCCATGTTTTGCATTCTTCCATCCTTCTTATGGTTATAAATAGAGGCCTCCTCTATTGTATTAATCCTACATAATCTTCTCCACAATCTCAGTCATTTGAATCCACATCCGTCATCTAGAAGCTTATCAAGGATTGGGAAAGGGCTTCTTTCCATATCAAAGAAGCACCAATCCAATATGAGATAGGGTTTGATTCATGTTATTATGTGTTTTATTTAGCTTCCTTGCTTCCTTTGATTGCATACTTAACATGATTCAGTATTTCATAGAGATGTTTTGGTTTGCTTTGTTTTAAATGATAATTTACTAATGTTTGTTTTTTTTTGAGCAAAATGCAGAAAAAAAGAATCTACAGATGGTACTATTCAGTCTTAGTCACATTTACATTTGTTATTGATTGAGTATGCTTGTCTACGATTAATAAATATCATTTTCAGAATGATATCATATTTAGAAACAATTTTCAGTACACCGTTGGTGCTTGCCATGGTTATATAGTAACCTGCTTCTTGATTGCTTTAAGCCTTTTTAAGTTTTGCTTATGAACCAATTGCCTAAATGCTTGTATTAGCGGTCAGTGGGAAGGTTTGTGAAACCTCGTCAGAGACCGATAAAGGTTTCTAAACCTTTTGTAAACTCTGACATAAGCAATCTTCTCTTGTACATTTTTACCTCTTCAAATATAAGCGATTTTTAGGGTGGTTTTAAGAACTTCGTTAGGGATCAACAACACCTTAGAAACTTGGATAAATAAAACATATTTAAACTTTTTCATAAGGAATCGACATGAGAAGAGGTTATGATAACCTCGTTGGTGACCAACGAGGTTCACAAAATGGGAAAATACTGATAGAGCTTATACTTAAATTTTTTTATGGTAGATACATAAGCTTTAGGTCATGTGACTAGATCTTAGGTAACAAGGTGTTTATCCAATTTCCAAAAAAATAGATTCTAAAATCTGAAACTTACAATTTGAATTTTGATCATTAAAATACTGCCAAAAACATATTTTAATTTAGGTCCTGGCTCATAAAGGGGATCCATTCACCCATGGGTGAATGGATCTTGGCCTATACTTAGATAGGGCACACATGATCCAAGGAAATTTAATTATTAAATCCATTTATTTAATGTTGGTTCCCCTTTTAGAAAATGATAAGAATAAGACTTTGGAATGCATAATTTGGTAAATTAGAATCTTAATAAAGTAATAAATTAAGGGACCCAAACATAGTGTGAAATTGTAAAGGCATACAATTTTCTACACTACAAACCCAAACTTTCCTTAAAATACCATCAATGATGCTAATATGTACCTAGCTCCTCCCTTTGATGTGAATTCATAGGCCCACATAAATCACTATGGACAAGTTCAAGGGATTTAATTACCCTCCACATGCAGACCTTTCAAAATTGTCTCTATGTTGTTTTCCAATCATGCATCCTGTACACACATTTGTGTCTACCGTTATCTAAGGTAGTCTATCAACCATATTCATCATTGAAAGCATAGCTAAAATTTGATCTAGTTTAAGTGACCAAACCTTTGATGCCATAACTCACTTGTCGAGGATCTTGTAGTAATGTAACCTACCTTATCAAAATATGCTAAATATTTGTAGATTCCATCACTCTCAAATTCTATGACACAATTTTTAATCCATCATTAACGTTCTTGATTAGACACTTATTTGAATAAAAAACCACATTATAACCATGTTGAGTGATTTGACTTACTGAGAGAATTTTTTTTGTTAACTTAGGTACAAGATTCACATATTTTACTTCCAACTTCTTACATAATGTCCTTTCATTGAAATTGAACCTATTCCTTCAATTTCATGTGAACTATCATCCCCAAGAAATATCTTCAAGAACCTTTCAATTGTTCTAAAGAATTAAAGAAGTTTTTATTGTAGGTCATATGGTGACTAGTTTCTAAACTAATATACCATATGTTATTTGAGTTTCCTTAAGTAGATAAAGAGGCCATCATTATATTATGATCACCTTCTTGAGAAAAAAATTATTGCCTTCTTTGATAAAAATTTATTGGACCTCCTACATGTGATTTCCTAGCACATTGATTGAAATTTTATGTCCTTCTCCATAATTATAACATGTGATAGGTTTTTCTCTTTTTGAATTGTCTTTGTGATTTCTCCATTCATTTTATGCCTATTTAAAACTATGTTGTTGTTGATTATCCCTTGGTTGATTCCATTGCTTTTGATTATTTTTGTGTTGATTCCCTTGATTTTGATATTGATATGATTTATTTTGATTGAAGTTATTATATTTGCCTCTAGCCATAAATTCTTGAGATCTCTTACTAGACTCACTTGTGAAATTTTTAATCCTATCTTATTCATTCAACAAATCCCCATACAATTATTCTAGTGTGATATTCTCAAATTTTCCAGTTAACTCTAATATATGGATGAAGTTATGGTACTCATTTGGAAGACTTTCAATTAAAAAATCTATAATTTAAGAGTCTTTATATTCAACCTTCATCATTACAAGTTGATTTCTTAAAATTTTCAATTTTGTAACATGATCATTTATGCTATCTCCTCCCTTCATTTTCAAATAGGCTAACTTCTTTTTGATGTCCATCACTTTTAATTTGCTAACTTTATTTCATACATTGTTTGCAAAGTTTCCCATATTTTATTTGTTATTTTAAGATATTGAACATGAGACCTTATGCTTGGACTAATTTTCTATAGAATGGTATCTTGTGCATTCATATCTATTTTATTCCATTTTTCATGCTTGCTTTCATCTGTAGGTTTTTCTTCTATTGCTAGCTCTCATAAACCTTTCATTTGTACAATCAATTCCATCTCACATTTCCAATTTGCATAGAAAAATCCCCAAACGCACAAACACATATAGGCTTAAAATGAAGCCTCTACCAACACACATAATAAAATTTTGTGTTATTGTGTCTTGATGTTGACCTTTTTATGAACCAAATAAACAAGGACTTGAAAATTTTATGGCTTACAAATATGAAAGAGGTTTTCATCAAATTCTTTAACTTCAACCAAAATTATCAAATATTCCCCATTTTCCAACATATCACACTATGTGAACACACACCTTGCTCGAGGAGTATTGCACCAACTGGAAGGAGAGTGAGAAGATGGACGAGGAGAGCGATGAGATGGACAAATATAATGCTAGAGTACTAGACTCTTGTGGGAAGTCCAAGTTATGTGCATGAGGGAAATGGAGGCCCATCAAGGATACCAAGATGTAGGAGGTTATAGCTCAATATGGTCCTGAGAATTAGAATCTCATTGTAGAGAAATGATATGCTTGGATTTCACCATAACTTATTTCTTTTAACGGAGAAGAGAAACCGGTATGGAAGAAAATAATAGTTGTAGCTTTGAGAATCGATGCTTGCCTACCACTCTGAAAGAATATAGAAACATCATTCAACTCTTTCCATGCAATCCAAATCTTACCATATTTTCTGTGAAGTTTCTCTTCAACAACAGAAGAGTAAAACAAACAATAGATCACAAAAAAACTACACAACCTCATAGACCATGCAACTAACAACTCACAACTCACATAGCTTCACATAACATTAACGCTTATAGTGCTACCATGGGAGGGTGAAGATAGTTTGGATTCTCACCCTTACATAACTGCCAGTATACAACTTGCAATCAAACTAAAAGACTTCTCTTGCAGGTTGGCGCTCACCAATCTTTTCACCTAAGCTCTGATACCATATAAAATAAATAGAGAAATAATCAAAGAGGATTGGCTACAAAACAAAGCACTTAGCTATTTACATTCATATGAAAAATTTATAAAAAGCATGCATAACACATTACAGGCTACAATACGTAGCAATTGGTAGAGAATTAATTGTGAATCAATGAGGAATGATTGTAGGTGGCATGAGCCAGATGTAAGTGGTGGTGTAGGCGATTATAGACCCTATTGATTGTTTGCGCCAATAGAGTGAGTATGCTTAATTTATTCTAACAATAGCCACACATTTGATCCTTGCCTCAAACTTAGCACTTTGATATCCCAAGCCAATCCTAAATAACTTGGAATTGATCCCAAAATTAGAATATTCAATTTTAAATTCTTGGGTTCTGACCCTTTTTCTCCAATTATTGTGAGCTGACTTGGCACATGTTTTTGTAAACTATTGTTATGCCTTAGTATTTAATGACATTTTTTTGTGTAATTAAAACGTAAAAAGATATATGTTGGAACAAGAAGAAAATTACTAAAGCATATTTTATTTCTAAGGGACAAAAATCTTAGTATACATAATAATCATAGTGTACATCAGAATCATGCTAGGCCATCTATAATAATTATGTGTGTTGTCTTCAATTATTTGCTGAAAATAGTAAAATTAACCTTTAATGAGGGGTTGATTTAGGAACTTGACCATAGTGATTTGACAATCTCCTCTAAGGTGTTTGTCAACACTATGAAAAAATTATACACAAAACAAGGTGAAGGAAAAGAAATATTGGCTATAATTTTCTAACAAATCATTCTTGTGTGCCATAGATCATTCCTACACATAAGCATATTTTGACAATGTTTGAGTTCAATCCTCGGGTCCACTTATATTTGACCCATATAGATTTATAGGATTGTGCATAACCGAAAACATTTAATTTGTTGTTAAAGTACTAAATTTTTGTACCTAAAACTTGAATTCTACACAACATTAGATTTTATCTTGAATCATTATTCATAAAACTAAGTGGTACCTATCTTCTTATTAATACCTACCTTTGGAAAATACTATCGTAACCAATATTGCTTAAGTGATTATTATTTATTATACACACCAATCTTATATATTCAATTTTTTGTTTAATTTTTTTTTTTTTTTGCCAAATTTATATACAAATTGTATAATGTATTACAAATTATAAAGTCTAACACTTTTGTTTCATTATCCCCTATGTGAGGCAATGTTGTTCATATTAACATGACATCTATACTTATTTACTTATCACCTATGAAATACTCGTGAAAAATGGTAATATCTATCCAAACATAGGATTCATATTAATTAATTGAAAATAAAAAATATGTTGTAGTATAATTTTCATTAATTAATAAATATAGTCAAATGTGCATTTTGATATTTGTATAGACAATATGGTGGAAAATACGGGACTTACATGACTTTTAATCCCCTGCACTTAGAATCTTGGAGGTAATGAAGTTTATTTATGAAATTGTATGTAAAAAGGTAAACTTGGGTATTCTAACACTTTCTCTTATATGATCAAATATTAAATGAAGTTTGTTAGATGCATTAATATTAGTGCAAGTATTTAGAATATTTTAGAATTATTTATTTATTTATTTTAAATTAATTGTTGTTAACTATTGTGATTATAAAATAATTTTCTAATATAAATTTTTAAATATGATAATTGTAAATTCAATCCTATTAATAATATAATTACTATATTAATATTAACATTTATAATAAATTATTGATTATAAAATGAATATAAAAATAACTATATTGTGTATATATTAAATTATATAATAAAATATATACTAAATTTTTTTATTATTTAATATAAAGTATCAAAATTTTAAAATATTTATTAATTTTTGTAAATACAGAAACATATAATATAATATTTAATATATTTTTAAAATAATATAAAACATAAAAAATTAAAAATATAGTTAAAAGTTTATGAGATATTATTAATTTTATAATACAAACTAAAATAAAATAAAATAATTCTTAAATAAAATTTTATGTATTTTATATAATTTTAAACTAAAATAAAATAATTCAAAGTTAATATTTTTTTTAAAACAGATTAATTAATTTAATATATTGTACTAAAATGAGACAATGTAGCGCTCCCATATATCCGGCCCTCTTTTCTACTTTTGCTTGGCAATTTACAGGTCGGTTTCCCTGCGACATTTTTCCACCATTACACTCATCAAGGAGGAGTTGAGGTATGACGTGTCTGCAACTCAGTATGTTTCTTACACGTTTTCCCCTGAGTGGGAAGATTGCAATGAAAACCAAACAGGTAAACTGTTTTTAAATTACTTAGCTATTCAGTGTGCCACTAAGAGATTCGCACTAGTTTTAGATAAGATATAATGCACTCTTTGGTTATATGATCGTCATACAGTATATTTTCAACGTGTTTATTACAACTGGTTGGATATGGCGATTCTCATAATGTAGCTCTGCACCTTCTCAATCCACCATGACTTACCTTGCCGCGCTCTTCCTTTCCTTTCTATACTGGGCCTCCTCAATACCAAGCGGTGCAAGCCGCATAATTACAGTGGCTGCTCCGCTGTCAAAGGATCCCACAACGCTCCAATATGTAATGGAAATCGAGCACAAGACTCCCCTGCGGAAAGACAGAGTGGTGGTGGATCTAGCGGGAGACTTCCTGTGGCTCAACTGCAAAACTGCGGCCTACCGATCTTCCACCTATCTTTTCATTCCTTGTCACACTCCTCTCTGCACGGCCTCTGGATCTGCCCTCTTCGGCTGTGGAGACTGCTCTACCATCCCCCCGGGAACAAAATCTTGCAGAAACAATACTTGCTGGGAAGAGGCATATAATGGAGTTACCGGGAGAGAGATCTTTAATGCAGAACTCTCTCAAGATACAGTTGCGTTATATCCCAGCGATGGAAAGAGGGCATCAGTGGCTTCCAAAATTGTCGTTCCCGAGTTCGCTTTTGTCTGCGCTCCGTCCAGTTTACTGCGCGGCCTGGCAGAGAGGACGGTGGGAATGGCGGGACTGAATTGGGGGCAGCTGGCTCTGCCTTTTCAGCTCACTGTGGCTCTCGAATTAGAAAAGAAATTCGGGCTTTGCCTGCCGGCCGGCGACGCTCCCGGAGGCGTCTTCTTCGGCAGCCCGCCTTACCTCCGCGGCGCGGACAAGGAATTCCCATACATCAAACTCAACTACACCTTCCTCCGCACGCTCAGGTACCCCAGAGAATATTACCTTAATGTCAATAGCATCGAGATCAATGGGAAGAGATTGCCCATCGATCCGGAGCAACTGAGGTTGAATCTGCAGGGCATCGGCGGAACTAAGATGAGCACAGTGGTGGCATACACGCAGGCTGCAACACCCATCTACACCGCCATCCGTGATGGCTTTGTTAAGGAAGCAGAGGACATGGGCATCTCTCGCGTGGAGTCTGTAAAGCCTTTTGATGCCTGCTTTGATGCCACAACAGTGGGCTCCACTAAAACTGGACCGGCTGTGCCGGTGATCGATCTGGTTCTGGACAATAAGTATGTATTTTGGAGGATTTATGGGGCCAATTCTGTGGTTAAAGTGAAGGACGGAGTCATATGTCTGGCATTTGTTGACACAGGGGAACACCCTTTCACATCGATTGTGGTGGGAAGTCATCAGTTGCAGGATAACCTGCTCCAGTTCGACTTGATAGAGTTTAAGCTCTTTTTCAGCTCGTCGTTGCTCGCCTCCAACACTGCCTGCTCCAACTTCGTCTTTGCTTGACATTCACACGCCTCACACCTTCCTTATCTCATACACCTACGGCCTTACCCAATCCCAAGCTTAATTCGCCTCTTTGAATGGGTTACCTCAGCATTTCATGCGTGGGCAATTCCTTTATGCGGATATAAATGCTTTCTTTTTGGGAATTGATATAGTTATGTAATTTAGGGAAAATCAATGCTAAATAAAATAAACTAGCAATTGCACTTTGGTGTGCAATGGGTACGCCGAAAAGGTGTGGAAGGTCAAATAGGAAAAAAATTGGTCTTTTTTTCATACATTTTGTAGTATATGAGGTCAATTAGTATGACATTTAACAAATGATGTTTTATTTGCAACAAAGGTCTAAATGGAGAAGTGGTAATTTCAAATCATCTATGCATCCTCTTACAAGGTTCAAAACACAACTGAAACAAAGCATCTTAATGAGGAAGATAATCATGCTCCATTACCAATAAATAATCATAGTCATACTTCTAGAGTAATGACCACAAGTTTTTAATTTTGCATTAATGTTCACTATTTAATTATGCTCTCCTAGATGTGCATGCCCTATTCCAAGGGTTTTTTAACAAATCCATTTTGTGCATTTCTTGCAATCATTTGTGTTAAAAAAAAGCAAAAAAAATTGTATTAGAATGTAGAGGCTATGATCATAGATTCTCCCAACAATTTGAACACTTGCATAGTAACAGTAATAAATGGCTTAATCTCACAGCCATTAGTGGTTACCTGTTTTGTTGCATAGAAAATAGGAAAAATCTAAGCTTTTTTTTATCCAAGTTATTGTGATAAGAGGCAATGTGTTTTTATCATTAGGACTGCCAATTTGACAATAACTAAAGGAGATTGTATAATAATTATATTTTCAAGTTGAAGAACATTTTGAGATAGAATCGTTAAAAGAGGAAAGCCAATTCAAAGTAACAAGAGAATTTTTAGCAAAAACAAATCAAAATCAACATATTGAAGCATATGGACGTGAATATAAGACATGAATAGACAACAGAGCATGACCATCACAATGATGATGTATACATAGAAAAAATCTTTCAGATAATAGTGTTTATAACTTTAGATAAACATGAATTTATCCATTACGCTAAAAAGGACATTCAAATTATACAAAGTAAATACAAATTAAGACAGTATTTCTTTTGTAGCACTTTAAATAATCTCAACACTGACTAGACCATGAGTGTATGAGTCCTGTAGATATGAAAAGAGACAATGCTTTACAATGGTCTGTACAACACAGAAGAGGCCAGCCACAATACCACATGGACAAGGTTTAGAGTAAACAATTGTATCTGACAGAGTATATGTTCCATATCACATTCCTGAAAGAAATAAGACTCATTAACTTGCGACTCTTTATTCTCAATCATTCTTTTAATTTTAATTTTTACTCTATTCCTGCCCAGCCCCCTTTGAGTTTATATATATGAACTTAATGTGAGTAAGTACCATAGTAGGCTTGGGTGTAAGTGCTCTAAATCATGGATGCCAGTGAGCTTGCAAGACTATCAGTATTGTTGGTGGTGGTGGTTTTATTTATCATCTTCCTTTTACTGGATGCATGGAAAGCATTCAAGACGAAAGCAGATTGGGTTCATTCTCATTTCTTGTGCTGAGTACTTTAATCATCCAGCTGCTTAAAAAGGATTAGTTGTGGATGATCCACAGTGGGCGAGTTATGTTGTGTGTGATGGCATACCTGGTGCCAGGTATGAATGGTAGGGGCTCCAAAGAGTTTTGGGGCAAGATGACCGCTTTGGGAATTACAATCCTCGTCCAAATGACTTCTGAATTGTACAGCATCAATTCCAACAAAGAGGACTCTGTGTGGACACTTTCTTTACTCTATGGCCAAGTAAGAGTAGTTCAAACGAGCTTGCTTTCATTGGATCGGCTGTCATGTTATCCTTCTCTTTCACAATGCTCGTCCTTCATGGCATAGTCTTCTCTTTATACTATTATCCTTCTTCACTCTAATTTCACTGTTCGCTCGTGTTTCTCATATTACATGGCATAGTCTTCTCTTTATACTGCTGTCATCTGCTCCCAATTGCACTGTATTTTTCCTTGGAGATGCATTTGGACCGTCCTTTCTTGCATTTGCTCTTTCACCTATTTATAATAACCCACAGTTGAAACCATCTTATCTTCTTCAACACAATCAAGTTCGGTGTCCAAAAGATTAGCCCACATGGATTGAACAGTATGGAATAAAAGGCCTTGTTGCCATTATCTCAGAGAGGCTACATTTAGTCCTTAGCTTGCTAATAAGGATGAACCACTTGAGACCGCTGTGTTGACTGTGCATGCTGGGTAAGATGTTATTGTTGCTTGTGAAAAGCCAATTCCATCCTAAATACAAAATCTAGATCAGATGTAGTGCCTCGTGATAGTGGAGATGCAACCTTCATTGGAGAACTAGTATTGTGAGCAATGTCACCCATTGTATTGGACTGACCATCCTTTCCTATGGGAGCATTTCTACCATTTTAAAGTCATTTGAAGGTTCCTACTATCCGTTTTATTAAGACAGATATGAAACTTTAGGCTTTGAAAACCAGTTCCACTCCACTCTTGATTAATGTGGCAAAAATGTCAACGAATTCTTAGTAGCTAGCATATACTAATGCATGTACAGAGACAACTGGGCCAATCATTTCTGAATTGATCAAGAGCTTGAAAAATTTAGTCTGATCATAATGACATCCTTCAAAAAGGTATCCTCACAAGCTGGCTTAAAAAAAAACCTGCCTTTTAAACAAAACAAGAGCCATGGCCTACCATAGCATTTCCACCTTCAGGAATAATAGTTGTGAAAACATTTCCTAAACTGCTCAGCACAAAGGAAAGCATTGCAGCCATTGTCCCTTTTCCATGTGAATCACTAACAGCAACATTGTAGCTTTGAATTATCTTTTCTAGCCGAGCAATCTCTTTTCAATATCATTTATCCCTACATATGATAACTTTAAAATATTCATTGTGATCATTTCTCTCTTTTATTTACAGGCCTCAGAAATTTGATACTCAAAACGCTTGTGGATTAGAGCTCAGACAAGCAATCCTTCCCCATAATCACAATGCAGCCATGGACCAGTCCATCAAAACTAGTGCAAACCCATCAAACCCTCTATAGATTATGATCTGAGAATCTCTTAACCACTTGAGATCTTCATAAAAACTTCACTCTTTCTTGCAAACCAGTCACATAGACTCAGCATTTAAAGAGATTCCTGTTATTTCAGACATATCACTTGAATATTTTCTTGGTAAATATGAAGGCGTAGGGTACGTACCAGTTAGAATCTACAATCTAGAGATAGAAGCATAAATCTGCAAAAAATCGCAAAAATCGCGATTTTTAAAAAATCTGCACTGCTCCCGATTTTTTCCCCCAAAAAATCCCCATTTTTTGGGTTTCGTTGACCCTGCGAAAAATCATTGAAAATCATGTTTAAATCGTGATTTAAATGTCAAAAAAATCTTTAAAAAATTGCAGAAAATCCGAAACACTAAAACGCGCGAAAAAACCCAGAAAAATGTGTGTTTTTTTGTTATTAATAGGTTCGCGGCAGTCGTTATTTTCACAAATCGAAGCCGCCTTCGAGTTTTCACGACACGAGAAGTTTATGCAAGTGCTGCGAAAGGAGATTGGTGGAGTTTTGAGCACCCGATTGTCTGCAAAAAATTCACGCGAAGTCGACTAGGGTCTTTTCAATTCATTTCTTTTATACATTCATTGCTTTTACATATTCTTATCTATCATATTGTGGGGCATATGCGTAAATTTGGGAAACATCAGAAGTATTGTATTTATATATATATATATATATATATATATTTTATTACTGAATTCATTTGCATAGTTTATGTAAAAATATTGATATGAGATAGTGTTAAGCTGAGTCGATAAAAGTCTGGATTCTAATAGCCTCTAATGTTAACATAGCTGAACCCATTATCAAATATTTATCTAGCAACATTAGAAACGGTATTAAATATTTATTTAATGGCCTCTAATTGTTATATATGAAGTATATTTTGTGCAATGCATTGATGCAATGTAATCAACAATATGAATATAAACAAAAAAATCTATTTTCTACAATCCACGGGTTAAAATCTCTATTTTATTTGCTCTCTATATCTCTATGCTATGGAAATGACCTTAAGTTTAAAAAAAAGTAGGTTTTGTCTATTTTTCTACATTTTTTAATATTTTTTTTTCAAATCCGATTTTTTCCCGATTTTCTCACGATTTTTCAAAAAATCCTGATTTTTTGGTTTGCCGATTTTTTCCCCAAATGATTTATGCTGCTATCTAGAAGGCTTTAAACATATGGAGAGATTTGAATACGCTCCTGAAGTTTCTCAATCTCCTACAATGTGGGTAAGCATGCATATTTTCCCTTAGCAACGTGTGCAAGCATTCATGTATTCAAAACCTACTTAACAACCTTGCAACGAGGATGAAACTCTTAGCAGCAAAATGTGGAGGACTTCCTCAATACAAAATGAGCAGAAAAACCATAGACAAAACTCCTTGGTACGTGAGAAAAACTTGACTTGTTCCAAAGGCAAAAGATTTTTTTTTACTTTTTTCCTTCCAAAACATTTTTTGCGCCCAGCTATTATTTGCATTTTAATTAAAGACTGGTAAAGTTCAGACTATTTTAATTAAAATAGGCTTAACACTTCCAACTATTTTTGGAGGAATACAGTTGCACCTAGCACAGCATGTGCCACAAGCTCTCGAATGATGGTCATACAGAGATGTTGCTTTACATTTATCTACACAAACACCCCAATCACCATCTGAATCTGAAGAAAGCTCAACCAATATAGACAAATAGTTATTCTTTAGTAGCCACCCAAACTGAAACAGGGAAGGAACCTCAAAACTGCCAGAGCACACTGGAAAATCAAACTTTCTCTTTAAACCTATAGCCTCAAAATTCCCACTGGAAAATCCAAGTTCTTTGATGGATGTCCATGCCCTATTCCAAAGCTCCCATTTTGGCACAGGCAGGGAGGAAACTGGCGAAGGTCGTGGAATTTGGCTTTACACCTGCCAATTACATATGCTTGAAAGTTTCTAAAGCCTTTTCAACAAATCCATTTTGCACATATCCTGCAATCATTGCAGTCCATGAGATGACATCTATTTCAGGTATTATGTCAAACAGTTTGCTTTCCTTGTTAATGCTTCCAATTTTTGCATGCATGTCTACCAGGGCAGTTGCTTCCTCTATCCTTTATGCTTTGATGGATGTCCATACTGTTCCAAAGGTCCCATTTTGTCATTGGGTAGGGAGGATGCTAGCAAAGGTTGCGGAATTTGGCTTTAAACCTGACAATTGCATTTGCTTGGAAATTTCTAAAGCCTTTTCAGCAAATCCATTTTGTGCATATCCGAGACCACATCTCTTTGAGGCACCTTGTCAAACACTTCACGTGCCTTGTCTATGCTTCCACATTTTGCATACATGTCTACCCGGGCAATTGCAACTACAACATCTGAAAAAATTCCTCTATCCTTTATGCTTTGATGAATGTCCATACTCTGTTCCAAATCCCCCATTTTTGCACAGGCAGGTAGAATGGTAGCAAAGGCTGTGAAGTCTGGATTTACACCTCCCAATTGCATTTGCTTGAAAGTTTGTCAAGCTTGGGCCATCCTTTTGATTGAACACAATAGAAAATTGGTGGGAACCATGTCGCGGGGGATGAGAAGGCAGAGCCTTAAAACACTAGAATTCAATGCAAGATTGAGATCCTCAGAGCTACAGAATCCACCCCTACAATTCAAATATTCATTCATCAGATTGTAGTAGAAGAAATCTAAGATTAGAGTTTGAGAGCGAAAAGGAAAAGGCAACAAACCTTCCATAGCTGCAACAACCTTAAGGGATTTCCTCTTTCTTTTATCGTCCCCGATCATCACTTGTAACACCATTTTCTAAACAAATTTACTATTAGTTGAAATTTTGACAGGATTCCATGAACAAAAGATATGTACAAAAAACCAAATAATGTGGTCACGCGATATGCAGTCTGCTTGGTACTTAACTGAGCTAGCTTCAATGTTTCAGACCAACGCTAAAATTATTCCTCTGTTTTATCATGTTCAACCTTCAGAGGCTTTGCTAAGCAAAAAATACAAATTTCTATATGTTTGTGGAGGCAACGTTTCCGTCGCCAGTATTTCCACAAAGGTACGAAGGGGGAGTGTTTGCAGATAAAACACACTGTTTGGAAATACCAGCGAGCGACAACATTTAAGGCGGCCAAAAAATAGTGTGAGAACAATCACGGGACGAAACAGGTCCAATCGTCTCCGGAGACACTACAACGGTTGATCGTTCTTTTTAGCTTTGTCTTTTTTAGATAGGAAACGCCTTCGGCGTAATTAAAACTAGCAATTGCACCTTGTCTTCAACTGAGTATGTTTCTTACACGTTTTCCCCTGAGTAGGAAGATTGCAATGAAAACCAAACAGGTAATCTGTTTTTAAATTACTTAGCTATTCAGTGTGCCACTAAGAGATTCGCACTAGTTTTAGATAAGATATAATGCACTCTTTGGTTATATGATCGTCATCAATGAGTTACAGTATATTTTCAACGTGTTTATTACAACTGGTTGGATATGGCGATTCTCATAATGTAGCTCTGCACCTTCTCAATCCACCATGACTTACCTTGCCGCGCTCTTCCTTTCCTTTCTATACTGGGCCTCCTCAATACCAAGCGGTGCAAGCCGCATAATTACAGTGGCTGCTCCGCTGTCAAAGGATCCCACAACGCTCCAATATGTAATGGAAATCGAGCACAAGACTCCCCTGCGGAAAGACAGAGTGGTGGTGGATCTAGCGGGAGACTTCCTGTGGCTCAACTGCAAAACTGCGGCCTACCGATCTTCCACCTATCTTTTCATTCCTTGTCACACTCCTCTCTGCACGGCCTCTGGATCTGCCGCCTTCGGCTGTGGAGACTGCTCCACCATCCCCCCGGGAACAAAATCTTGCAGAAACAATACCTGCAGGGAAGAGGCATATAATGGAGTGACCAGGACAGAGATCTTTAATGCAGAGCTCTCTCAAGATACAGTTGCCTTGTATCCCAGTGATGGAAAGAGAGCATCAGTGGCTTCCAAAATTGTCGTTCCCGAGTTCGCTTTTACCTGCGCTCCGTCCAGTTTGCTGCACGGCCTGGCAGAGAGGACGGTGGGAATGGCGGGACTGAATTGGGGCCGGCTGGCTTTGCCTTTTCAGCTCACCGTGGCTCTCGAATTAGAGAAGAAATTCGGGCTTTGCCTGCCCGCCGGCGAAGCTCCCGGAGCCGTCTTCTTCGGCAGCCCGCCTTACCTCCGCGGCCCGGACAAGGAATTCCCATACATCAAACTCAACTACACCTTCCTCCTCACTCTCAGGTACCCCACAGAATATTACCTTAATGTCCGTAGCATCGAGATCAATGGAAAGAGATTGCCCATCGATCCGGAGCAACTGAGGGTGAATCTGCAGGGCAGCGGCGGAACTACGATGAGCACAGTGGTGGCATACACGCAGGCTGCAACGCCCATCTACACCGCCATCCGTGATGGCTTTCTCAGGGAAGCAGAGGACATGGGCATCTCCCGCGTGGAGTCCGTAAAGCCTTTTGATGCCTGCTTTGATGCCACAACAGTGGGATCCACTAAGACTGGACCGGCTGTGCCCGTGATCGATCTGGTTTTGGACAATAAGAATGTATTTTGGAGGATTTATGGGGCCAATTCTGTGATTAAAGTGGAGGACGGAGTCCTATGTCTGGCATTTGTTGACGCAGGGGAATACCCTGTCACATCGATTGTGGTGGGAAGTCATCAGTTGCAGGACAACCTGCTGCAGTTCGACTTGATAGAGTTTAAGCTCTTTTTCAGCTCGTCGTTGCTCACCTCCAACACTGCCTGCTCCAACTTCGTCTTTGCTTGACATCACACTCCTTCCACTCCTTACCCAATCCCAAGCTTAATTCGCCTCTTTGAATGGGTTACCTCAGCATTTCATGCGTGTGCAATTCCTTTATGTTGATGTAAATGCTTTCTTTTTGGGAATTGATATAGTTATGTAATTTAGGGAAAATCAATGCTAAATAAAATAAATTAGAATAATGAATTTAGATGGTATGTGTTTCAATAGAATACCTTTTTATGTATTGTATTAAATAATTTTAAACTAGCAATTACACCTTGGTTTGCAATGGGTGCATCGAAGATTGTGGAATGTCAAGTATGCAAAATTTTGATCTAGTTTTTGCAATTTTTGGTGTAATGGTTTGTTTTCTCTTTAAAGAATTATAAAATAATTAGTTTTCAAATATTACAAAATACATGGTTAAATACATTTTTTAAAACTATTATTATTATTTTTAGGTTGACTGATTAAAAGTATATATATATCTCGCTTTCTTAGTTTTATTATTATTTAAATATTGAATGATGTAACAATCAAACAATTAATAATAATTTCACATTTCATTAAGGAATGAAGAGATATGAGGGTCTCCATGGATCTCCCAAAGTCGAGTCTAAAGTGTGTGGGAATAATTAATGTCTGATACAACACACATAGTGTCAAGATTAACACTAGAACAAATCACTCTTACAACATGATCACCGATAATACCCCGTGTTGAACAACTCGGTATGTCATGTGGTAACCCAAGTTATATGAGATTCTAGGTTTTTCATTCATAGTTCGAAGGGAAGGTTGAGGTTGTAGCTTCTAGGAAAATTAATACTAGGGATTGATAATAAAGTGGAAATCCAAGCCCTAGTCTTGGGCCTTATAGTGGTTTCTTAGATGGTTTGTCACAAATTATAACTAAGAGGATTCAATTATATTGAATACTACAATAAAAAGAAATTTGGTGCCCAACTATAGATTGGATGATACATTACAAAAAGATTGGGAATTGCATGATTCCTTCATCAACTGTAAATGCTAACAAAACTATTAGGAGGTGAATATGGTTATGAAATCTTTGTCCAAGCTTGTAATTGATAAGCCTAAAAGATGTCATTTCTTTTAAGTCCCTTGAAGAGTGAAATAAGATAGTAAGGTATATAAATAAGTAGTAAAATGAATGCAAAATTTTTACTAGAATTAGTTCAATGTAAAAACACCCAAAGTCAGAATCAAAAGAAAACATCACTTGTTATATATAACATAAGCAATCTTGGTAATTGAAAATGCATGAAATTTGAAATATTTTAGTATTGGAAAGAATAGGTAGTGACTATAATGCAAAGTTCTTACACCATTATGTGAATATAGGTTGTACCCTTAATTGTCAATGACATATATTGGGACATTATAGCCATGATTTCATAATCTGTGTATGACTGCAAAACATTTAAATATTTCAGCACTGTAGCATTTTTAAGCTAGGGCATTATATAGATGTAGAGCTGCCTAAAATCAAAGGAAACAAGGGAAAGCCTTTATGGTACTCTTTAAATTTACAGATCTTACTTAAAGTCTATAATTGTAAAATGCATAACCAACAACAACAATACTTGCTAAACCAATTAGAACAAGAAGTGTCAAGAACCACCAAAATCTTGAAGCATTTATGTTTGCATATTATACCAACAACATAAATACAAAAATGCACTCAGAAAAGTGAAATTTATTTGATACCTTAAAACGAAAGAAAAGAGGAATTGCAAAGAAATAAAAAGTATTAAACAATTGTCCTTAAATTGAAGCGTGTATAAAGTAAATGAATTGTAAAGGAATCCTAAAAGCTAGAATACGATAAATATATTATAAAGAAAATATTTGGATTTATGGTAGGTAAAAGGATGTCTCCCTTCAATTAAATCTAGTTGGCTAATTCCTTGTCTGTAGTATTCATTTTTTTTAGAGAATCCTAAATCATGAATATCTCACCAATGAAACTAAACCAATCTAAACTAAACTAAGATCTTTAGTATCACTAATTAGAACCCAAGTAAATGAGGATAAAAAATCACACAATGAGATTTGCATATCTGTAAAACAAGGAGTGAATGAATAATTTCACACTTGTGCCCATCACCATGGAAGCCAATAGGGCATTGACAACTGTTGAGTTAAAATTCATTTGGATTTTAGCATAGGCACGGTACTAAACAAATAAAACCAATGAGAATATGGATCATTGTAAAAGAAACATTACCAAGCATACAAAAAATGTTTCGCCATTTTCAAATTCTGGCCAACAACCTCCATTGTCAATCCTACAACAACCTGGTCTAGTGCCTATCAGCAACAAAAGAGGGTTGCATAGAAAAAATCCCTCCTGTCATTCTTCCATGAGAAGAGGGTACCCTATTGAAGAAATGTAGACCATTCATCAGAATCCATTCCACCATCTATAACTTTCGATCAAAGATAATTTGATCCTATGTGGTGGTTCTCTTCAAAAGTTTCTAACTAGTGTGCATGGACATAAACATCAGATTTAATCATGTAATTTCCTACAAGATGAGACTTGTGGTTAACCTATGAAAGACTAGTCCTAGAATCAGAAATATCAACCTCAATAGTATGGTTGTTATTAGTGAAAAGTGGTGTGTACTAAAAACCATTGTAGCAATAATTATTATTTACTAGTTGAAATCAATAATTTAAAATTTAAAATTTGACCACATTAACAACTCGTTTTTGGCTGAGGACCTTATTGAAAGGGTAAATTTCCTTTGTTGTAGTTGGTAGTTGGTCTATTTTGAGTCTACTCAATTTTTCTAGTATTATTTGGGTGGATAATAATCGAGAATTTATTAGTGCAACATGATTTGTGGGCTTGAGGCAAACACACTCATTGTAAATTACTCCATGATAGATGCATGCATTGCATTTCACCACATGAAAATAATGCTCATGTTCATGCTAATTCCTGTGTTCATGGCCATTACTATGATTATGGTTATGGTCATGGCAATGTTCATGATCATGATCATGATTGTGGTTATGGTTATAATTGTGATTGTGCTAATGGCCATGATTCTCTTTGCAAATACGATGATCATGATCATGATTGTGAAGATAATTTGCATGCCCATTCACATCTGAGTCATTGCAACACCCACATGATGATGATGATGATGAGCATGACCACCTTTCTCTCTTGTCAAGAGAAGCATGCTATGGAATGTAACAATCAGGCAAGTGCCTGTGTCTACTAGAAAAACCATCCACAAGTAGATATAACCCATGAAAATAAGCACCACTAAGGTTACATTAGTCAATAGGGAGAATGCAACATTTATTTATATTGCCCCCACTAATCTTTTCCCTACTTTCATTGCACCAAAAATATTCCTTATGTTATTAGATCAAAGAGCTATGTTTGCAAATTCCATGGTTATCGTAGAGCCTTACACACCCATAGCTATCATCACATATAATGCTACTAATGTTGATGCATCAAAAAATTAATCCATGAGCACAAAACAAAAATAATGACAAAAAGATCAACAAACCAAAAAATGAAAAATGAACTTCAAAAACTGAATTACACCTATCAACAGAGATAACTTGACCAATAATATGTGAAGCAGCTGGCATGAGAAGAAAATATATAAGAGAGGAAACATTTTCAGGTTTGGCTATATGATTCAAGGGAGTGTATTTGAGGATGTTTCCCAAAAATTCTTCATCTTCTAATAGGTGCACCAAAAATAAAAATTTTCAAGAAGTGGAAGAAATAATCACCATAGAAAATCTATTAGGATTGGACAATAATATAGCCATTTTCAAGATATATAACAAAATATCTTGTGATGAAATCACACTTCATTGGAAATACAAGGAATGCGATTTAGCATCTAATGAATATTTAAATTCATAAATATAACTTCCATTTTCACTAGAATTTAAAACTATCTACAAGGATGATGTTGGATTTGCATTAAAAAATGTAGCTTTAAAATGTAGTATCTTATCTTCCATTTAATATAAGCTAAACATGTTCACTTTCTAGATCTTATTTGAAAACAAGCTAAGCTCAAAAGAATAAATTCCACAACCACAAGTATTTTCATTGATAACCTGAAATATAATGTTTGAAATGTTTTAGCTTGTATCTAAGTATTCTACTCCAACAAACTTGAGATAAAATTAATCAAAGATGGATTAAAAACTAAGATATTATCACCATTCAAAATTAATAGAGGATGTACAGGTGGGTGCAAAAAAATGGGTAGCCAATTTGTGGCCAAATCTTTAAAAAAGTTTTGAAAGACCATAACGTGAGCGTGTTATAATGTGCTCATGTTATTTCTTGGTATGATGAGCCTAAGGCTTGGACACAACGAGCCCATAATTCTATAATGCGCTTGCGTTATGAGCTATTAAAAGAAAAAGAAAAAGAATTGAAATTATTCTCATTTGTGACTGTGTTATTTTTCTGCCTGCAACCTAAACCCCTCATTTCCGCGCTCACATTCTAGGAGGAGCCATTTTTCAAGATTATTCATCAAACTATTGTTGTTTCATCACCAAGATTTTTCCATGTCAACAAGGAGGTCTGAGAGGTAAGGAATATTTTTTTGTTTTTTCTGAATTTGTTAGTTTTAGGTTGTTTTTGATATTTATTTTTTAAATTTGTAGGATATGTTAATCAACCTACAAAATCTCCTCAAAATCCTCAACAAGCACAACAACAAGAGGAAAAAAATCCTCAACAAGCACAACAAGAACAACAACAAAAAATCCCTCAAGTTAATCAACCACAACAACAATCTCCTCCACTAATCCCTCAACATCCTTCTGGCACTCAACAAAATTTAATGAGTTAAATTGAGAACAATAAAAAAAAATTGATGATTTAATTAGGAGGTTGAACAATCCAAATGTTCAACCGTGGAAAGAATTACCTTGACAACTTCACTCAAAGAAATGTTAAAAAATGTAGATTCAATCAATAAACAATTAATTGGTTGGCAAGATAGGAGGCAGGCGACTAGGGCTTATTACCAGGATAAATTATCATATAAAGATGTAAAAGATCTAAAAATTACAAAATTTGATTTATGCTCATTGTTCATTGACCCATGCACAAATGAAAATCTTATCCTCAATGCGAAGAGGTTTCCTGGGTATGTGCAGGATCATGATGGGCCAAAAAGTGGCAATATGACATGGGTTTGTGGTTGATGATTATTTTTTAAACCAAATTTGATGAAACAAAAAGGGTTTTTAAAGTATATTCTCAAATTTCCATGAATATAAATTATGCTTTAATTTGAATTTAATAAGTAATTATTATTCATTTTCTATTCAAATTATGTCTAAAGTCCTGATTGATAGGTTGATTGAATTTTTTTTATAGCTTTCAAATTATATCACATTTTTTAAATAAAAAACATGCATCAAATTCTATGCTTCACATACTATAGGATTAAAAAAATAAAAATTGAATTTCATGAAGTTTTGACCAAGTTAAGGTGGTCAGACATACAAGTTTCTATATATTTTTAAAATTGTAATAAAAAATCATAATTAATTATTTACTTGGAAAAAAAATTATAAAAATATGTATCACATTGGGGTATGAGTCCCTCTACTTATATCTAAAATTTTATAAAAAATTATTATCATTTTATTGTGGTTAGGTGGTCGACAAACACCTACTTATTTTTTTTCTGAAATTTATGTACCACTGCATTGAAATTTCAAATTTTCACTAAATAGATTAAAAAAAAAAACCTAGTAGTTTAGAAACTATATTCAATTTTCTACATATTCTATTCTTACACATTTTTTAAAATAATATAGATAACTTATTCAAATTTTTACGTCATGCCTAACTCTAATTTTTCAGAGTTTTTTGCCACTTAAGGGCCTATTTTTTCCATGATGATCCTGCACATACCCTCCTATTCATTGGTTCCACCACCAAAAAATTAGGATTTTTTTTTGGGATAGGTGGTACATGGTCTTTTATTACCCACCATGCAACAATTGTGAAGTCCCGTAGTATTTTCTTAGGAAACCATACTGTGAATTCATCTTGAACATTTAATCCTGAATTATTTTGATATGAGGGACTTCTAGGGGAGAGGTGGGGGGTCAGCTCGAGATAGACCCAGTGCACATTAGGATCCTACACGGCAAGGGAAATGACCTCTCGCTAGGCTGCCTCATGAGCACATTGTTATCCCTTCCATCACAAAGGAGAGTGTCGATGTAGAGAATTTGCAAGCCATCAACTCTTTGACCCAGAGTGTCATCCAACATGCTAGCCCTATTTTACAATGCCATCCAGAGGAGTCTTCGAGTGGTGGGCTTTGATCCCATTTGTGTTAGTCTTGCGAGGTGACTTGTTCATATGACCCCATCAACACTTAGGAGGCTGCTACGCAAGATATTTCTACAACTATGGAGATGGCGAGGGCAACTGACATTTTGAATGAGGCTTATGGAATTGATACTCAGATAAAATTTAGCATGTTCATTGAATTTAATTTATTAAATTTCAATTTTGAAATGCAGGATTAACTAATTTAGTTTTATGATTTTAATAAAATTGTAGAGTCACAATGTTGATATTGGATATACCGGTGCTACACCTGCTTATTTCTCCATTGCAGCTATAGTTGAGGTATGTAACTAATAAACAATTATAAATTTATTACATGTTAATAGCATTGTTTTATGAATGGTACATTTTATTATGTGATTTTGGATGTTGAATAGGCTAATATTGGAGGTTTTGAGGGAACACCTCCTAGTGCAAGTGGATGAAGTCAAACCTACACACAGGTAATAGAATAAAGAGTTTAACTAATGAATTGTACTTAATAGATTTGTATAGTTTATATTCATATCGTTTATTACATTGCATTGCACATCTTTCAAACTCAAAGCATTACTTGACATTCCATAACTAATAACTAGATGTTGATAGATGACAAAATTTCAACTACAATATAGGGGCGGGTGCATGAAGTTGGGTACCAATTTTCTGGCCACTTTTAATTTTTTTTTACAAAACGCGTTCGCGTTATAACGTGCTCACATTATTTCGAATTAAAAACAAAGAAAAAAGTGAAATTATTTGCCTTGGAATACCAACCCAAAGGCTTGGAGAGCATTCCCAACAAGGCCAGAGACGCGTTTTTACAAATTCTACAATTTTTCACATAATCGGGTCCGTGCTCACCTACAAGATTGCATCTAGTTCAATATCAACAAAAAAAAAAAACATAGGTAATGTTAGGTTCTCTCTTAGCTTTTCAACGATGTAATTTTTTTCACTTTTGGACAATGTTAAGCCTTTCATCCATAATTTATTTTGTTTGTATGTCTGTTTTTTGCCAAAAAGCAGTGTTTGGTGTTTTTTTTGTTATAAATTAATTGTTCATCAAAATTTAAAATAAATTACATTTTAAAAAACTAGACTCCATTATACAAATTAAAAAAAAAAGAAAAAAAATCAATTATTCTCAAAAAATTTTAGGGGGAGCAAGGCCAAAATTCTACTTTTCAAGAAGTGCCCACTTAGAAAATTAGTAAAAAATCAAATATTCTTTAAAAAATTATTAGAAAAATTGTGCATCAACTAGATGCTATTAGCTAACTTCGGACAATAGCGATTTTAAAAATACTACAAAAAATTTCACCATACTCAGGTCGTAGAAGAGTTGCTATGTTATGTTTTTCTGACAAAAATATCACCAATTTGTGTACATCCCTCTTTTGAACCCCTTAATTTCAACCATTTTCAAAATTAATTAGTAGTTAGAAAGTATACTCGGTGCACTTTGATCCTTTTTTTTGTTCCATCTCAAAATTTTGAGTGTAACTATCCTCAACTTCATGTCCAAGGTCAACATTTCCTGATTTCAGAAAAAAAAGTGGCTACTTAAGCCCCCTTTTTGGGAACCATCTTGGTGCACTTACCCATAGTTGTTTAGAAATTCAACATAAGAAGTGACGCAATTACTTCACATAGCATAAGTAATAAGTGGGAGTAGCTTCCAATTGTCTTTGCTTGTCATGGCATTCCATGAGACCACTTTTTACTGAGGCATCTTTTCAAATAGTTCACTGCCTTGTCTATGCTATGGATTCTTGGAAGGAATATATGAAAGAATAATAGTAAGCAATAGCATAGAAAAGACAATGATTTTTTTGAAAAAATGCCTTAAAGAAATGTGGTCTCATGGTGATGGAATGCCATTCCATCACCACAAGACCACATTTCTTTGAGGCATTTTTTCAAACAACTCACTACTTGAAGAATAGAAATCAACCCATAGCCAAAAGTCCCCTCCAAATTCTTTTCAAGGTCCTCATCCTTAATTTACCAATCCATGGAACCTTCCAACATTTATTCCACTTGTTCATGTCCCCACTCCTCCCTCTTCATATCATGATCGCCCTCCATCTCATAGCTAAGGCCACACTATACCATCCACCCCATCTCAGTATAATACCATAAAGAAGGCAATGGAATGTTTGATAAAATGCCTGAAAGAGATGTAGTCTTATGGTGATGGAATTCCATGATGTGAATTTTTTTGTAATGGAATTCCATCACCATGAGACCCCGTTTCTTTGAGGCATTTTTTCAAATAGTTCACTTCCTTCTCTATGTCACCACAATTATCATACATGTCTATGAAAGCATTTTATCAAACGGTTCACCGGCTTGTTGCTATGGGTAAAATCCTATAAACACATGATTTCAAACAAGATATGGAAAGGGAAAATAGTAAGCATTATAGTCAGAAATATATAGTTTAATAAGTACTCAAAATTTTGTTCATTATCTCATAAATTATAAGTCATTACATGGATCACTATTTTAGTTTTCATGATTGAATAATTTGTTGTTTTATTTTCCGATGTTGCAAGCTGAAACACCTCTGAATGTTCAGAGGGTAATGGAGATTGGTGTTTCATCTTCTATAGAATCCTCGATGGCTCTAACATGGGAGGTATGAGGAAAATTACTAAATTTATATTTATATTTGTTGTTATAGATGTTAGTGAAAAATCAAACCATTATTGATTCATAGTTTAATTTCTATTTGGATGGTTTATACAAGGCTTCAACATGCCTCAACATGGGCATTTGAATATTTCCCTTGTGGAGAGTGATCATCGAATGGTGGTAAGTGATTATTTTGTTAAATATATCATTTTTTTTAATGTAATTTCTATATATTAATGTCTTTACTTCTTATTGTAACAAATAATACTTGACCAAGAACTAAACCCTAGGAGAAGCACTAGGAGCACTCCTTGACCACAACATAAATTGGTGATAGACATAAATCGGTGACAGATGTATCGAGAGTGATGAATTTTGATTCCAGAGCCCTTTGTTGTATGCCTATATGGCATTTTTGTACTATTTTGTATTGGATATATTTGACATTTTATGCCTATATGGCATTCTCGTAAGCCTATATGGTTATTTTGTACCTATATTTTATACTTATATCGGCATATATCAATGTATTCCTACATGGCTATTTGGTTAATACAACTTTTTTATTGACGATGTCCATATTTGCATTATAAATCCATGGTTCAATAGATATGAGTTACGTGTATTCAAGTGTATACTTTACAACTTACTTGTATACTTTGTGACTTACGTGTATTCCAATGTATACTTTGCAACTTACGTGTTTTCATGTGTATACCTTATGTAGACATACAAAAATGACCTAGGTCTGCAGGCTTCATTTTTCATCTTTCGTCCTAGCATAATTATGACATTTAATTATGTCCTCAGTCCACATTCGACTATTGATTAAATAATTCATAATTATTTAATTAATTCATGTCTCTTTTATACTTCATGATTATTAAAAAAATAAATTTTATTTATTTATTCAATACGTCTTTGGTTGTCTAAAGTCCTCTCTTAATTAAATAAATTTCTATATTTGTTTAATTACCTTTATCCATTTATTCTTCCTAATTATTAAATAAATAAATTTTATTTATTTATTCAATGTCACTAATTTCCATAATTAAAGGAGTTTATGAATTTATTTAATTATCAGTCATAATCCTCTAAAATTAAATAATTATCATTGATTATTTAATTACTCAATTTAACATTTCCATCATTTTAAATCAATTTATTATGTAAAATGATTTCATTTTATTAACTGTCACTTCATTCTAGTAAATAATTTGAAAAAGATTATTTATTGTCTCACAAAATCCATATTTTGAGTTGATTTAATTCAATTGGTAGCTTTCTTCCAAAAATCAAATAAAACAAGCAGGTTCTCGATTTTATCAAAATTGCTTTTTAGTCCATCTTTTATCTGATTTTTCAAATCTCACAAAGTGGGCTATCTTTATCTTCTTAATTTTGAAAATCTTTATTTTTGAAATTAATTATCTCATCTTTTCTCCACCACCAATCTGATTTTCTCAGATGACATCTTGACCGCTCACTTAAGGATTTTTCCCTAACCCTAATTAGGGATTATCAGATTGAATCTCATCCTTTGATTTTAGGTTTCTGTCAAGAGTTGATCTCGTCCGTCCAATCAAAATTACGTTTTCTATAAAATGACAATTTTGTTCACAATTTGGGACCACTCTTTGATTATTATAGGAATCGTAGTCATTTATCAATTGTTATAATCATTCATCATAGGAATAGGCATAATTTTACTTAAATCCTTCAAAACTTGCATAGGACAATGGCATAGTCAAATTTCTCACACACTCGATCTAAGGGCATCAATCATACGCTGCAAGCTAGGAGGTGCTATGGAGGTGATTCATGGGAGCTTCGCGAATCTGGTATAATCATTTTATTATTATTTGCTTCCATTGTGCTTCATAACTTATTTGGGTTTATTATTGATTTAATCATTGCTAACCTCGAACCATTAGAAATTTACCCATTGACAAATTCGGTGAACCCGATGTGAACACGACTCTGTTATTTGCTATTATTTCTGTACGGTTTTTGTGTGTTTTCTATCATTTTTGTAGGTATAGGTACGGAGCGATGCATTCATTTTTTTTAAAAACAAATCGTGACGCATCTGATGCGTCATGATGCACTCGAAGATTAAAGCACCGCAATCGATTTGACGTGACGCAATTGAATCCTGGAAAGCCGCATATGAATTACCGAGCCGCATTCGATCTCCTGTGACGCATTCGCTATTATGTGACGCATTTTCCTAGTAATGTTTTCTTCTCATTTACATTCGAGTTTTTGAGGTTTTTCTATTCTTTTTATTTTTTTTAGCACTTTGGTTTTATTTTCTGCATTCTGCCCAGTAGAGGCTTTCGTGTTACTAATCGTGTTTCACAACGTGTGGCAATTACGTTTCGTGGGTCCAAGACTGGTGGATGAAACTACTAACTTGTGGATTTGCAGCTCCGTTAGTCAAAGATTCATTTCTTAAACAACGTGTTTGCGATTTCTAGTGTAGAAAACACTTCATTTGTTGCTTTAAAATGGATGTGTGTTTGTTCCTATCTGATTGTGCTTGAAGATGGTAGGTGATTATGCTCTCACCTTGTGAAAACTAGGTGATCATAAAACCAACCCACCTTATTTTTGTGTCACCCTCATGATTTGGTAATCGAAGTATCCTCTCCCCTTGCACTTCCGAGCGATCCTGGGTGTAAGAGAAACAATTACTGACTCTAGAACTTGGGCCTATTCTAGTGGGAAAAAGTACTCACCCTGGGATGACTCAGACTAGTAGCACCCTAGACTCGAGGGACTTCCAACTGGTATATAAAAGTGGATTCTTGGGGAAAGCCCAAGAATCATGCATGTGGTTCCAATGAGATGGATCCAAAAGAGGACTCTCACCGCATGTATCATGCTCCACGAACTAAATGCCTGTATTAAAAACCTTTTTGTATTAGTGTCCAACCGTTCTATTGGCCGTTGCTTGATATAGTGCAGGGTAAAGTATCATGCCCGAAGACACTCACTACTGATCCCCTTGAATAGAGATAGCAATTCTTGGGATGTCATTACCCAAAGAATCTGAATTTGGTGTGCTCGAATGACGTTAATGAGTTGTGGAGGGGAGCCAATGCCACCAAAATTCTAAGCTATTCGCTCTCGAGAAGGAAAGGTGTTTATCACCAATCCGGGGTATTTCGGTGGGCTATATCAAGTATACAAACCCTTGGCCTATTGGCCTTTTAGGATTGTACTTGTCTTATGTGCGCTTACTTATAATCAAAACACTGTGCTTGTCAAGTTCTTTCTGGATTCACCACATTTACAGTTCTGAACAAAACATTCACCATTACACAAACCAAATTTTCTATTAAAACAACCAGAAAGCCAATGTTCACAAACTGTGTCGCATCTTTTGAACCGCATTCGCATTTTTTAGATGCAATCGCTCTGATAAACTGCATTTTCTATGTCATGATGCATGTGTTCTTTACAGAGCCGCATCTGCATAACTAAGTTGTATTTTTTAGTCTGAGAGCCACATTCGATAAACCAAAACACATTTGACATCTTGCGACACATTCGAAATCTCAAACGATGCATTTTCTTGGCAAAACAAAATATTCATACCAAGTCAAAATCTGAGTCAAAACTCTGTCAATCACTAATCAAACACTATTTCCAAAAGGATTTTGTCAGAAACCAACTTTGAAATTGCTCATAATTTTTGATCATTAGTTTGCATTCTTGACCATAGGCTTCATCTTTCAAATTTCTTTTTTTTAGGTGCATACATTTGACATTAGTTTGACCCTATGTTTTGATCCTTGCATACTTTGGATTAGGAAAATCTCAACACACTTTGCAATGTCATTTCTTTTGAAACTAGGTTATTTTGGACTTGAACAACATTACCTTTTTCAGTTGAATAGTCCCTTTTGTGAAATTTTCCAACTCAACAGTCTAGTTAGGAAAACTCACTAGTCATTTTGACCTTGTCATTTTTTCATTATCAACAAAGTCCTTTAATAACCAAAATTGAAAACAAAGATTGAGCTTAGAAGGGTTTAGGTATCCTTTTGTCCAAATTGCATTCTAGGTTATACCTTGCATATTCTATTCCCAAAAATCCAAAAATATTATTCATCCTAGTCATCATTGTCAACTTAGAACTTGCATAGTGTCATCCTTGCATTTAGTTCTCATTTTCATTCTTGAGAAATCTCATTTATGGTGGAAACTAGACTACAAAAACAAAGACGAAAAATGGAAAACTTTTGACAAGATCCCACTTCCACTGTCAATAATCCCACATATGACAAACTAGACTATTGATGATCCATTTAGCAATACAAACAATCCACCTCTCACAACAATACCTTCCTCATCAAACAGTCCATTTGAACTATTCTTGCGTAAAGATGAATATGGTCAAATACTTGAGGAAAACCTAGAGGTAGTGGCACAAGATCCAGAGGCCTCTCAATTCGTCGAACAAATGGTCCTATATGACAGAGACAAATACTTAGCCATATTCTTGAGTCAAGGAGCTAAGTGACCACACAGATTCGAAATTAATACATTAAGATCAACATCTCCTGACCGTAATGACAACAACACGCATAACATGTCACATAGTGGTCAACTTTCCAACACTACAAATAATACATTCTTTGATACTACAATGACAGTGCTTGCTACCCCCAACATCTCAAACACTTCCAACACAATAAACACAACATCCATTGGAGGATCACAACCGGACACAATGCCCACAACATCCATGATACTGTCACAATCGGCTGGAACCACCTATGGCTCCTTGGCAATGTGGGCAAGTTATTCAAACCCTCTCTATACCATGACGGTAAATGTGACAGGGGCATCATCAAGTCAAAACAATCCCCCCTTGACAGCTACATCAAATACCATTAGTACACCTTTGACATATCTGCTCATTGGTATTTCACAAAATCCTTTGGGAGGAGGCAAAAGATGTGCCTTTATCCAAGGACAACAACAAAACGCTAACACGACAACACAGTCACATGTCATTTCCTCCCAAGGTACAAATACAAACATTCCCCTTGTGCAAACTCAACAATTCGCACAAGGTGGCCAAATAACACAACCCCTGGCATCATTAGCACATCACAATGTTCATGTCACCATATTCCCCAAATATCAACACAAATGGCTAGGGGATATATCCCAACCTACTCATCCCATGTTCAAACTCACCAACACACACCCAACCCTAACTTTTAGTACCAACAACACACCAATCTATACACATCATACATGTCACAACAATCCATATCGCCACAATACGCCAATATTCACACACAACAAACAGGGACCTATGGTGTACCAAGCAATCCAATGCACGGGACCACAAATGACCCTGTTATGGATGCCTTCCAAACAATATTGATGGGTTTAGAGAAAAATATCCAAAACATATACACATTAGGCAAGAAATCGTAAATATCATATGATCTAAACGTATACCCATTCGACATAAGCTTATGCATGCCTCCATTTCCTCTAGGATATGTGTCACCCAATTTCACAAAATATAGAGGTAAGACAAACCCCATTGAACATGTTCGCGAGTTTGCAACTAATTGTATGGACATCGCTTATGAACAAACATACTTGATGAGACTTTTCTCTAAAAGTCTGGCAGGTCCTGCCCTTGAATGGTTTTCCAATCAAAAGGATTTCCAAACATGGGATGAGCTTAAACAAAAATTCATAAAAAATTACGCGTACAACATCATCATGGATACCTCTATCACTAGCTTGTGTAATCTCACGCAAGAGGATGTTGGTGAGACTTTCATCCCATTCTTTCAAAAATGGAGAATTCTATCTAGTCGGTGTCACATTGATATACCCGAAAGGGAAAAAGTCGACATGTTTGTGCAAACACTTCTCGGGCCCCTAAAACATGCATTGCAAGTACATTGTTGCACAAACTTCACATAATTATTCAAAAAAGGGGTCCAAATTTAGAAAGCCCTTATCGCAAAGGGAGAAGTAAGGTATGGTCCCAAAAGCACAAATGCCAATCCACCCGCCGAAAAAAACAAATATTGGGTTAAAAATAAACATGTTTACAAATGATGGTGTTGTTGACGCCAAGAATGCAAACATTGTGGGTCTTGTATTGGCCCTAAAAGGGGTTCAACAACAAAAAAAAACAACAACAACATTGACACCCCCTCCCAATGTCCCTTCAAACAACCAGAGTGGCCAAAAAAATCAGGGACAATACCGTCAGATGAGACAATTTCCTAGAGGTCGCACATACATTGCTTTGGGTGAGCCCATCGAAGAAGTCCTCAAGAAATGTCTCTAGAATGGGGTCATTACACTTCAAGAACCAAAAACCATATGATCCAAGACAATTCAAACCAGCACGGTGGGACGATAATGCATTTTGCGATTATCATCGTACAAAAGGACATAAAACCTCTAACTGTCAACAATTGAAAAATCTAGTACAAGATCTTATCGAAAGTCATATCATTGAAGTAGGTAGATCTCAATTCACCTCGAATTCAGATCATACTATTCATAAGAATCAACTGTAGGACCATGGTTCTCATAATGCTTCCACCTCAGGTCCACATAATCAAGCTAACATCGCTCGAGCCAAATACGATTACTCCAGTGGACCTATTATAAATAATGTTCAAACTGATGACGAGTATATCAATACCATTACGGTCAAGAGAGCACCTCAGTGCAATGCTACTACTCAAAGTGGAAAGGTCACTATAGCCAGTCCACCTCCTGCCCGACAACCCAAAATCACCATACTCAGCCCATCTGCTAAACAGTCAAAACCTGTCCCGACCACAAATCACTAGCAACCCAAAAGACAGTTCAACCTTATCAACCAGCTAGGCAAGACTCCCACAAAAATATCTATACTTGATCTGCTTCGTATCTCTCCCACGCACAAGGATATACTAGATAAAACCCTGCAAGAGTCATCAATCCCCAAGGACATTGATGTCAATCAATTTGAGACCATGGTGGGATACCTCACTACGCCTCACCATGTCACCTTCTCCGATCAAGACTACTCATCACCTAAAACCAACCACAATGATGCATTGCACATAGAAACATTTGTCCACAAGCACAAAGTCAGATAGGTTTTAGTAGATGGTGGAGCAGGATTGAACATATGCTCCCTCAAAATGGTTAAAGCTCTAGGGTTCTCTGATGCATACGTAGACCTAACAAAGAGCATAGTGATCAAGGCATATGATGATGAAGAACACTCTTCACGTGGTGTTATCTCTCTCCCTATTAGAGTGGGACCAATCATCATGGACACAACCTACCAGGTCCTGGATCTGGAACTACCATATAACATCTTGCTCAGTCATCCATGGATTCATGCCTTAAAATTAGTCCCGTCCACATATCACCAATGCCTAAAGTTTCCATTTGATGGCACAAAAATAACCATATATGGAGACCCTGACCCTTTCCAATATTGTATCAACCTGAGGGGTATTTCTGAAAACTGAGTGCCTATTAACCAAGAAGCACCTGGCTCCTCGTCTTCTAAATACATTGATCCATCCACACTCATGTCATCTTCCACATCTGCTCCATCCACGTCTTCTGCCACACCACCACCTTCCACAAAACCTAAGGTTGAATCCATTGCCAAAATCCAGGACCTCGGTTGTGGAGAATTCAAACTACACACAACATACAACATAACAACAATACCCAAGTCTCCAAAGGTCTATGGTTGGCCATGTTTCAGAATGGAACCCCAAATAATTTTTAAGGTTCCACCTAAAACAATTTTCATCAAATGGGGAGGCATGGGTAATGAGGAACTTGCTGACATCACAGGATGGATCTATTAGGATACTATCACACTACCCCCATTACCAATTCAAAAATATGGCAAGGGTTATGACATAATGAAGGCTAAGGGCTATGATGGTACTAGTGGCCTAGGAAGAAATAAAGTTGGGTGAAGAGATCCCATAGAACCTTTCAAAATACCAAAGTATCTTGGACTAAGGTACAAATTGCCTGACAATGACGATCGACGTACTAATGGGCTTTCGAGTGAGCAAGTGCATGCTTCAGAAAGTGTCGAGACCACTACGGAAACCCTCACCAAAATTGACTCCCAAGAGTGGGAATTTGGCTTCGAACAATCCTTAAGTGACTGTTGCCTCGATGATTTATTTGTTGAAATAGGGGAACTCACCTCTGAACAAATTTTTTGGAAAAAATTTAAAATTGATCAGGCACCCAATATTCAAGGTCCCATTACCATTCCCCATGACATATAAGACCCACCATCCGAATCCCATCATTCCAACCCATCTGAATTACCAATTGACACTAACAATCACAAAGCTGAGTCCTTCACCCCTTATTTTGACAATGAATATGAGACTAGTGAAGGGGAATATTGGATAGAGTTTGATGTCGAATTGGATGATGATAATTTCATCTACAATATATCTAAATTCATTTGCATGCTTTCTGCATCTTCCCCTCAATTCACCAACACTGACAATGGCATTTCCCTAGTCTATCCTCAACTAATCGATTGGGACCAACAAGGCCCGCTAGTCCTGGACACCTTTCAGAATGATGAGGCAATTGCAGAATTTATGGGATTACGTGAGGGTATACCCAGTGCTGATCACAAGGAAGGATTCTCTATCGACCTAGATTGTGCAGCCTACTTCGGTGAGACTGCTCCATCCTCCAGTCGCAAAAGTAAAATAAAAAATGAAACGTCTCTAGGTGAAAACTGAAAGGCATCTTTTGATGATAAAATAGTAAAAATAAAGGATGTATCTGCAGGTGAAAACCTCTCTGAGGCACCCAAAGATGGAGGACTGGACTTTCTTCCCATACAACAAGAGAAATCAGTTATGCTTATTGAAGACACAATAGAGGATAACATATCAACTGCAAAAGATCCCAAGATGGTTCTCTTTATTGCATCATTGACTGAAGAAGAGAGACCAAAATTTCATAAATTCTTTGCAGAATGTAAAATCAACTTTGCATGGTCCTATGTGGACATGCCTAGATTAGACCCAAAAAATGGTTTTGCACCATCTGCCACTATTTCCTAATGCCAAACCAGTCAAGTAGAAGTTACGCAAAATGCACCCTCAAGTTGCTCTATTGGTCAAAGCTGAGCTAAAGAAACTACTAGACGTTGGATTCATACGGTCTATTGACTATGCTGAATGGATATCTAACTTGGTGCCAGTAACAAAGCCAAATGGGCTGATATGTGTTTGTACAGATTTTAGAGACCTAAATAAGGAATGTCCAAAGGATGACTTCCCTTTACCAAATATTGATATCATAGTTGACCTCACAGTAGGATATGAGATGCTGTCTCTCATGGATGGTTTCTCTGGCTATAATCAAATTCGCATTGCCCCTGAAGACTAGCACAAAATGACATTTACTTGCCCCTGGGGTACATATTGTTGGAATGTCATGCCATTCGGTCTCAAAAATGCAGGCGCCACATATCAAAAGGCTATGACCACAATCTTCCATGACATGATGCATAAAATAATGGAAGATTATGTAGATGACCTATTGGCCAAATCAGTAACTAGGAAAGATCATCCCAGGGTCTTAGACATAATTTTCAAGAGACTAGAGGAATACAAAGTCTGGTTAAATCCTAAGAAATGTGTCTTCGGTGTCACATCGGGTAAACTCTTGGGATACATAGTTTCTCGAATAGGCATTGAGGTTGATCCAACAAAGGTCAAAGCCATCATAGACATGCCTCCACCCAAAGAAATCAGTGAACTCAGGACTCTACAAGGTAGGGTACAATCTATTTGACGTTTCATAGCCCAATTTGCAGACAAGTGTCACCCATTACAATATCTGTTACGCAAGGGTATCCCCTTTGTGTGGACAGATAAATGTCAAGAAGCCTTTCAGAAAATCAAATATTACCTACTATCAATGCTAGTCCTCATGCCTCCCATTCACAAAAACCCATTGATTCTATACATCTCGGTAACAAATTCAACACTAGGGGCATTACTAGCACATAATGACCAAGAAGAAAAAGAAAGAGCTATATATTACATCAGTCAGACATTGGTCAGGTATGAATTGAACTACACACCAATTGAATGAGCTTTCCTAGTCATAGTCTTTGCAGCACTAAAGCTAAGACATTACATGTTAAGCCATTAGACGCAACTGGTAGCAAATATCGACCCCCTCAAATATTTGTTGAGTAGGGCAGCATTAACAAGACGTCTGGAAAAATGGGTCATGATTCTAAGTGAATATGAAATTCAATATGTAGAAAGAAAGGCAATAAAAGGACAAGTCATACAGACTAGCTAGCAGATGCACCTCTGCAAAGTGATCACCCGTTACTAGCAGATTTTCCAGATGAGTTGATATTCCACATGGAACCTAAGGCACCATGGTGACTCTACTTTGAAGGATCACACACAAATCATGGCTCGGGGGCAGGAATCCTATTCATCACCCCTCAAGGAGACTCCATTCCTAAGTCTTTCCACATTGCCTTTCCTTACATAAACAATGTGGTAGAATACGAGGCACTAGTTACAGGATTAAGAATAGAAATAAAGTGGAAAATTAGAGCACTACATGTCTATGGGGATTCTCATCTCATCATCAACCAGGTTAATGATGACTATGACACAAAAAATGAGAAGCTGATGCCCTACAAATGGATGGTTGACAATTTCCAAACATACTTTTGTATGGTAACTTTTGAAAAAGTTCCAAGAAGACAAAAAAAAGTGGCAGATGCCATGGCTACAATAGGCTCTCTTCTTGACATACCAATAAATCTTCCCTAGTTGGAATTCCTAATAAAACAATTGTTGGTTCCTTCCTATGACATCCCAGAGTTAGAAATGGTTTGCGAACTTGTTGGTCCCGACTCTCCCTGGTATCAGGACATTCACAAATATATTAAGTTCCAAACTCTCCCACCTAACTTTTCCAACAACCAGAGGAAGTACTTCATTTGAAAAGCTACAAGATATTCCATCGTCAGTGACACCCTTTACCATCGTAGCTTTGACAACACCCTCCTTAGATGTCTCGACACTAACAAAGTGGGTACAACCTTACGCGAAGTACATGATGGTATATGCGGATCTCATTCAAGTGGTCCTAATCTAGCTAAGAAGATAACGAGACTTGGGTACTACTAGCCAACCATTGAGAATGATGCACTAGAATATGTCAAGACTTGTCACCAATGCCAGGTTCACAGTGATTTGATCCATGCTCAAGCATAGGATCTTCGGCCAATCACCTCTCCTTAGCCCTTCGCTCAATGGGGACTCGACCTCATGGGTAAGATTCATCCAACCTCATCCAATGACCACAAATTCATCATCACCGCCACTGAGTATTTTATGAAGTGGATTGAAGCCATCCCACTGACATACATAACCGACAAACAAATATCCAAATTCATCCTTAACTACATCATTTGTCGGTATGGCCTTCCGCAATCCATCATCACTGACAACGAACGTCCATTCAAAAACCAAGACGTTCATGAGTTATGTGAGCGATTTCATATCCACCACCATTTTTCATCTCTGTACAACCCACAAGGAAACGGTCAAGCTGAGGCGTCAAATAAAACCATTGTTAAAATCCTCAAAAGGACTGTCAATGACGCTGGCTATGACTTGCATATACAACTCAACCCTACTCTATGGGCTTGCCGCACTAGCATTCACACACCTATAGGAGCCACTCCTTTCACCCTATTCTTTGAAGTGGAGGCCATCTTTCCCATTGAGGTTGAAATTCCTTCCCTACGAGTCTCACTGAAGGGTTTAACTAATGAGGATCTTGAGTATAGACAATCCCACCTGCACAAGCTCAAGATGCCAGAAGAATGAAGGAAAAATTCACTGAACCATCTACAAGCATATCAAAACCGTCTTTGTTGTAGTTACAATAAGAGAGTCATGGTTAGGAAATTTGACATTGGTGATTTAGTCCTAATGCAGAACCCTAAGAACCATATTGACAGAGAAAAGTCGAGAAAGTTTGAACCAAATTGGTTGGGTCCTTATGTCATCATATCTTCTTTTGGTTCTAGAGCCTATCAATTGGCAACTCCAGATGGAGAACAATTGACAGAGCCTATCAACAGTCTACATCTTCAGAATTTCTACACATAGCATTAGGAGATCAAGCTAAAAAAATAACATAAAATACAAAAAAGAAAGAAAAATGAAAAAATAGTAAAGAGAAAAATGATTCGTCCAACAGTGAAAACCTGCAAATAGGCGCTTGGATAAGTACCTTGGTGAAAACTTGGAAAACAGGCACCATGTGTAATCAATCATTTGTCTACCATCTACTGTCACTTTATCTGCCTTGGCCTAGGATAAAATATTTCTCACACCATTATCACGCCAATCGACATGACATTATACCCTTCCTTTCATGATTGATAAACTATTGACATCAAGTCCCGACGACTGTCCATCTAGTACACTAGCAACATCCTATCTGTGTCCCTTAAAGTTGGCTAAGTATTGGACTTGATTGGGGGAAAAATTTGTATCATATAACTACAGTGGATGTCACACATGGCTTTGGTAATTGGAAAAAAGTCCTAAAAAAAGACCTAAACATTGAAAAAAAGTCTTGAAAAAGACCTAAACATTGAAAAATGTCTTGAAAAAAAACCTAAACATTGAAAAAAGTCCTGAGAAAAGACAAAAAAATTGCAAAAAGTCCTGAAGAAAAAGACAAAAACATAGCAAAAAGTCCTGAAGAAAAAGACAAAAACATAGCAAAAATTCCTGAAGAAAGACAAAAACATCGCAAAATTCCCTAAGGAAAGACCTAAAAAAAATTAAAAATTAAAAAATGTCTTGAAGAAAACCACCACAAAATGTCAAATGTAGGATCATCTCTGGTCAAAATCTGTCCTATCAATCAGCCAAGTCTTTGGCGTTTGTCCAAACTACGTTGTCTCTGTGCATTTGCTATGTAGGCAAGACTCATACTTGAGTCCCCAAGACATTAGGTCAGTCCTTTTAGGTTTGTTAAAATAAAATCATGGCACAATCTTTGGTCATCAATACAAAGTCATTGGTCGTGTCGAACTACGAGGTCTCTAAGTGTATGACGTAGGCAAAGCCATCTATCGATGAGCTCCTGAGGCCGCACTAGGTTAGTCCATTAGGGTTCATGGCATCACATTGACACACACATCAAAAAGTCTTCAAGACAAAACAAATCATTCCCAAACGAATAAAACTCATAAAGAAAATTATAGCAATCATATACTGTAGCATGACAATCTCATCGACACATATCATCATGACAATATCGACATATGGTCAACACAAGTCAAACTCGGTTAAAACAAGTCAAATCATCATAAAACTGTCAACTCCTGGTTAACCTTCATATGTGTCCTTCTGAAAGATAACCTCTGTCATTCATGCCTTAGGATGTGTCTTTCCTAGGCATTGTCATTTTCATTCGACATTTTGAGCAATCCTCTTGACATCTAAGGATCACTCCTCTTGACATCAACATTCTTCAGATGTGTCCTTCTGAAGAACCAACTCTGTCATCTATGCCTTAGGATGTGTCCTTCCTAGGCATCGACATCATTTTGAGGGACCCCTTTTGACTATTAGGGATCAAATCCTCTCGACGTCAACATTATTCAGGATGTGTCCTTCCTGAATTCGGCAATTCTCAACATTTTTTATCTAAACATCATCAAGACTTTAAACATTTCAGCATCTCGACAAATTATCAAACATGGCATCTTGACATCAAAAAAATGGATATCCATATGCACTTGAAAAACATTTGACACTTGTCTTTTGGCTTTTATCATGTTATTAGTTTCTCAACGAGGTCCTAATTCTGGGATTTAGAAAAAATAGCGACGTATCATGATAAGGGCTCTTTTTTTAATATTTTGACAATCATGTTGCTAGTTTCTCTAGGATGTCCTGGAAATAGGATTTAGAGAAGCAACGAAGTTTCATGAATTGTCTATCTTTTTATGCTTGTGGCTGATTATGGCAAAAAGATTGGGGCAATCATGCTCTATCTTGACTCGTGGTCATCTTTGTCTGTGATTGTTTGTCTTATGTGATGGTAGGAACTTGCACACCTTGATCTATGTAATATCATGGTGTTTGTTGGCCATTACAACAGTTTTCCCAATGATGATTAAGAGCAATAAATATTAAGGTCTTATGATAAAGCTTTGAAGGATTTGGTCTAGGAACTAACTTGCATCTCCTTCGGTCTAGTCATCTTCTCTCATCGGTTTGGTTGTCTTCTATCGCCAGTCTGGTCATCTTCTCTTGTCCATCTCATGATGATATCTTGTGACATACAAAAAAACATAAGTGCATACATGATCATATAAACATTGCATTGGGTCCATACATACATCATCCATAGCATTTACATATTCACAAATAATGCATTAACATAATCATCAACATTGCACCCATTTCATAAATACATTATGCATACTATTATCATCATCACCATCTCATATAAGTAAGCATTGCATCATCAGGGCATCATAATCATAAATAAGCATCATGAGACATACATGATACATCATAAATCCACATCATACACCACATGTATCATAAGGCATAAATCAAAGAACATCACATAACACACATATAGGCCACATCAAAACTCCATCATCATATAATATCATCTCAAAAATGTACAATGTCATAGGATAAAGTCAAGAGATATCCCAAAAATAGAGCTCGCAGGCTCAAAAGTCTATACATAATGTGTCATAATAACAAAAATGTCCCTAGGGTAGACTTTGATCATTCCCTCGTGGCAAAGAGCGTGGAGGCGGAAGCTATGTAACTGACATTGACATGATAAGCAGACCTGTAGTAACCTCTATCTGCGCAACCAGTGGAACTGACACTGATGGCATCATCTCCATGGTAATCGACACCTATGATGTCACTACTGCCTGACTCTAAGAGGTAGATGGATCAACCACTTGTGACTGTCTCTGTACTGACCTTTGCACTGATCTAGTGGACCCCTGATTGTGGCTAGAGTGGTGACTCGAGGCATGCCGACATGAGTGGTGGGACCTGTGCCCTGATGTGTGCCCTGTCGAGGTAGACCCTCCTGCACTTGTGTGACTCCTTCTACCATTGGCACTCCCTAATCTGTGTCCGCTACCTGTCCTCGTCTGTGACTGTGACAAGGTAGGATCTCGTTGCTCGGGAGGCATTGCCTGCTCATATAAGGTCCTATACTGTCCCAACCTCGTGCTCACCCTGGATAGCTCATGAGCCATATCCCCAGAAGGCCCTGTGCATAATGTGAAAAACTATGTACACTACTGAGTTGAGTCTTGCTAGCGGATCACTGCCTGATCCTGCTCTACCCAACCCACCTCTAGCGCTGACTGTAGTGATCTAACCTGTGCTATGCTCTCGTCTAGTCTCCTCTGTAAATTGGCCAGCCTTTGATCTGTCGTGGCATCCTAAGGCAATATTAAGGATGGTATCTCCTCCTCCTCCACCATCCACCATCTAAGGAGTCTCTCAGCCTCATCCATGGCATCATCATCGTCATCATCATCATCCTCTCCCACTCCTTTTCGCCAACTCCCTCATCTCAGGGCACATCCACCTCCTCTCCCTCCTATCGTGGCTGCTCCTCATCCTGTCTCTCCACTGCCACCTCCGCCTCGACCACATCCTCCTCTTGCCTCAGCCTCTCCTCCTCGGCCACATCCTCCTCTTGCCTCAACCTCTCCTCCTCCACCATGTCCTCCTCTTATCTCTCCACCTCCACCTCCTCCTCTTGTCTCTCCTCACCCTCTCCCTCCTCACCAACCTTGGGGATAACATCTAATGCTACCCTCACCACACATGGGTGCACCCTCCAGCCCTATCTCTAACCATCTCGCCATCGTCTCTGGCCATCTCCACCATCATCTCCATCGTCTCCACCCCTACCTTTGTCTCCAGCCCTACCTCCATCCCTGCCTCCAGCCCTACCTCCATCCCTACCTCTGCCCTTGTCATCACCTCTGCCACCTCGCCTAGCCCTTGGCACACAAGGTATCATTGACCGTCTGTCCATAGGTGTTGGCCCTTCAGGATTTGTTAAGGGGACTGGTTGATGGGCATCTCACCATAGATTGTAATCTGTTGTGGTCCCGAGATCTGTAGTTCCACCTCTCCATCCCCATGGTTGGGCTCCGAGCCCATCAGTCTATTGCTTTGCGAAGGCTACTGGAATGGTTGGCCCCCATGCATGCTCTTTGGATGATTGGGCATACTCGTCTATCCCTATCGGTACACCCCACTGCTCTCCAAACTACCTGAGGACACGCTATGGCAGATACATTTCTATAATTAGCGAAGTTTGCACCATCTTGCCGATCAGGTACTGGTACTGTCTACATAAGCTCAAGTGATCCACCTCGTCATCCTATTGATCACAGTCTCTATATGGTCACCATATAAATGTCACCATGGTGTCAATCTTGTGATGCCAACAACCTATCTCACCCATCTGCGTATGTTGTAGCGCACCAGCATAATAGTATGAATAGGGCATCCCCTCCACCAACTGTTGTCTCTCAATCGATGGGTGAAATATAGCAATATGCTCCCAAGCCCAAATCATCATCAAGGTGGTACCACACAAAATACTCTTTGCTCTCCTATAGGAAACCTCGTGCAACTGATGGTAGAGTGTCCCTAGTAAGCAAGGACCCCAGGTATAGAATGTCCTATCACGTCTCATCCCAACCAGGATGTCTCTCCAGCCAATAGGGAATCCATGTCCCCGACAGTCAGGAATCAGTATCCCACCAATAAGAGTCACTAGGAATGTATCAAAGCAATTGTAGTGCTCCGCCATGAACTCCCACCAGATCTCATATTCTTGGATGCCCAGTCCTATACCCTCATCTCGGTAGTATGCTCGAAAAGTCTGCTCACCATGATGAGGGTCGTAAATGATCCGCTCTCCTCGGATTGACACTTGTAGGATGCGATACACATCCTCCAACGTGATGGTCACCTCACTTATCGGCAAGTGGAAGGAGCAAGTCTCAGAATGCCAACACTCACACAAGGTAGTCAACAGTCCCCTATTCACCTGAATGGCAGGCATATAAGCAACATAGAACAACCCCAGCCGCATCAATCGTTGCCGCTCTCATGGGCTTAACTGGTCAGCAAACCTGCAGGTCATCGATTTGCTCTCTCGTGTGTATATAGGGGCGAGCTACCTCTGTACAAAGCCAAAAAGTGCATCATTACCTTTATGCACAAATTTTTAGTATTATCAAAAGCATTTAAGGTTTCACAAACATCAAAATCATCCCTAATCAAGGTCACAGTCAAATGTGTCACGTTGACTGCAAATGCGTCACAAAACATCAAATGCATCGTTTTGCACATCAAATGTGTTGCAAAAGTACAATTGCATCATTTTACCTCTCAAATGTGTCGCATCAAAGCATTTTCATCACAAAATTGGGCAATTGCATCATTCCACACAAATGTGTCGCTTAAATAGGTAATTGCGTTGTAATATGGTGACTGTGGCACTAGACCTTTCAAATGTGACTCAAAACGGCGAATGCGTTACAATGTTTGGAAAATGCATCACAAAAAACTGATTCTCCCTAATTAACCATTGCAGTTGCATTGCGATGCATCAAATACGTCGAACGTGGAAGCAAATGTGGCTTACGCGAATGCATATGTGTTGCAACACATTCGTTCTTTTACCTATAAACCTAATTTTGGCACACAAAACGAAAAAAATTCAAAGGCGAGGGTACACACCGCTGGCTCTAAGCCCTTTGGCCGCCTGAAATTTCGCACGAGCTCGCCATGATGCTCTATCACTGGAATCACCATCCTTGCTGCACTCCTCTTCACTCTAAGCCCTCGAAATTTCCAAAGTGAATAGTGAAAATGAATTGACTTTTGCACTATTGTCAACCTATTTAAAAAGTCAAAATGGCATTTGTCATCCAGGTTATTATTGAAAGCTCATTTTACCAAGGTTGACCACCCCATTGACGGCCTTAAGCATGTTAGAATCCAAAACCGATCGCACCATCGTTTTTCTAGTCATCAAGTTGACTTATCGGGACCCTTTCCAAATTTTTCTGCTGCCAACCCAAAATTTGAAAAATTTCCTGAGGGGGCAGTGATACTCCATACCTTCACTGGGGCATGACTTTGATTTATTTTCTTTGTCACAATGTGACATGCTACATTATGACAAAGAGGCAAAAAATGTAGACATATAAAAATGACCTAGGCCTGCAGACTTCATTTTTCATCTTTCGTCCTAGCATAATTATGACATTTAATTATGTCCTCGGTCCACATTCAGCTATTGATTAAATAATTCATAATTATTTAATTAATTCACGTCTCTTTTATTCTTCATGATTATTAAATAAATAAATTTTATTTATTTATTCAATACGTCTTTGGTTGTCTAAAGTCTTCTCTTAATTAAATAAATTTCTATATTTGTTTAATTACCTTTATCCATTTATTCTTCCTGATTATTAAATAAATAAATTTTATTTATTTATTCAATATGTCACTAATTTCCATAATTAAATGAGTTTATGAATTTATTTAATTATTAGTCATAATCCTCTAAAATTAAATAATTATCTTTGATTATATAATTACTCAATTTAACATTTCCATCATTTTAAGTCAATTTATTATTTAAAATGATTTCATTTCATTTTATTAACTATCACTTCACTCTAGTAAATAATCTGAAAAAGATTATTTATTGTCTCACAAAATCCATATTTTGAATTGATTTAATTCAATTAGTAGCTTTCTTCCAAAAATCAAATAAAGCAAGCAGGTTCTTGATTTTATCAAAATTGCTTTTCAGTCCATCTTTTATTTGATTTTTCAAATCTCACAAAATGGGCTATCTTTATCTTCTTAATTTTGAAATTTTTTATTTTTGAAATTAATTATCTCATCTTTTCTCCACCGCTGATATAATTTTCTTAGATGACATCTTGACCACTCACTTAAGGATTTTTCCCTAACCCTGATTAGGGATTATCAGATTGAATCTCTTCCTTTGATTTTAGGTTTCTGTCAAGAGTTGATCTCGTCCATCCATTCAAAATTATGTTTTCTATAAAATGACAATTTTGTTCACAATTTGGGACCACTCTTTGATTATTATAGGCATCATAGTCATTTATCAATTGTTATAATCATTCATCATAGGCATAGGCATAATTTTACTTAAATCCTTTGAAACTTGCATAGGACAATGGTATAGTCAAATTTCTCACACACTTGATCTGAGGGCATCAATCATACGATGCAAGCTAGGAGGTGCTATGGAGGTGATTCATGGGAGCTTTGCAAATCTAGTATAATTGTTTTGTTATTATTTGCTTCCATTGTGCTTCATAACTTCTTTGGGTTTATTATTGATTTAATCATTGCTAACCTCGAACCATTAGAAATTTACCCATTGATACACCTTGTATTCATGCATATACTTTGTATTAATTTGCATATACTATGTATTCATGTGTATACTTCAAGGCTTAAACGTGTTTTTGAGTACTTGTGCTTCCTTTATTCACATGTACATGCTTGACTTATTCACATGTATACTTATTAATTGGTTAGCCCTAGCATTGATCATTTTTGTCCTTCACGGTTTGTCTTGAATATTAATTGACTAGTGCTAAACAACTTCAATATTTCTAGGAATACTAGTAGAGTTACAAATTCCAAAATTGCAAAAATTGAAAAGAAAAGATTAATTGTAAATAAATGCACTGATCATTAACTTGATAATTGATTAAGAATGAGTATAAAATATATCAAGAGATGAGCCTTCTAGAATGACAACTACCAACTAGAAAATAGGCAAAGTATTCCCAGTACTTTGATGGTAATAATCCACCCAAAGTTGCAATGGGAGAGTAGGCTTATTTAAGATCCTTGAGAAATGTATTTCCTAATGCTCCCTTGTTCTTACATATCTCAATTCAGTTTAATCCAAAGATTTCTATGAAATGCTTTATCTAAAAGCAAAAAAACACGTTTTCAATTGGTATTCCATGAAATGTTTCATTAAAAGATTCCAATATATTTAATCCTTTGATTGGAACAACTCAATTAAGAAAAGTATACATAATCTTCATAACACTTGCAAAACATAATATTCATAGTAGATGAAGTAGTTAACTTCTTGACACATTATCATACAAACATTTATCTTGAATAGTCTTTAAACATTTTCACATCATAATCTTCATAGTGCAAAATAAATTGTTATGTTCTTGATCCATCAGCATATAAACATGTCAAAAAATTTATATGTCAACTTTTTACAAGATTATTTGTTGTATAGGAAATGGACTCAGGAGAAAGCAAGTTATAATTTATAATACAAATAAGAAATGGGCTCAACGGTGGAAACTTTATTTATCACACCGAATAATAAATGTACGTGAGAGCATCACTTGTTTCTCTTAGACTCCAATTTTCAAGTATAGCAAATAATTTCAAACAAAAATGAGAAAATTCTTCACAACCAAAGTTGTTAATTGAGGAAAAATAAAATGTTTTGAAGTTCCACCATTGTACGCATTTACAATTGGTTGTACATTGTTGTAAGGGAAAGGAGGATAATTGAAAAATGTCTTGTGCTTGCTAGACTTGAGGATGATCATATGCTTTTTGTGTGGAAAATTTAGACTTCTCAATATGTGTATGTTTCTCTTTTTGATTATTTTACATGCCATCATAAGAGATCAAGCCAGTTGAATGTAGCTCAAAGTGATTCCACATATTTGGGTGTGAAAGAGGACCATGCCTATCATAAACATACCTATTGGGACACATTGGAGCAGTTTGTTTGGTCACGTGAATTGCAAAAAGAAAGTTGCACCACTTTGCAACTTTACACTGCTTGCATTTGACACTTTTTCCATCAAGTGAAAATTGGATACCACGGGAAAATGACTCTGAGATAATAAAAACTGAGAGAGGTTATTGTAGAGGGGCCCAACACAATCCTGAAGGCTCAGACAAAGATTTTGTAAGCATCATAGTTTTTGAGTAATAGCCCATCAAAAATTGTATCCCTTTTGAACTTTGGACTCTTGAAGGATTGATTCAGTTGAACGTAGCTCAGAGCAATTTTGTGTGTTTGGGTGCACAAAAAAGGACCATGTCTAGCATAAACATAGCCATTTAAACGCATTAGAATAGTCCATTTGGTCACACGAGTTGCAGAATGAAAGTTGCACCACTTTGCAACTTTACATTGCTTGCAATTAACACTTTTTCCATCAAGTCAAAATTGGACACCATGGAAAAATGACTATGAGATAACAAAAATCGAGAGAGGTTATTGTAGAGGTTTCTTACATGATCCCAGTGCCTCAGAAAGAATGCCTGTAACTAACATGATATCCAGATAATAGGCTATCAAAGATTGTTTCCCTTTTGTAATTTGGATTGCTAAGGGATTACATTGCTTGAATTACAAATGTTTGAAGGTGGCAATAAATTTCATTACAAGTGTTTATTTCAATAGATTGTACGCTATATTGATATTGATATATAATCATTAGGTTGATTTGTTTTAATAAATGAAGTTTTTATAATAAGTTAGACTGTATGCTAGTTATATTGATGCAAAGCAAGCTATCAAAACACTATAACTCACTCAAATCCTGATAAATAAAATGAGACAAGATGCAAATGAAAGGTAGTTCACTCCATCAATTCCAATGCACAAATGGGCACTTCTAGGCTGTACCAAACATACAAGTTTCTCTAGCAGCAAAATTCAATGTAGGAAAACACATAAAACAATGAATCTTCGTTATTCAATCCTCCAAATGTACATCCAACCCCTGTTTCGACCATTAAAAAGCATATTTAACCTTTTCCAACCATATCCAACTAACTACAACTAACTTTTAACATCCTAACTATTCAAATTCCCTTTTACATAAAAAATGCAAAAGCTGCTATGGAACTTTACCAAATTGACTCAAAATGACTCCTATCCAAAACTAACTCAAAACATTGCAACATGGTCTTAAAGACATTTTTTCAATACAAAAACATAATGATGTTAACTTCAAATGAGTAACTTGAGAATCCCTAGCTAATCTTCACACACTCTTTTATAATAGCTTCAAATCAAAATTGAGATTTGTCAAGATCATCAAAATAAGGATGTTGCATTGCTTTTTTGGCTGAGATTCTCTTTGATGGCTCATAAATCAACATTTTCTACAAGGAGAGACCAATCATTTTTTAGTAGTTTACTTACCAATATGCAAAGTAAAAGAAGAAAAAGAAAGAGCATCAAAACTAGAAATGAAATGAAAATAGATGGAAGGAACTTACAAACAAAAAATCCACACCATTTGGTTCTAACTTGGGAACAACAAGGCATAAATCTTGATGCTTCCATTTAGGATAGGCATGCTAGTCTCTCAACTTAATCACTCTTGGTCATACATCTTCACTGGGAGTTCCAAGATACCTATTGCACACACCTCTCATGAATAGAATAACTTGAAATTTAAGATGCTCTTATAATTTCTACATCATAGGTGCTCATGATAAGGTTAACTTCAAATGAATAACTTGAAATTCCCTCACCAAGCTTCACACACACTTTTATAATGGCTTAAAATCATAATTGAGATTTTTCAAGATCATCAAAATAATGATGTTGCATTGAATTTTTGGCTAAGATTCTCTTGGATGGCTCATAAATCTACATTTTCTACAAGGGGAAACCAATCAATTTTTAGCAGGTTACTTACAAATAGGTAAAGTAAAAGAAGATGATAGAATTGGCATCAAAAAAATTAATGTGCATACAAGTATAAATTAATAAGAACCAATGTGCATACTTACAAAGTAATCCAACGAACCATTCGAGTCTGCTCTACTCTTTATTGTGTCAAGTATTGCCTCACGGTTAGACTCGCAGACCTTCCACAGGGTCTTGTTCAAAGGTCTACCCCCATATTTGTTCAAATGAACATTGGATTCCACAACAAGGTTCGAGTAATGGAGAATATTACGATGCATTTCAAAGTCCTAAAACAACCAATGTTTAACACTCTTATGTGGGTAACTTCTAAGCCATGTTCCAATAACAACAACTGAGCTTGTAGGGTATTTGATGTTTTCTCCATCTATAACTGGGGCCTCCAATTTATTTTTGGCCTCAACACAACACAAGTAATAGTCTGTTCCCTCTTTGTTGTCTTCATCTGCAATAACTGCATAAACATGCCTTGCATTGATATGTGCAACAAATCTCTTGAAATTAGTCAACATTATGAATACACTACAAAGTAAGATAATAATAGGAATTTCAAAAGCTAAGAAAATAGGTATATTACCTGGTTGAACTAGATCTGATAAGTGGTCAAAGTTGATCGATGATTCCATCTATGTTAGTTCCAGTGTTGTCAGAGGGCGATAAGTGTGAAGTGGGATAACATAACTTGTCAACCATTTTTCAACCCACTCCCCTGACTCATAATCATTCTAGGCTTGCATTGTACATGAAGAACAAAGGCATGCCATCTTCCATGTATTGATACTCTATGAACTTGCATCTAAGATAAGGAAAGAGTGTAGCTCACTAGATCCTATTAGTGTAGAACAATCCTCATATGGTGCAATGTTAGTATCATCCATCAACCAAAAAAATCTACAAATTGAAGACATACCTTCACTATCTGGACCCATTGAAGCATTACACCACTCAATGATTGATTTTTCATCTATCAACTTTGCACTATCTTTATACTTTAACTCTTCTCATGCTAATGCTCTTTTCACACATGCTTTTACACCATCATGCTCCCCTTTTCCATGCCTGGCCTCAATAAAGTTCCACATATGCTAAACACCTATAATGACATACATCTTGCTCAACTAGTAGAACATGCATGAGTTCTTGAATTGTGTTGCATAGTTATCTGACCATATTATATGCTGACCGTATGCTATGCCCTTTTGAGCCAAATCATTGTAGAACATCTGGAAGCAACCTTGCACAAACTTTGGAGAATGTGTGTGATCATCACTAATATAAAATTGATACTCCCTCAATACCTTCCTTTGGTCCTCTGTACTATCAATTGCATGAATGAATGCTATGTGAAAAAATATCGAAACCTATGTGGAGTTGTAATATTGTGATTGCACCTCACATTGTGGTTGTAGAGTGTAGTTCTCTGCAAAGTCAACCATTGATACTATGTTGCAACTGGAAAGGTGTCCTTGCATAGCTTGAATTGTGTGTCTAGCCATCGAGCTCTATGGGTATGCCTTGCATACTTATACACTATAGTTTCACGAAACATGGACATAAACTGATACACTGGAATCTTTTGAATAACTAAATCACACCTTTTTTCTTGAGATCCATCTTTTGTAATGTATTCCATTGTTTTTTACTTCCTGAACTCTACTAGTTTTTTTCCCACCTCATCCGTGCTTTCCATATGTTGACACACTGACATACACTGCAAGCCACTGCAACGCTCACATGAACCATCCAAGCATGCTATCCTATAGAATATTTGGCCGTCCTCTATATGACATAATTTTTTTGATAAGAACTCTCTTGAATATTTTGGTGGGGCTTTTATGCCACAATCCTATAGAACATCGTTAGTATGCAAATCTAAACATATCAGACAATAAACATCATAATGGTTAGAGAATTCAATATGTAGTCTACACCAACAAGTAGTGCATGTGTGGTTTATCTTGACATAAAAAGGTTTAAGAATTTCAAAATATATTTGACAAATACTAATTTGAGAATAATCCTATTGAAATTTATGAATAAATTGGGTTTGAGTTGTATCCATAAAATGCTTTGGATGTGGCTCACGGTTTCGGCTACTGATTCTCCTTCTTACCACATCTCTTTGATTTAGGGATGGCCTTGTGTTATTCTTCCAATACTCTTCAATTAGTGTTCTCAATGCTTCAACAACTTTTTAATATTTTAATGGAAGTCTCCCCGAGAATTCCCATAATTTATTTGAATCAGTGCCCTCAATTCTGTCACCTTTGAACGAATCTTGATAAAGTTTTTCTGATAATTCTCATTTGTTCACTCATCTTTTTAATGAGACAAGCTCTATTTGTTTGAATACTTACCAAAGTTGATGTAATGACACGTTGGGTGAAATTACTATCCTTTGAGCATGAGGTCTTATCCACACTCTCATAAGAATCTATTAGATTCTTCGCAATAGTGTTTTCACTTGATGCATTCGATGTTCTCAACTCAAGAGTCTTCATGATGTTTCTATACTTTATACCCCGCATCATTTCAACAAATAGTTTACATATTGCAGTCTCATTTAGCCTTTCAAAGAAAAATTTACAAATGTTATCAACATATCTTCTACAAGTGCATGTTGGAATCTTACCTTCCATGTGCTGCAAAATATGCTCATAAATATTAATAAAATACTTTTGGATTTTTATGCAAAATTCTAGGTGTTCTCCTAGGTACATATATCTTAATATTAGGAATTTTATCAATACTTAATTAAGGCAGGCTAGATTGCATACCTTTGATTGAGGGTGGAGTAGAAGACATACCTTGAGGCTCACGTGGGGATGATGGAATACCTTCTTTGTCAAATTCGAGTGATGATGTACTCTTAACTTGAGGTGCGGTGGATGGTGTCCAACCATATTCACATTGCGGTAGATGGTGTCCCTCCATATTCACTTGCAGTAGATGGTGTCCCTCCATATTTTCTTGTGCTTAATGGTGTCCCTTCGTATTCACTTGTGGTAGAGGGAGTGTCTCCAACTACAGTATCTGAATTTGTCTTACCACGATGCTTTCACATTCGTGCCCTTTGTGCTGCCAAAGCTTGTCCTGTTTTTGATGTGAGGTTCCTCTTGAATTGGATTGTTTTCTTCAATCGTATCCAATTTATTCTTTTCACGATATGCTGCCACCCGTTCTCTCTCATTTTCTTTTTTGGTTTCATACTCTTTATCTGTTAGGTTATTCCTTGTTTGTTTCTTCGGCATTGCATATAATTTTACCTATAGCATGGTAATGAGATGAATATTAGTTCCTAAAAAATGTATCCATTCAAATAAATGAAATATATGTCATTGAAGGCTTCATAAAAAATACTTACAATCATCCTATAGAAGAGTATTTCTAGCATAGACAAAGGTCACATGAATTTTTTTTGATGGAATTCCTTAAAGAAATGTGGTAATGTGGCATGCCATGATTGCAAGATAGGCTCAAAATGGAAGCATGGACAAGGCATGCCAATTCAAATTCCTTGGCAAGCTAGTGGAGCATTGGCAAGCTAGCTCACTCACTAGCTTGTCGATGTGGCAAGGTTAACAAGGTAAGGGCAGTGTATTCCTCATAGAATTTTGTATATTACCATGAGTCCCCAATTCTATGAGGCATACACTACCCCTACCTTGTCAACCTTGCCGCATTGGCAAGCTAGTGAGTGAGCTCACTAGCCTACCAATGCAGTAGGGTTGAGAAGGTAGGGGCAATGTATGCCTCACAGAAATAGGGTTTCACAGTGATTCACTAGCCTGCCAATGTGGTAGGGTTGAGAAGGCAGGGGTAGCATATTCCTCATACAAATGGGGTCTCATGGTCACCATGAGACCACATATCTATGAGGCTTATGCTACCCCTACCTTCTCAACCCTAGAACATTAGAAAGCTAGTGGAGCATTGGCAAGCTAGCTCATTCACTAACCTGCTAATGTGGTAGGGTTGAAAAGGTAGGGGCAGTGTATGCCTCATAGAAATGGGGTCTCATGGTGACCGTGAGACCCCATTTCTATGAGGTATACACTACCCTTACCTTCTCAACCTGGTGTAGGGGCACCGATTCCACTTTTTGTGAATAAGGTCATCTAATAGGATTTAAGGCATTTTTAGTCTAAAATTATTCAATAAGGTCATAATAGACCATTGGTAATGTAATTTGAGTCTTTATGGGTTTATTGTGTAAATGTTACAATTCTTGCAAAATGTTGTCAAATGCAATTTTGTAAAAGAGCAAAAAAATGCAAAGTGTGGGAGACTAATGGTCATGGAGTTCACGTGTTGGTTGGAGTTGGTTGGATGGGTTAGTTTTTGGTGTGTCAAGTTTAAAAAAGCCTTGAAAGGCTCAAAACAAGGTTGGAATGATTGTATTTGAAGTTGAAACAATAACAAAACACTGTTTTCCCTTGCCTTTTACTAGTAATTTGTTGTTGGAGACCTTTGTATGGGTCTGTACTAAGTGTTTTTTCTCTAAATTTTTTGAATCTTGTGGGGGCATGACTTAAGAGAGTTATGGTTTTTGTTTGGGTTTAATTCATGAATTTAGAAGATTTTTATTGCAATCTTTTTGGGAATGGGTTTGTAAACCCTATTTTGAGGGTTTGGTGTAACAAAATGGGTTTTTAGGCCATTCCACCTAGTGAAATTTGAAATAACTTGGCGGAATGACATGGTTAGATGTAGGATGTTATTTTTAAGTGGTTTTTAAGAGAAGGAAGGGTATTTTTTAGAATTTGGAATAATGCCCTAGGTGTTTACAATTAAGTTTTGAGCCAAAATGGTGGCTAAGAAGAGAAGTTTGATGAAATTGCAGTGTTAAAGGATGGGATATGGTTTAAATAGAATAGGAAGACCTTAAATTATGTGTTTGAAGTGTTGGCAAAGTGGTTGGAGGTTTGCAGAATAGAGTTTCTATAAACCCTCATTGATTAAGCCTAAATAGGCCTAAAATAAGGGTTTAGTGGTTTGCGAACTTGGTAGGAATTTCTCTAGTTAAAAGTTGTTGATTTAATCTATTTGGGGTCTGGTTGAGGTTTGGAAATGAAGTTTCGTGATTGGGGTGGAGGTTACATAGTAGTTGTTTTGTAAAAGTGGCCTAATTTGGCCTTGGGGTAGCATAGCAACAGTGATTTGGGGTTGATGGTCCAAAGTGACCCTAGGATATTTTAAGATATGATAAAATATGCCTTAATGGGTATTTTAAATTCCCATTATTTTGTGTGTTTGGAGTTTCTTTTGGAAGTTGAGAAGAAAATTCTCTATTTGCAATGCTATAAGAAAAACTTGAAGGTATGATGAAATAAGGTCAAGTTTGGGTTTTATGAATTAAAGAATTGTTGGATTTGTTTTGAATTGTGTTGTTTTGGGGTTTGTCTCCCTACTCTACATCACAACCCTATCGCATTGGGAAGCTAGTGGAGAATTGGCATGCTAGCTCACTCACTAGCTTGCCAATGCGGTAGGGTTGAGAAGGTAGGGGTAGTATATGCCTCATAGAAATGGGTTCTCACGGTGAGAACCCATTTCTATGAGGCATATACTGCCCCTACCTTCTCAACTCTACTACATTGGGGTCTCACTCACTAGCCTGCCAATGCGGTAGGGTTAAGAAGGTTGGGGCAGCATATGTCTCATAGAAATGGGGTCTCACGATGATTTATATCACCATGATACCCCATTTCTATGAGGTATACGCTACCCCTACCTTCTCAACCCTATTGCATTGGGGTCTGACTCACTAGCCTGCCAATGTGGTAGGGTTGAAATGGTAGGGGAAATGTATGTCTCATATAAATGGGGTCTCTTGGAGATCACCGTGAGACCCCATTTCTATGAGACATACATTGTCCCAACCTTGTCAACCTACCGAATTGGCAGGCTAGTGAGCTCACTCACTAGCCTTCCAATGCGGTAGGGTTGAGAAGGTAAGGGAAGCATACACCTCATAGAATTGGGGACTCATGGTGATGTATATCACCATGAAACCCCATTTCTATGAGGCGTACACTGCCCCTACCTTCTCAACCCTACCGTATTGACAAGCTAGTGAGTGAGCTCACTATCTTGCCAAGCTCACTAGCTTGTCAATGCTACCACATTTTGCATACATTTATATGGAAAAATTATTGTCAAACAATTCAAATACTTTGTCCATGCTTTTATTTTGAGCCATGATTGCAAGATAGGCTGCACCTTTCCCCATGTTTCTAACTTAGCCTTGAATAAAGAGTCTTGAAATAGTGGAGAGAAGGATTAGAATCCCTTGTAGGTAGACTAATCAAGGAAACATTTAAAATATATCACAACATAAGTGATGAGGTAGGTTTAGTGATGAGGTAAGTTTAGAAACATAGATGTAATCAAAAATAGTTTCAAATATCTATCAATGTGGGAGGAATATATTCCAATTTTTTAGAGTCATGTATGGAAAATTTGGTAGCATAGACAAGGCAATCAGCTGCTTGGTATAATTGTTTGAAAAAATACCTCAATGAAAGCTTTGGAGAGTGGTACGCACAACCATAATAAATGATTGAGAAATGATGGGCTATTTTACTTCCTTATAACTTATGTCATATATATGTGTATACAAAATGTGGAAGCATACACAAGGTAAGCAATTGTTAAATAAAAAAATTCCTCAAACATATGTGGTTTAAAAATGTAATTGGTGCAAGTGTATAGAATTGTGTAATTTAAAATGTGCATTGAAAACCTAAGGTTATAATGACAAACAAACAATGATCAACATGGAATATGAAAAATAACAAAAATGAAAGAAAGCCATAATAGAATGAAAGAAAATGTGTAAATACTTCACATACCTAAAAAACTAGAGTTTCAAATGGAGTTCTACCCAATTATGTCGCCTTTGCTTCTTCTTTCTTCAAACTCCTCAACAATTTGACTTTTTCAAAAGCTTGTTCCCCTCCAAACTTCAATTGTATATCACTTTTGAATGGAATTTAGACTTGAATTGATATTATATGCCTTTTAACATGAATTTTTTTCTATTTGATGCAAAGGTGGCAGAAAGATCATGAAAAAGGTGGTGGAATGTGAAAAACATGCATGCACACTTCACAACATCATCAAAAAGCTACTATTTTTGGAGCATGCGTAGAACTAGGAGAATATGCAAAATGTGGGCCTTGAGATCACAAGTATATTGAGTTTTTTTTACCATTTTTAGAGCAATCCAAAAATTGCTCACATTATAACACGAGTGTGCTATAACTTGCTAAAAAAACCCATATCTCTACTACTTCAAAATGCAAGTTCGTGTTATTATAAAGTTGATTTTTTTATAGATTTATTTTCTCTGTGTATACCCTCTACCCTAGTTATATCTCTCTCCCCTCTACCTTCTACCCTTAACCCTTATACCCTCTATCCTCTACCCTATATCTCTCTCCCACTCCTTCCCTCTCTCTCTCTCTCAAGTCTCTCCCTCCTACCCCCTCTCC
>VDFB02000017.1:535253435-535297020 GCA_007258455.2 Sequoia sempervirens
AGTCCCTCTCACTCCAACCCCTTCTCTCCCACTCCCTCTCTCTTAAACTCTCACTTCCACCCCCTCTCCCTTTCTCTAGACTCTCTCTCTCTCTTAAAATTATCCCTCCCTATAAAGACATACATAAATACATATATACAAGCATAATACATATGTACATACAATCCTACATACATACAAGCATACATGTACACGTGTAGATACAATCTTACATACTTATAGGAATACATACAATATACATGCATTGATACATACAAGCATACATACATACATACATACATACATATAAGCATGTATACATACATACATACATAGATACATGACATACAAGCATGCATGTACATACAAACATACAAATATATAAACATACATTCAATAGAGTAGCATTTGACATAAAGCAAGATATAACACGAGCGCGTTATACTATGCTCGTGTTATGTCTTGCTAGGCATGTTCCCCACAAACAAAAAAAACCATGTCAACACTAAGATATAATGCGAGCGTGTTATAACGTGCACGTGTTATAATGCACAAATGATATATATTGCTTTGGGAATCCCCAAGCCTTGGGATTAGTATTTTCCTCGGATTACCAACCCAAAAGGCTTGGAGGGCATTCCCAATGACTAGAGACGTGTTTTTACAAATTTTACAATATTTCACATAATCGGGTTCGTGCTCACCATTAGGATTGCAGGTGATTCAATATCAAACAAATTGAACACCTGGTTAATGTTAGGTTCTCTCTTTGCTATTCAACGATGTAATTTTTTTCACTTTATGACAATGTTAGGCCTTTCATCCATAATTTTTTTGTTTGTGTGTCTCTTTTTTGGAAAAAAGTAGTGTTTGGTGTTTTTTTAATTATAAATTAACCGTTAATCAAAATTTCAAATAAATTACATTTTTAGAAACTATACTTTATTCTACAATTTTTTTTAAAAAGATTCAATTAGTTTCCAAAATTTGTAGGGGTAGCACGGCCAAAATTCTATTTTTCAGGAAGTGTCCACGTAGAAAATTAGTAAAAAAAAAATATTTATTAAAAAATTATTAGAAAAATTGTGCATCAACTATATATTGTTAACTAACTTCTCATCGTAGTGATTTTAGAAATACTAAAAAAAAATTCACCATGCTAGGGATGTACAAGAGTTGCTATGTTATCTTTTTTTGAAAAAAACAACACCAATTTGCGTACATCCCTCTTTTGAACCCCTTAATCTCAGCCATTTTCAAAATAAATTAGTAGTTTAGAAAGTAGACTCGAAGCACTTCGATCCTTGTTTTTGTTCCATCTCAAAATTTTGAGTGTAACTATCCTCAATTTCACATCCAAGGTCAGTATTTCCTGATTTTAGAGAAAAAGTGGCCACTTAAACCCCCTTTTTGGGAACCATATTTTTGCACTTACCCATACCAAGAATATAACAAATTTCTACACCCAAGCAAGAACTAACTAATCAAATAAAAACTTCAATTAAACTAATACCAATTATGTTTCTACTATTATTTGTATTGTGTAGTGCAACATACCTTATGCATCATGCAAATATAACTTCACAAACAATTGTGCAAGATATTTTGACATAAATAGATAAGATTCCATGGTTAACATATTTCATCAATACATTGCAATATGTACTTTGTGTCATTAAGTGAGGGAGAGGAAGAGGGGTGTGGAGAGAGACCTTTTTTACAAGTGGAGTCTTGGTATACAACGATGACACATAATTAACACGTATCTTGTCACTTGTCCATTCACATCCAAGATTTTTTGTAATTTTATTAATCATTCCTATAGTTCAATCAACAAAAAAGTGGATGAGACTATCATCCCATATCAACATTCAATGAAAAGAGAAAACACAATTTTATCCATTCTTGTCAACTCATCAGATATAGCTTTCAATTAAAATATAAAAATTAGAACTTGTGAATTTACAAGAAATCAAATTACCCTTGGAGGCTTCCATGATTAGGGTGTTCCAAAGTACTTACATTATTTCAAACATCTTGAAATAATCCTTGCAAAAGTCATTTTCGGCATATCGTGCGATGATAGAATTCCATGAGAACAAATCTTTGAGGCATTTTGTCAACCAGTTGACGTGTTATGCATGCTTCCACGTTTCACATGCATGTCTACAAGAGTACTTGCGACTACAACATTGGACAACAATGTGATTTCAATTATGTTTTGTTGGAAATCCATACTTTGCTACAAAGCTTCCCAATTTTGCACAGGCTCGGAGGATGCTGGAAAAGGTTGTGGAGTTAGACTTTACACCTACCAATTGCATTTGTTTAAAGTTTCGAAGGCCTTCTCAATAAACCCATTTCGTGAATTTATTTATCTATCATTCTTGTCTATGAGACAACATCTCTTTGAGGTATTTAGTCAAATAGCACAACTTCCTTGTCTATATTTTCTATAATTTTCATATGTGTCTAGTAGGGAACTTGTAACTACATTAGACAACAATCCATTTTTGATTATGCTTTGATGGATGTCCATGCCCTATTCTAAAGTTCTGATTTTAGCACAATCTATGAGGATGCTACCAAAGCTTGTGGAGTCTGGCTTTACTCCTACCAAATTCACTTGCTTATATGCTTGCACAGTCTTATGTACATTTCAAAATGAAATCTCTTTTAAGGCATGTTGTCAAAAAAATTGTGTGCCTTTTTTAAGCTTCCACATTTTGCATACAAGTCTATTAGGGAATCCACAACTACGTTTGACAAAATTTATCCTCAATTATGCTTTGGTGGATGTTTTTGCCCCGTTCTAAATATCCCATTTTGGAACAAGCTGAGAGGATGTTGGGAAAGGTTGTTTACTTTGGCTTTACACCTGCGATTTTCATTTGCTTAAAAGTTTCAAAGGACATTTCACATAACCCATTTTGTGCATATCTTGATATCATTTTAGTCCATAAGACCATATTTTTATTAGGTGTTTCTTTAAAAATCCCTATAATCTCACCAAGGACACCATTTTGTGCATATCATGTAGTCAATGTCGTATAGGAAACCAAATTATTTTGAGGAATCATGCCAAAGAACCCCCATTCCTTGTGTATAATTCCAAATTTTGCACAAATATCTACTATGGCATTGACAACTACAACATCTAAAAAATACCCCATTTCTATTATGATTTTATTGATGTCCATATCATGTTCAAAAGCTCCCATTTTGCCATAGTTTGGGAGTATGCTAGCATAGGTTGTGGAATCTAGCTTTACACTTGCCGCTTGATTTTTCTCAAAAGTTTCCATTGTGCAATTCATTTGAAACATGAGTTCAAATAAGTTTATTCCGCTCTATCCTTCCACCCACTGGTGATGTTGAATGCCTAAAAATGGAACAGGTTGTAATGAGGTGTTTGGGTGCCATTTCCTTGGGAGATTCAACCCACTCATGCATTTATCCTCTGGTTTATGATTTCTGTTTGAGAAAGAGAAAACCAAAAATTACCGTCATATTTCTCAGCTTAGCAATCAACAAACGAAATAGTTTCAATCATCTCCCACGGTACAACATACAAGCTCTAGCCATTGATCACCAAACTTAGCTCGATCTTCTTCAAATAGGATACGCCTTCGACATAAATGATATTTTTAATTAGATATAAAATTTTAATATTTTGTAGTGTAAGATGATTTGTTCTCTATTTTGGTTAAATTCTATGGCTATAATGATGCTCTCTAGTTTAATGTTTAGGTGTTCAACATCATTTAATCATCATCACCCATCTTCAAATAATATATATTCTTCCATAGAAAAAACTTATTAATCAAGGATCTAGCCTAGGATAGACTCCCCAAATTTTTGTAGAGATTTTTTGGTAGATTTTTCAATGAAATTTAATACCACATAATTTTCTAAGTAAAACATAATAAGGTTTATTTCCTTTCCACCCAACATTTCCCAATCATCTAGTGACATTGTAGCTAGTTTGGATTCAAATACTATAGCCCACATATCTCAATCTATGAGAAAATACTCCAACTTGAGTTTCCATATCTCAAAGTTAGTGCCATTAATTTTTTTAATCTCTAGTCTAGACGTGTTTTCTATTTTCCCTAAAATAAAGATCTTCTTTGTACATACTCCATTCAAACCAAGATTAGTACAAAAACCCTTATTCCTATTGTACCTAAGGTCAAAATGATTAGGCTCTAATATTGGAAATAAAAAGGAAGCTAAGGTAAAAAATGATTCCTACACTAATCTAAAAGGAGAGATGAATTTAGATTATAATCTAAAATAATTTACAATAAATTAGCAACATAATACAAATCATTCACTATAAAAAAACTATACCTTGGGAAACCTTTTTGAGAAAATAACTAACATCCAAATTCTAAACCAATGCATTAATAAAAATAAATAGTTACAATACAATCTAGTCAAGGATCCTTCACATGGGACAATACCAGCACTCAAATCTAGAATAATATTGACATCACAAAAATACCTACAAAATTCACTATGTAAGCTCCATCCCAATCACTCAGTAAATAGAGAAACTAATGCATAACACCACCAAAAGGGAATACAAAAACCATGAGGTAATACTGTAAGTGTGGAATAAGTAATAAATAAAATAACAAACAACACTTCTTAATAAGACATTATATCAAGATAATCAACAATAATTAATCTGATTAACACAGTAAAACTCTTGAAAGCATCATATTGATCTCTATCTCCAAAGATTTATTAAGTCACAGGGCTCTCAAATTTTGTAAGCATTATGATTGTTAAAATGTCAATCTAGATAATGAGATGTTGCTAAATGCAATAATCTAATCCTATGTGATGATATCTAAATGATATGATGAAGCTATCGTAATCTAAATTGACATGAAACTTGATAAAAGAAGCTATAGTAAACTATGATGCAACCAAATTATAGGAAGAATTAATGGAAGAAGATGAAGAAGTTTTCCTGCAAATTTGTCTCCAAATTTGCCCGTGAAGGTTGAGATGAATTAAATTAGAGATAACATATCTAATTTGGTAGGTGCATCTTTTTGAGTGATAAGAGGAAATAGCTGTAGAATATCCTTAAATTGAATTTTTGGATTTATTCAATTTAGGAAAGAGAGGATATTTAATTCAATAAAACAAAAACTATAGAAGTCAATGTTTATTGAATAAATATGGAGAAAGTGTGGTAATTAAATAAAACAATGTAGGAAACTTGTTTATTTAATTTAGAGGAAATGATATGATTAAGATGAAAGATTATTATAGAAGAATTTAATAATGAAAATTAAATAAAATTTGTTTATTTAATTAAGAGGAAAGAATAGAATTAAAGATAGAATAATTAATCGTGAACTAAATAAATAAACATTTCTATTTATTTAATTGTAGAAGAATTTGATTATGATAATTAAATAAAACAAAGTGAAATTCGTTTATTTAATTAAGACGAAATAATATGATAAAGGTTGAAGAATTTAATATGAACTATATAAATAAATATTTCTATTTATTTAATATTAGAGGAATTAAAAAGGTTAATTAATCAAGTAAATCGTATTTAATTAATTAGATTATCCAGACCATTTTTAGGTGTATACAAATACCACCCAAAGTAACACACAAACACCCAAGTCAAATTACAACACCTGAAATCTAAGAAGAGTCCTCACACTAAATATAGCACATTCCTAAGATTTGTTATAAGAATATGTTGTAACATACCATGGTTATCCTCCCCACTTGGGCACTCTAATTTGTATTATTCAAACTATTTAAAGATGATTTATAATAGTCGTAATGGCATGCCATAGGTTGGTGTTTTTTCTTAGTCAACATGTGTAACTCCCTCTTATGACTCTCTTATGCATCATAAATGCTCTTTCATTTTTGACATGGGGGCCTAACTTGTAGATGCCATAAATTTTGATCTTGGAAGTTGATTGAGCCCTTTTTAAAAATTGAAGATCTTGGAGAGGTCCATGCTCATAACCCACTTTAGTTGATTAATTAATTTTGATAATTTCTTGACTAAAAGATGACCTCTATGTACCCTAAAAATTGTATTTTAATGTTTTCAACATTAAGATGCAAGGTTAAGACACATTTTCTAACAATTATCAAGTTAATGTCCATGTTGTTGAGATTCAAGTAGTGATTTATGCTACATGGATACTCATCACTATAGCTAGATAGAACTCAAGTGATCGTCTTATATGCCTACAAGTGATCATAGTTCTATCACACTAGTAGAATCAAGCAAATATAATATCTTCATAATAGAATGGAGTCATATTACATGATTGTATCAAATGCACAATTTTGCATTACCATAATTAAGAAGAGTATTTTGGTCACTTTCAATATATTCATAATTTCTAACCCTTCTCTCTTTCTCCACTTTACACATTTCATAGAGAATTGTAGTAACTTGTGATTCATGTCTATTTCACATGTGTTATAGAAGCTACTCATTATCTATTTTTTCTATATTTTGCAAGTTATTATGGAACACTCTCGAAACAAGTAGAATATAAGAATGACCCATTACTTTACATGGGCCAAACACCCTTTGAAATGTTTTAATATTTATATTCTATGTATGGTTGAGAATGATCATATTCTTTGAAATGAATTTTTATGTTAGATTTAGATGAACCTCAAAGTGGGGGAAAAAGGCACATGCATGGTGATGTGAAACATTGAGTTTCATGAAAGGATTACAAACTTTGTTCTAGATGAAAGATTTTTTCTATCCCTAAACCTCTCCTAACACTTCAATGCACAAAATCCTTCACAATCTCAAACTCGCCTAATATCCCAACATCAATCTCTCACTAACATGGTTAGTGATGTGATGGAATAGGTGCATTAAATATAAGAAAAAAATGACCAAAATAGGCTAAAAATGTTCTACAATGCCATGTTTTTACCAAAAATGTAAAGCTACTCCCTTGACCCCTATAAGAGGTATTGCCCCTTGACTTTGTTGATGGTTTTTTCCCTTGGTCCCCTACTTTTTTTGTAGGAATTTATTTTTTTTAAAAGGAAGGATTTTCCATGGTAATTAATGTGCTTACCTATTACTAACCAAGATTCACATGAATTTTTTCAAACTTGTAGTGATGTGCATAAATTCTCCAATAAGATTGATATTTTTTTCATAAAAAGGAAAGATTCACCAATCAAAACTAATATTTTTTAGAAAGGGAAGCTTGACAAAATTTTATAGATTTTTTTAGGGGATCTTTTCTTAAAGTTTAAAAAAATAAAAAAATGTAGACACGTAAAATGTATCAATTGACATTGTGCATCCGATCTCGACTACTAACATCGTTTCATCCTGAATCATCTTTCGGTCTAACCATTTAATCAAATCTCCTTATCTGATTAAATTCATCAATATTCCTCTCTTAATTAAATAAACTAGTTATCTAAAATTAAATCACCTCTTCTCGATAATTAAATTAATCATCTTGATCTAATTATCCCTATTTAATTAAGTAGTCAATTTTATTTGATTAAATCTCTTAAGTCTATGTATTAAATTAAATAAATTAAAACATTATTTAGTTTAATCTAACATCATCTCTTTTAATTAAATAAATCAAATCTTTATTTAATTAATCCATTATCAGATTCTTCTCATATTTGATTTAAATAAATCCACAAATTTAAGTCAAATAGGTCACATCCTCTAATCCCCTTCATTAAATTAATTAACCTTGATTAATTTAATCTCCTATCATGTCCCATCCTCTAGAATTTACCACTTGCACATGATAGATTTAATTGATTTATTAAATCTTTATTTTCCTCAACAAGGCATCCTTTGGGAATATTCTCCAAGTTTCAATTCAAAAATCCAAGTTGACATGTACATCCAACAAGGCATTAACTCTATCTTACATGTCCTTTGCCTTGAGCCAAGTGGCATTCAATGCTTCTTTCTTCCCTCTTGCAAGTCATTTCAACAAAATTCAAAATTAAAAAATAAGCATTTATTGGCACAATCCTCAAAACTTGCACATCCTCCATTCACTCATAAGTTGACAAATGGCATCTTGCCATTGGATGCATGTTAGTCCCACATTGCTCAATTTTGGACATTCATCCTTCAATATCATCTATAAATGAAGAGCTCCTCTCCTCATTTGATTAGCCAAAAATTATGCAAAGTTACTATGCTCAAATATCTATCAAATTTCATCCATCGTCATTGAATTCTTAGCTAGGTTATGCAGGTTTTTAGCTTGGAGCACTCATCCTTCATCAACAAAGTGGATCACTCATCAATTATCATCAACATACATCAATATTGCATCATAGGAGTTTGGAAAGGGCCAATTTTCACATCAAATTGGCACCAATTCCCCCATGGGATCATAAGTTTGCTAGCTTAATTAGGATTCAATCCTTATTTTGTTGTTTTCATTGTGTTCCTCATTGTTTTCCTAATTTAAGCTTTGTGAATGAATTTCATGGGGAATCCTTGTTCTTGCTTGCATTTGACAATCTAATGTGTTTATTCTTTTTCTTTTGCAAGTATTAGGATTGGGGTTCACACAAATAAAAAGGGTAAAAACATTATTGAAAATCAGAAACAAGAATTACAACCAAGTCCAGGGTAGAAGCCTGCAAAATGCAAACAGAGCCAAAAACTGAATCAACTAGCACCCCTTCATCCTCAGCAAGAACCCTCTCTAAGTCCAGACTAAGCTCTTGAGGGATTTGAGCCCAATCATCAATCTTCCAATCCTCTAGATGCTCTGAAGCCCACTTGGCCAGACAATCAACAGTCCTATTCCATTCTCTTAGAATATGGACAAAAGACACCCTCTCAATCATAGTACCAACCTGCAAAATCTGTTGTACCATCATTGCAAACTGCCAACTCACATCCGACATCTTCCTTTGATTGAGCAAATTAATCAGAACCTGTGAATCAGATTCACAAATAACCCTAAGCCACCCCAACTCATAGGCCCTCTCCAAGGCATAAAGAATCACCCATCCTTCCATAAGGTTGATAGTCTGTGACCCCTTACGGAAAAAAAAGAGGAAAACCACCGAGCTAGAAGAATCCCTACCAACCCCACCAATTCTAGCTAGACCTGGATTTCCCCTGGAAGAACCATTAGTATTAACCTTCAAGGTACCCTTAGGGGGGGCTACCATTTCCCTAAGCACTGGACTCACTGCCTCACTTTCCTACCTCTCTTGTAACAAGAAGCAGCAGGGGTTAACCCTTGGATACCCAACCAGGCCACCAACTCTGCATCCCTCAACTCAAGCGGCAACTCCACATCCCCCTTAGCTTGAATTGTCTCCTGAATCATCCCAAGAACTCTAAACCACACATGATGAACCTGCAAATGCTCCCCTCTGAAAATCCTCCTATTCCTTTCTAGCCAAACCTACCACAATAAGAAAATAGGCCCTACCTGCCACACATCTTGCAAAAAAGAGGCCATTGAGGGAGGTCTTCCCAAGCTAGACCAAAAATCCACTAAGGAGGATGAATGGACACAGGGACTGTTCCAAAATCCCCACCAAAAATTCTAGATCTGCAAAGTAAAAGGACACTGAAAGAAAAGATGTGAAGAGTCCTCTTCACCTCTCCCACACAACACACACTTAGACGGGCCCTGAAACCCACGCTTCTGAATGTTATCCCAAGTCAGAAACTTGTTCCAAGCCAAACTCCAAACAAAGCAATTGCACTTCGGCCAAGAAAACTTATTCCACACATTTTTCCACCAAGGAACCTCTACCCCCCAATCCTCTGAGAAAGGAACCTCCGATATCCCAATGCAACTGTGTAGTGACCTTTCAGATTAGAAGACCATGCAAGAATGTCCCTCTCCCTAAGGGGAATGCACTATTTTCCTGAGAGAATATTATGCAGAGTCATACATTCATCTTCCATACCAATCACCAACCACTCCTTAGGAGTCTTTCACCTACCACTCACAAGTTTTCTTTGAACAAAAAGCACCTTAAAATCACTTACCCTTGTCCAACTAACTTCATTGAATCTCCTACTTAGGGTCGCCAAATTAGGGAATTGAGTGAGAATGGGAGGAGAACCATCCCAAGAGTCATGCCAAAATTGAACCTCCGTGCCACGTCGACAGATCCAAAATAAGCCATCCTTGACAAGCGCAACTCCTTTCTTAAGAGTAGCCCAAATAGCATATCCCTTTCCTACCAAAGGATAGTGAGGGATATCTTCCCTAGGAATATCCTAAAAATACTTATAGGAAAGAATCCTGGCCCAAATCTGATCCTTCGATGTGCACCAACACCAATAAATTTTCGTAGCCAATGCCATCCCTACCAACGAGGATTGCCTCAACCCCAAACCACCAAACTACTTAGGACAACAAACCGTATCCCATCTAACCAGACTCCATTTGGAAGACATCAAACTGCCAGCCCATAAAAACTATCTTGCAAATGAGTCCAACTCGGTAACAAAGCTCTTCGGGGCCACTTGAAGCATACACCTATAAATGGGAAGAGTCTGGACCACGAACTTAAGCAACTGAACCCACCCTAAAAAGGACAACCATCGATTGGTCCAGTGAGTAACCTTCAATTGAAATTTGTCCAAGATAGGTTGCCACGACTCCCTCGATAATCTGCCCACAACAATAGGATACCCAAGATAGTACAAAGGAAGAGCCCCAATCTAAAATTGAAGAATCTGAGCAATTCTCCTCTAGATAGAATTGAGAGTGTTAAAGAAATATATGGAAGAGTTATCTTCATTAATTAATTGATTCGAAGCCACAAGATATATATCAAAAACCCTGTGTATATTCGTTGCCTCCCGAATAGTGGCAACCCCCATCAAGGCAGTATCATCCACAAAATACAAATGGGATTGAGGGGGTACATCACCTCCCCACCTCCACCCCTGAATAAGTCCCAACTCCACATGTCATCTCAGAAGGCGCCCCAAGCCTTCCACCAGCAGAATAAACAACAGGAAAGAGGATTGCCTTGCCTTCTCCCTCGAGAAGTGCCAAAAAAAACTCAGAATGCTCCCCATTAGTTAAAATAGAGAAAGAAAATGATGTGACACAACTCATTACCCATTGAATCCATTCATCGCCAAAGCCAAAAGTAGCCAAGACTTTCTGAATAAAAGACTAACGGACTCTATCATACGCCTTAGCCATATCAAGCTTGATAAACATAGCCTTTTCTCTAGAATGTGCCATAGAATGTATGGTCTCAGTAGCTATAACAATACCATCTAGAATCTGTCTACCATCCACAAAACCACTTTGCTCCTCAAAAATGAGTAACTGCAGCCACTTTTTCAACCTATTAGCAATTAGCTTTGAAATAATCTTATACACCACATTGCAAAGAGATATAGGCCGAAACTAACTTGTCCGCCCCTTCACACTTGGGAATAAGCATGAGAAAAGTGGAGTTCAGGGCCTTTAACATTTTCTTATTCCTTTGTGACTCTTTGACCACCTCTAATAAGTGCAGTTTGATAATCTCCTAGAACTCTTGGAAGAATTCAATCGGGAAACCATTAGGGCTAGGGGCTTTTCCTTTCTTCATCTGAAACACTATCCCCTCCAATTCTTCCAGAGTGATCTCTCCCATGAGATCCTCCATCATTTCCCTAAACACTAGGGAAGGGATGCAGGAAAGGATCTGAGCTTCCTCCATCGGACTCCCTTGCAAATCCTCTCTGAAGAGGGAAGAAAAATAATGAACAACTTCATCTGAAATACTCTGAAAAGAATACAGAGTCTCTCCCCTATCTGTGACCAAAATAGGAATAGAATTACCATGCTGCCGAGCCTTTACAAAATTGAAGAAGAAAGAAGAATTTTTATCCCCCTCCTGCAACCACTCAATCTAGAATTTTTGTTTCCAAAAGATATCTTCTGGAAATTCCCATTCTTCCAAAGCTTTTAGAGCCCTTGATTCCTCCTGCATTAGAGTCTCTGTCACCCCATTCTCCTTAATTAACCTCGTCATACCATCCAGCTTAGCTTGTGCTTCAGACTTGGCATTGAAAATATTTCTGAAACATCACCTATTCCAATGCTTAAGCTTATATTTAACAAACTAAAGAAGCTTAGTAAAGACATACATTATCATACCAAAGGACGATCTACCCTCCTACCACCATTGAGCAACATATCCATGGAGATCAGGATCACACAACCACATAAGCTGGAACTTGAAGGAGGGTATGTGGGGCCACCCAGTCGAGAGGACAAAAAGCTTTATAGGCCAATGGTCCGAGCCTCTCCAGTCTAGTATCTCTGAGCTAGATGACCACCTCTCACCAACCCAAAAGCAAGAAACCAGAAATCGATCCAGACGTTCCACAATGCAGTGTTCACCGACCCTCTAATTGTTCTAGGTAAATTTTCCATTGCCGGGATTGATATCAACAAGATTCAAAGTAGAAATATTGTCTCGAAACAACAAAGTTGAGGCCTCCAACCTCATGGTACCACCCCATTTCTTAGAAATCTCAGTGATAGCATTGAAGTCACCCCCAATAATCCACAGATGGTAAGGAGCCATACGTTGTACATATCGTATATTTGACCATAAGAGTTGCTTGCCCTGTAGATCCACAAGAGCATAATGTTGGAAAAATGAGCCATCTCCCCTGATTTAGGGCAAGAGGCCACCATAGAGATAGAGGACTTGAAGGAAATCCACCACTGGGGGCTAATCTTCCAAGGGTTCCACAAGCAAGCCACCCCTCCAGACGATCCTTGAGCTCCAATGCACTGGCATTCACCATGCTTCCACAACTTGGGCATTAAACCCATCACACAATCCACAAAAATCCTGGTCTCTTGCAAAAAAAGAATATCAGGAGACTGACATCTAACCAAATCTCGAACAAATTTTTGTCGAGGGCCATTGTTCAAGCCCCTAACATTCCATGAGAGAATAATCATTTCAAGGGGCTTGAGAAATGAGAATCCAGAGTCTTGATTGACCCTGATTCCACCAAAGTTTCCCCTATCAATTTAATATTCTCCATATCCTTCTTCCTACCTAGCTTAGTCACATTCTCCACCCCCCTTTTCTGAAGATCTTTTTGCAAGATACCCAATTAAGGAGATGACTTACTACTTTTACCCACCTCAGCTCCCATTCTCTGCGTGGGGTGAGTCAAAGCTTCATTGCCCTTCCCAGCAACACTACCTGATTCCTCTTGAGCCTCCATCTGTAGATCTATTACCAAATGCAAGGTCCCATCCTCCTGCAGAGTAGGAGAGACCCTAGATCTGATCCCTTCTTGTCCATCGCCTCCCCCATCTTGCTCAGTGCACTATAAGCCCAAACACACCTCCTAATGGTTTTCCTACTCCAACCCAATAGAATGCCCATGTTGTTCAGTACCCAAAATTCCTTGATCCAAATCTATCAAACTTGGATTCAATTCATGTTGGCTAAGATCTTCCAAAACCTCAAATCTATTAAAAGTATCATCATCCTGCCTCTCTTCATAGTCCTTTTTTGTCCCTTATTTCTATTTCGAGTATTGATAGGAGTAAAGCCATCCTCCCTAGTACCACAGCCTAGAAGAGGACCCTTGCCCTTATCCACCCTAGGCGGATTACTAGGGGGTTGAGAAGAATGAGTCTCCAAAGGTTTGGCCCTTGGGCATCTACATTGTAAGTGGCCATACTCATGACACAAATGAAATCTAAAGGGTAAGGTCTCATAGTCAAGCTGTTGAACCCAGGAGTAAGATCCTGCACACACTTCTAGAGAGTCTGGAAATGGTTTACTTAAATTAATTTCTACACAGAACTGGGCATATATGTCATTACCTTTTTGAACTGCGTCTGTTGTGAAGAACCCACAAGTTTACCAAGCATTGAAGCTAGTAAATGCAAAACATCATCACACCAGCACTTGACCGGGAGCCTCGACAATCGAACCCAAACTGGAACCCAACTTGGAATCTCCTTGGTTGGATTGAAGCCCTCATGCCATGGCTTGATAAACGAGCCCACCTAATTGTAAAAGTAAGGGCCTCCTTCAAAAACCTTGATCCTATCTGCCATGCAATCAAACGTAACCATAAAATAGTTATTTGCTAAGAGCCTAATCTCCATCTCTCCTTCCGGCAGCCATGTCCTCTGAGCCTAGGCTTCCAAAAATTGCAATGAGATCTTCAATCCCAAAAATTTGTAGTACAAAGAATGTCGTGAGTAGTATTCGATATCCTCCGCGAGCATCTTCATCGAGATCACAACATTCGGCTTCTCTTTGCACCTTTCTAGGCATCCATTAATCTTCAGAAATTGAGACCCTCCTGACGGTCCCATCTCATTCATCTCCAGATTCTAAGAAAATAAATTATTGTCATAAAGCCAAGACCCTTGTGGCAAGGGTTTCGAGCCAAAAGAAGAGCGGAAATCCATCTTGGGTTCTACCCCCGATGACTCCCCTTGCGCCATTGAAGAGAAGAAAAAAAACCCCAGCCGGAAAAGAAAACCTTGAGAAACTCAAGAGCATAAAGCCCCACACAAGGGTTAGCACCACACTAGCTTTCACCAATAAGGAAGAGCACGGAGAAATAATCCCCCATAGCTCCTCCCGTTGCTACCCACAAACCCTACACCCACCAGTTCTTCTACTGCCCCTTCTAGCACTCGGCCTCCCAAAATAGCTTATCGTAGCCCTTGCCAAGCTTTTTCAGCAACCAGAACCCTCCCCCTACACCTGACATCAACTTCTAAACCCTGAAACAACACACACCAACAACCCCGTCGCTACCTCCCCTAATCCACCAGTGAAACATCCACCACTGGAAATCCCATGGATTGAACACAAAAGCAAAAAATACAACCAAACGACGCCCAATCTGTAAACCTTGAACCATGAAGAAAGCCCCCCACCACGCACTGGCAAGAAAATCATCAGATCGAGCTAGGGCACGAGCGCCCTAGCTCGACTCGCACAGCAAAGGTTCGCCATCCTCGATTCTTTTTTCGTGTTACACATAAATTTATCGGCTCTTTTTCTTAAAGTTATCGCTAGTCAATTGTCATTTTATTTTGGGTCCATTTTGATAGAACGGTAATACAATTACATATTGACAAGTCACACTCTCTTGTACTGCTTTTGGTTCAAAGTTGAATATTTCTCCCTATCCAATTGCATTCAACCATCCTATCCCTATTTGCACACATTTCTATACCATTTACACATAATTTGTTTGGCTATATCTACCACATAGCCACACATTTAATCCTTCCCTCAAAACTAGCACTTTATGTCCTAAGCCAATCTTAAATAGATTAGGATTGACCCCAAAATTAAAATATTTAATTTTAAATTCTTGAGTTCCAACCCTTTTTCACCAATTTTTGTGAGTTGACTTGACACGTGTTTTTTAAACTATTGTTATTCCTTAGTATTTAATGACATTTTTTTTTGTAATTAAAACACATAGATAGATATATATTGGAACAAGAAGAAAAGGACTAGAGCATATTTAGTTTCTAAGGGACAAAGAATCTTAGGCCATCTATAAGTATGTGTGTGTTGTCTTCAATTAGCCTTTAATGGGGGGTTGATTTAGGAGTTCACTTGACTTTATTAATTTTACAATCTCCTCTAAGGTGTTTGTCAACACTACTTTGAGAAAATTAGTCATAAAACAATGTGAAGGAGAAGAGGTACTAGTATTTTTTTGACAAATCATTCTTCTGTGCCATAAATTATTCTTACACATTAGCACATTTTGACAATGCTTGGGCTCAATCCTAAGGTCCACTTAGATTTGATCCATATTAGGATTGTACATAACCCAAAACATTTCATTTCTTGTCAAAGAACTAATTTTGTACCTAAAATTTGAATTCTACACAATATTGGATTTTATTTTGAATCATTATTCCTAAAACTAACTGGTACCTATCTTCTTGTAAGTACTTGCCTTTGGAAAATACTATTGTAACTAGTATTGCTTAAGTGACTATTATTAATTATACCCATCAATCTTATATATTCAATTTTTTATTTAAAATAAATATTTATGTTTTGCCAAATTTATATACAAAGTTTTTTGACATAAAATATTTAATTTGATTAGTTGTAAAGCCTCATCTCTTATTACAACTTTGATGTTGTTTAAGACATGCCATTATTAACTTTATACAGTTTAAAATTCTTAATATATCTAATTGTATAACATTTTACAAAGTATAAAGTCTGACACTTTTGTTTCATTATCCCCTATGTTTGAGGCAATGTTTGTTCATATCAACATAACATCTATATTTATTTACTTCTTGCCTATGAAATACCCGTAAAAAATGACAATGACTATGTAGAGATTAAGATTCATATTAATTAATTGAAAATAAAAACATGTATTGTGATTTGCTATTAATTAATTGATATAGTCAAATGTGCATTTTGATGTCCATTAAGACAATATGGTGAAAAATATGGGACTTATGACTTCTTAATCCCTTGTATTTAGAGTCTTGGAGGTGATGTAGTTTATCTGTTAAATTGCATGTAAAAAGATAAACTTGGGTATTTTAAACATTTTTTCTTATATGATCAAATATTTAATGAAGTTTTTTTGATGTACTAATGTTAGCACAAGTATTTAAAATATTTTTGAATTTTTAAAGTGTTTTAAATTAATCATTGTTAATTATTGAGATTATAACACAATTTTCTAAAATCATATAAATTTTTTAAATATGATAATTATAAATTCAATCCTATTAATAATATAATTAATATATGAATATTAATATTTACATTAAATTATTGATTATAAAATTAATATAAATATAAATATATTGTGTATATATTGGTTATATTTATATAATATTATTATACTATATAATTATAAATAAAATAATTTTTTATATAAAAATTAAAATTTTAAAATATTTATTAATTTTTGTAAATATAACTATTAAGAAGAAACATAATATAATATTTATTACAATTTAAAATAAAACATTAAAAAATATAATTAAAACTTATATAAGATATTAATATTTTTTTATTAAAAAAATAATAATTAATATAACATATTATATTAAAATGAGACAATGTAGCGCTCCCATATATCCGACATTTTTTTCTACTTTTTGCTTGGCAATTTATAGGTCAGTTTCTCTACGACATTTTTCCATCATTACACTCATCAAGGAGGGTTGAGGTATGACGTGTCATCAACTCTTTACAATTCTTACACGTTTCCACCTGAGTGGGAAGATTGCAAAAAAATCCAAACAGGTAATCTGTTATAAAACTAGCAATTGCACCTTGGTGTGCAATGGGTACACTGAAGAGGTGTGGAAGGTCAAATTAGGGAAAAAATTTGGTCTATTTTTTTATACATTTATGTATTACATGAGTTCAATTGGTAGGTCATTTATCAAATGATGTTGTTTGTGCAACAAAGATCTCTATGGAGAAGTGATGGCTTCAAATCACACTTACAAGATCCAAACAAGACAAAGATGGAGATGGATATAGAGAAGAGAGGAAGAGATAAAGAGATAATCACGATCCATTACCAAGACTCGTGTTATGTTTGAGAGAGAGAGAGATGGATCGATAGAGAGGGAGATATATCTAGAGATAGAGGGTGAGAGAGAAAATAGAGGTAAAGATGAAGATAGAATGGGAGAGGAAGAGGGAGAAAAATAAATAGAGAGATAAAGATAGAGGAAGAGATAAAGGCAAAGAGAGATAGGGAGATAGAGAGATAAAGAGGAAGAGGGGGAGGGAGAGAAAGGGAAAGATATATATGGTAAGATAGAGTGATAGAGAGATAGATACAAGGAGATATCGAGAGGGGAAGAGGGAGAGAAAGACAAAGAGATAGAAAAATAAAAAGAAGTAGAGATCTAGACAAATAGAGATGGAGAGAGGGAAAGAAAAATAGGGAGGGAGAGAGAAAGAGAGAGAAAGAGAGAGAAAGAGAGATGGGAAGACAAAGAGAGAGATAGGGATATATGGGAAGAGAAAGGGAGAGAGAGGTAGAGATAAAGAGATAGATAGGTGGAAATGGAGGGAGTGAGGGAGCGAGCGGTGGGGAGAGATAGACAAAGGGAGGGAGATAAATAGGTAGAGGGAGAGATAGAGAAGAGAGGGGATAGAGGGATAGAGATAGGTAGGTAGAGAGAGAGGGGGGCAGAAGGGAGAGAGAGAAGAATATGGGGGGAGAGAGTTAGTTCAGTATATAGAGAGGGAGAGGGAGTGAGAAATATAGATAGAGGGCGTTATAGAGAAATAAAGAGGGATAGGAAATGAGATAGAGAGAGAATTAGAGAGATAGAGGAAGAGAAAGATATGGATAGAAAGAGATGGAAAAGAGTGAGAGTGATATGGAGAGAAATAAAGATTGAGATATAGAGTAGGAGAGATGGGGTGAGAGAGAGAAGAGGGGGTAGAAAAGGAGAGATAATAATATATAATTATTAAATTAATTTGTACTATATAAAAAATATTAATCATTTATTATAATAATTTTATATTTATATTTAGTCATTTTTATTATAAAATGCTCTATATATAATGTAATATCCCCTTCTTGAGCTTAGCTAGCTTTGTTGACTGCTAGCCTATTCCACAGGTTCTCGTAGGCTAATTGGGTTGTTATGGGAGCTCCACAGTTCTTGGAGTGTAGTTCAGCATAATTCCACTTTTATTTGTGGCATTGAGCTTAGTTGTTATGTGTTTCATAATGATGTTTTCAAAAGCACTTTTAGACATTTGGTTTGTGCTCCACATTTCTTGGAGTTCATTGCTATTTTTCGAAAGTCATCGTTTCACCAGTGGCTTCATCTCTTGACAAAAAGTGCACCTTGGCACATTTAGTTTTAGTATCCGATGTCTTGATGTTGCATTCCACAAGTCAGGGGTTTGATTTTATATATATATATTAGTTGATATTTTTTAGTTCAATTTTTAATGTTTCATATGACTATAGAAGGTGAGTCAGCATAGAATTCTATCTCGCGCTCAATCGAAGGAATGGGTGAGCTAGTAATAAGCACTAATCTGTGGTGTCGATGCTTGCCTTTAGTGCTAGCATAGCGGTGTTCGGTGCCTGCAGATTGTTTGGTGCAAAAACTGGAATGAATAGCCTGCTTGTAGCTCGAGATGGGGGAATACAGCCCTATCATATCTCCTCTCATGGAATATGGAAATCCGGTAGCCTCTCCCCTATCTAGTAATGGCCTTTATTAACCAGTCAAGTAGAGCCGGTATGTCCAGGTCTGGTTTTGATGGTAGAACCATTGAAACCATGGTATAACCATTCAAATCGAACAAGTATAACTATTCGAATCGAACAACTAATCCCAAATGGACAAATAGAGTTGAGTTGCTCCCCTTTGAAGTCTATTCCCATCATCATTCCCTGGGCTTGAACCACTTTTGCTTATTCCACATGCCATATAGAAAGTACATCGTTATGTGGGTAGCAATACATGCAAAAGAATCCAAACTTTGAATACAATTATTATCTCCTTTATTAAAACCACAGTAACAAAAAGCGTCCTCATAAATATTCAGCTCCTGTTAGGTCCACTAATGTAAACCACGTTTATGTCAAAGGAAGTCTTGTAGTCTCCAGTCTACTTTTGGCATTTGAATAGCAGATCTTGGGCCTCATATTCACGTTTAGGTCCTTTTTGGTTTGCTTTGATGTAAATGTAGGGGTCTTATATAACAATTAGTACTTTAATGGTCTTTCAAGAGTGCACTCATCTATGAACTGTAGAAAACGTGATAATGCACTGAGAATCCACATTCACCCAACAATGATTTCATGTTTCTAATGTAGATCAAATTGATATTATTCTAATTCTATACCATCTTGCATGATAAATGTAATTGGCCATTGTCGTAATAGAGAGATCAAGAGCAAGAGCACCCATTCTATAATGTAGTCACAAGCAAGGTCAAAGTGAACATCCACCTGCTTGAAATGAGGATTCGTTGCAATTACTTAACACTGTGCAAAGCGAACAACAACAATGTTGGCACCAGCTGCCTCCCTTGCTTGACGCTCAGGACCTGAGAAAAACATATGGATAAGAGAAGACTATGTACTTGCCAAACCAGGCGATAATGGAGTCTGTCAACTGCAAGATTAATATGTGCAGTGCGAACTTGCCTGATTACTGAATCGAACCCGCAGAACAACAATGAATGGAAAGGATAAATCACAGACATTGCATTCAATGTGTTTCGATGACATGAACGACTAAGACGCGTAGCGTCTTACATCCTATACAGTTGTCTCCGACAACCAATAAACGGGCCACTGCAAATTCATTCCCCCACATTTACTATAAATTTGACTGCACTAAGCAATAAATATGCCAAACAAGTTGCAGCATGATCGTACACCACTTGCAGAATGATGAAAGCCGCCCCGATCATGTAATAAAGACAAACTTGCTGTCATAGCCACTGCAAGTTGCATTTCGATATGACGAAGGACGCGCAACAATACACAATGATGTATTAAATATTAAAAAATAGGACAAAAGACAGGTGGGGAAATTAACGGCGACGATCAGTTTGATAGTCTCCCGAGGCTTCTGAGCCATCGATTGAATATTTTAGCTTGATCATCTTCATATTAGATACGCCTTCGGCGTAAATTATTTAGCTATTCAATGTGCCAATGGGTTACACTCAATTTTCAACGTGTTTATTACAACTGGTTGGATATGGCGATTCTCATAATGTAGCTCTGCACCTTCTCAATCCACCATGACTTACCTTGATGCGCTCTTCCTTTCCTTTCTATACTGGGCGTCTTCAATACCAAGCGGTGCAAGCCGCATAATTACAGTGGCTGCTCCACTATCAAAGGATCCCACAACTCTACTATATGTAATGGAAATCGAGCACCAGACTCCCTTGCGGAAAGACAGAGTGGTGGTGGATCTAGCGGGAGATTTCCTGTGGCTTCACTGCAAAACTGCGGCCTACCAATCCTCCACCTATCTTTTCATTCCCTGTCACACTCCTCTATGCACGGGCTCTGGATCTGCTCTCTTCGGCAGCGGAGACTGCTCCACCCTACCCTGGGGAACAAAATCTTGCAGAAACAATACTTGCAGGGAAGAGGCAGATAATGGAGTGACCAGGACAGAGATCTTTAATGCAGAACTCTCTCAAGATACAGTTGCCTTGTATCCCAGTGATGGAAAGAGGACTTCCAAAATTGTCGTTCCCGAGTTCGCTTTTGCCTGCGCTCCGTCCAGTTTGCTGCACGGCCTGGCAGAGAGGACGGTGGGAATGGCGGGACTCAATTGGGGGCGGCTGGCTCTGCCTTTTCAGCTCACTGTGGCTCTCGAATTAGAATGGAAATTCGGGCTTTGCCTGCCGGCCGGCGACTCTCTCGGAGTCGTCTTCTTCGGCAGCTCTCCTTACCTCCGCGGCCCGGACAAGGAATTCCCATACATCAAACTCAACTACACCTTCCTCCTCACTCTCAGGTACCCCAGACAATATTACCTTAATGTCCGTAGCATTGAGATCAAGGGAAAGAGATTGCCCATTGATCCTGAGCAACTGAGGTTGAATCTACAAGGCAGCGGCGGAACTAAGATGAGCACGGTGGTGGCATACACGCAGGCTGCAACGCCCATCTTCACTGCCATCCATGACGCCTTTGTTAGGGAAGCAGAGGACATGGGTATCTCCCGCGTGGAGTCTGTAAAGCCTTTTGATGCCTGCTTTGATGCCACAACAGTGGGCTCCACTAAAACTGGACCATCTGTGCCCGTGATCGATCTGGTTCTGGACAATAAGTATGTATTTTGGAGGATTTATGGGGCCAATTTTGTGGTTAAAGTGGAGGACGGAGTCATATGTTTGGCATTTGTTGACGCAGGGGAATACCCTGTCACATCGATTGTGGTGGGAAGTCATCAGTTGCAGGACAACCTGCTGCAGTTCGACTTGATAGAGTTTAAGCTCTTTTTCAGCTCCTCGTTGCTCGCCTCCAACACTGCCTGCTCCAACTTCGTCTTTGCTTGACATTCACACGCCTTACACTTTCCCTATTTCATCCAAATAAATCAATTCCAAGCTTAATTCGCTCCTTCGAGTGGGATACTTCCTTAGTATTTCATGCGTGTGCATTACCTTTATGGGGATGTAAATGCTTTCTTATTGGGAATTGATATAATTATGTAATTTAAGGAAAATCAGTGCTTTAATATAATAATAATGAATTTAGACGGTAATTAAATATAAATTGGCTGTTTAAAATGTTAATTTTTTTGAAGTTTTTTTGTGATAATAGAATATTATTAAATAATATTAGATGATATTTATAATTAGATATAGAATTGTAATATTTTGATGTAGTGGAGGATGATTTATTTTCTATTCTAATTAAATTTTATGGTTGTAAAATTGATCTTCTAATCTATGGATTAAGTCTTATATTGGTAGAAATGATTTTCTATTGCAAAAATGATTTGTGTGTTTATGACTTGCAAAAATTGATTGCATTTGCTATCTAAACTAAGTGGTATCTATGGATCTCTTTAAGAGGTCATTATCTAAGGACCTTTTTCTTAGACAAACCCTTTGATCCAATTTAATATTTTGAACCAACATTAAAGATGTGCTAAGCAATTGTGTAATGTGTCAAAATTGTTGTTAATATGATGATGCTAATTGATGATGTAATAATATACTTTGATGCTCTCTAAATGATAATGATGATTGAAGTTAGATATGCTTCAAATCTTAGATGTTAAAAGTGATTTATAGTTTATCTTTTATACAATAACTTACACATTTCACATTCAAATCAGCAAGTAACAATTAATAAAAAGGGAGTTGGCTTGAACCTATTTTGAAATTTTAATTAAAAAAATTGAAACTCAAATTTGTAACAATAGATCTAAACTAGGTTCAAATATGCACTTGCATAATGATCTAGGTCAAGAAATGTATTATCATTCAAAAACACATTAAAACTCCAAAAGTAAGTAGATTGAAAGTTGCAGGGAAGTTACAGGGTATCGGAGGCACTGCGTCGTCCAAGACAGGTCTCCTTCCCAACTTAAACAACTAACATCCAGGCGCATTTATTTATTAAAAGAAACAAAGTCTGTACTCCTCAAATGTTTTGGAAACCAGAAACTATGTAGTTTTCAAGCGATGGAAGTGAAATTAAAATTGGAGCACGTGGTCCGCACGCCGAGCAATGTGGAGGAGAATCCAAGCCGAGAAGTGGCCAAGTCGAACTGCAAGAGATTATCTTGCATCTGATACCCTCCAATTTTTATTGTGATAAGGCTGTCCTCGTCTTTCCCTCCATCTACGAATCCAAGACACAAAACTCCCTCGCTCACCCGCACCATGGAATTTGCTCCCATCATTCTCCAGATCGTCTTATTGTTGTGCAACACAAGGTCGATCGGTGGCACAGCCGGACCAACTCTGGTCCACACCACAGTCTTGGCATCGAAGCATGCATCAAATGGTTTCACAGCAGCCACACGGGAGATGTTAATCGCCTCTGCTTCTTTCACAAAAGCGTCACGGATCACTCTGTAAACAGATCTCGCAACAGTGGTGTAAGGAACCGCGGTGCTCAGTTCCGTGCCGCCAATGCCCCGACTGTCGATCTTTAATTTGGCGGGGTCGATGGCGACATTCCTTTCACCCACTCGGATGCTTTTCACAGGAATAAAATACCGGTCTGGGAAAAGCTTGGGGTTGTTGAGCAGAGGAGTATAGGTGAGGCGCTGAGAAACATCTATTCCGGGAAGAAACACATAGGGCACCTTGCCAAAGAAGACGGCACCCGGCTCAGCGGCTGCCGGGAGACAAATGGCGAATTTGTGAGGGAAACTGAAAGCGGCGGACAACTGAGAGGGCAGAGCCACGCGAGTTCTTCCCAGTCCTGCCATACCAGCGACTCCTCGGGCAAGTCCTTCGAGAAGGAATGATTGAGTACAGGAGAAGGTGAAGAAGGGCACTGTGACTTTCGGGCCTGGGTTTTTCCCATCGGTGGAAGAGAGGGCCACCACATCCTGCCCCAACTGACCTCCTATACCAGTTAGTATGACGGTGTTGAAAACGCTTATGCCGCATGTGTTATTATTGCATCCGGGTTCACGAGCCGCATAGCAATCGCCACAACCGACAGATCCTGCTGCTGAGCAAATCGCTGAGTGACAGCGAGCGGGTCGGAAGGTGGAGGAGTTGTAGGAGCCCCCTCCGCATTGCACCCAAAGCTGATCTCCACCGATATCTACCACCACATGTTTCTTCTGCAGTGGCGTGCTTTGCTCGATTCCAGTTATATATTGCAGAGTTTCAGAGTCTCGAGTGACTTGCAACACAAGACCACTTGGCCGGGTAAGTGCCGTTGCTCGCTCCCAAAATGAATCAGAGATTAGAGCCAAGAGCACAAGGAAGGAAGCTGACCGCGGTGACATGCTGGCGTCCAAAAATTTAGTTGATGAGAAGAAGAAATGCATACGAATTTGACACAACAGGGCATGGTATAAATAGGATTTAGCAGGTTATTTGACCATCCTATCCCCTCCGGGCTCCCGCGTCGAGCTTTTATTTATTTTATCTCTGTTGTCTCGGACAAGCATAGAATAATATCCACGTTTGGAACGTGAGACCATCATTTGTGCTTCCTGTTGACCGACGCTTAAACTTCTTTCTACCTACTCTCTACTTTTTGTAGCTTTGTTTATTAGCTCGAACAGAACTAGACATCAAATAAATCGACTGAACTATTTAACTTGTTCCATGTGCAAAAGTTCAAGTGGCTTCACGGATTCTGCATAGATTTTGTATTGTACTTCGATCCATCCTAAGATAGTTAAAACTAGTTGAGAAGGGATTGACTTAAAACCTTTCCATGGAAGCTTGAGTTGGATTGCTCCATTACGAGACAAGACAATAAAACATTTTTACATTGCCGTTCGTTCTTTGTCCAAACGCGTAAGCGTCCTCTGTCGGTTTTGGGATGACTCCCACTCAATTCAAAATAGAGTAGAAAATGGGTGATATTGTTCGTTATCCTAATAATAATTTAAAATGGGTGATATTGTTCGTTATCCTAATAATAATTTATCATATCTGGGGAAATCAACTGTTTCTGGAATCAGAGCTTAGAACATATCCAGTTGCTCATGTGATTAATCATGTGGCATTGTATTGTTTTTTTAAATATATTACTACCCCACTTGGGCAACAGCAGAAACAGACTATATTAAGAACTGGCCTCGCACCATTTAACATAGGACTGCACTATTCATCATGACTGTAAATGCCCTTTAACTCCTCTTCTTCCCATTCTCTGCCGATTCATCATAAGCCTTTCGACAACTGCTTCGATACCGCGCCCGTGGGCTCCATTAAAATTGGGCTCAGTATGTCTCACATCGATCGTTCTGGATAACGAGTTTGTATTTCTAGATTCGATTGTGTGATAATTTTTTTTTTGTTTTTTTTGTATTTTGGAGGATTTATGAGACCAATTTTATAGTTAATGTGAAGGATGGAGTGATGTGTCCATTTGTTGACGTAGGGGAATATCCCGTTGCATCGATTGTGGTGGGAAGTCATCAGTTGCAGGACAACCTATTGTAGTTTGACCTCATCGAGTTCAAACTCTATTTCAGCGCCTCCTTACTGGCTGGGCTTTAACTATCACACACTAAGTTTTGACCACTTAGGTAGATGGTGTGGGCCCATTCCTTCCTCTGAAGTCCGTTCCGTCTATTGCTGTTTAAATGGTTAGTCACCGTTACCGGTTGAATTCAAATATTGTTCTCGTGTAGTTCGGTGGATGTGATGGCATAAAACAAAGCGGATGGAAAACACCATTCTTGTTTTCCTTGCACCTGTCATGGAATACCTTGCTACTGAACTATTTTCACAGACTAGCCCAGCTCGATTATGGTTAGATATTACACATGGAAATGCTCTAGTATACGCGTATGCTAAATGTGGAAGCATAGACAAGGTACGTGAATTGTTTGACTGAATGCCTCAAAGAAATGTAGTCTCATGGAATACTATGATTGCAGGATATGCACAAAATGTGTTTGTTAAAAATGATTTTGAAATGTTCAACCAAATGTGATAGGCAGGTGTACAATGCTAGACTCCACAACCTTTGCAGGCATCCTCCCAACCCATGTGAAAATGGGAGCTCTAGAATAGGGTATGAACATCCATCACAGTATAAGCGATAAGGGGATTTTGTAGATCTTGTAGCTACAACTACCCTATAAAAATTGTAAGAATGGACAAGGCACATGAACTGAACTGTTTGATAGAAGGCCATGATTGTAGGATATGCAAAATGTGAAAGCATATACAAGACATGTGAACTGTTTGACATAATGCCTCAAAGAAGTGTGTTTTCATGGAACACCTAATTATAGGATATTAACAAAATGGATTTGTTGAAAAGGCTTTGGAATCCCAACCTTTGCCAAAATGAGAGCTTTGGAATAGGGTATAATCGGGTGAAATTATAAAGTTTTGTCACACTCTAGAGTGTATAGATTATACTCTACTTGCACAATCTCGATGTGGTTTTTTGAGAGGAGCTTTATGCTCTTGTATTTGATAACAAATTATGAGTTTACATGCTCATTAATTGTCTATTTATTGTAGCAATTGCATTAGAGTTTATTGCAAGTTAGCAGGTTGAGCTTGTGCATGTGTGAGGGTTTGAAGCATGGCATGGGATGTGTGGATTCATGCTTGGTCACATGGAATGCATGGATAGCTTGTGTTGTAGAAAGTGTATGAGAGTTTTGTGTAGGTTGTGAAGAAGAGTTGTTGAAGGCAAGGAATCATATCAATCAAGGATTGATATAGTATTATTGTAATCTTGTTCTAAGATTAAATAATACAAACACTATTGATTTTGGTGGTGGATTTTTTTCCTGAAAGGGTTTCTCCATGTATATTCTATGTCACTTCTATCTTCCAAACGGTTAACTAAACTCAAGGTGGGTTCCACCTTCCATGTGGGCACTCCATGTGCTCCTATTTTTGTAGGAGCTCTTCTTGGGCATCCCCACATGTTCCTATCATTTAGGAATAATCGCAAATGTCAATTTACATGTTCATTTCATTCAAATTTAATCTCCTTCCAATCCTAGTGTTGGGGAACACTTTCTAAGGACTTAGGAGATACATGAAATATGTTTAGGATTGAAATTAAATGACATCCTATTCCCAACATAGATTATATGCTTTATATTTCCTACGCATTTCATGGATAGGGAGGTGTTAGAAATTTAAGGAAGAGGTGGTGGTAAATGTGGAAGAAAATTATTAGTGATGGTGTTAAGAAAAATGAAGAATTGAAGGTTATTCATTGCAAGTTGTTATTTTTTCATGATTCTTGTGTAGATGTAGGAAGGTGTTGATAACTTTTATGATAATTTATAGTGTTGTCTAGAGGTCTCTAGAAACTTCACAATTCTAATCTTTTGTGCAAATAAGATATGTAGTGATTAACATAGGAAGGATCTATTTCATGAAGTAGGTTCTCATCACATGATCTCATAGTTGGTAGCGTCTTGAAGGATGTAAAGTAGAACGCTAATACAATAGAGGTTGGATACCTAGAGTGCATTGTAATGTGGCAGATAATTCAATATTTTTTCATTAGGTAGTTTTGATTTCCTTGCTATTTATGATGTTTTTGGTCATGGTTGTGGTGTTTGTAGGGAGTGACATTTATGATTTATTGATTTTATATCTATTTTCATTATTTTTTGGATTATATGTTTATAATGGTAATTTAATGTTCATTTTTTTTTATAGGTGCTTTATAACTGACTAATATGGTAATTTATTCTCGTTTGGATTTTTATCTTTATGTATTCCTTTCTTGGGAGGTCTTAATAAAATCCTCAAGTAATTAATCTACAAAAAGATAACACTAAAGAAAGAAATTCAATCCTAGCCCCTATTTATTATTACAAAATTTGAGATAAATGACCAATTAGGGAGAATTAAGACATCATATTCTATCATGCAATATAGGATACATTAATAACATTAAACAATGACTAAACCAACTTTGGGACCTTGAATAGAAATTGTACGTACGAGGTCCATACCCTAACTAGTTCACCCAATTATAACACATCATTTATTTGACCTAACTAGTCCAACTCAAAAAAATCACATTGAAATTTTATTAGTAGGGAACTAAAAACTCTTAGGACAAATTCTAAGTACAATCTGGGACATCGTCAATGATGCAATCTAGTTAGATTCATTTTTTATAAAATAGATTTGATAATAAATTTTTTGTTCAAAATAGATTCAACCAACAAGTCTATCTAAAATAGATCTAGCTAGAATATTTTTGGAAAGAGGTAATTACTAACATAAAATGTGTAGAAGTGTTTAATGCCAAATTACAAACTTTTTGAAATTATTTGAAAAATGCAACATTACCTCCACTTCTATTCACATTAATAACATTTTTTAGAAACAAAAAAATAGACTTTTGTAGATCTAAAAGCATAGTTTCTAACTTTTTTTTTATGATTTTAATTAATGTTAATATTTTTCTGTTTTCTTCTCTACAAGTTGGTCATTACTGCCCAAACCAAAGCCTAATTTCTTTCTCAAATAAAATTACTAATTTATGTCTCATACACAACATAAGGATGGCTTTGCCTCATATGAATTCAACAATTGTTATAGAGAAGTAAATCAAACTATAGATATTCTAGCCAATTTATGAGTATTGACCAAATTCAAAAAACTATGGTCTATGAATAATCGTCAAACACAAAATATCAAGATTTAAAGATATCATTTTTCTAATGATCACATAGTCAGATTTCATGTACCATTTCAAATTGCTAAAGTGTGTGCACTATTTAAATTTTCTTAGCCAAATTACTCATTTACTCACCCTACAATTCCATGTGGTCAAAAATTATGGGAAGCTAGTTTTTAAATTGATTTTTCATATAAATTTCTTCTATTTAGGGTTTCATTAACTCTACAATACCACCACAACCTACCTTTGAATCAATAGTAAATGCAAATTAAATAGTTTTCCCTTTACTCACCTCGTTTGGATGATCATTGGCACATTACTATTTAAGGTCTCTTACTATTTCAATTGTCATCCTACTCTTCTTCTCTACATTCTACAAAAGGGGTGATATGGAAAGATATAGAAGGATTTACATACTTCCACAAAAATTGTAACCACTCATTCTAGGTCCATTTGACTTCATCTTGCTAGCATATATTTTCTCTATGGACTAGCCCCATGTTGGAAAGGGCCTTCAAAGCTATTTTAGGTGATGATCTTCAAGCTAGTACCAATATACTTTACTACTTTGGTATCATCTCTAATTTCCTCTCTAAATAATTATCAGTGGATTCTTATGTTTTCATTACTATGTGGACTAGTCTAACTAGCAATTTTGTAGTAGTTTTCATGCATTCCCTACACTCTCATAGTGGCTAGCCTAGGGAGTCTTTGTCAACTAAGTTCTTAGATATTTTCACTACACTTAGATTCCTATTTTTCCATTTTCCTCCTTGACTCCTTGCTACTTCTCCTTTCTCCAAATCCACTTTGAAATCAATTTCTCCTCAACTAACTACTAATGCTTTGACTTCTTCCTCAACTCTCTCTCGCTCCTATTTTTAATTTTATTAATATATTTATTATCGATGGTCTCTCACATTTTATGTAAACAAATACTATTTTAAAAATAAACAAAAAAATATGATGCCTTTAAGAGAAGAGAATACTTCTTGAGATGATATCATTTTTTGAATTTTTTCAATAATTTTAAAGAAAAGTGTCAAGTTTTGAAAAATAAACTAATGCTTTTTATTTAAAATTTAAATAAAAACACAAAATTCATTAAGAATTCTACATTTAATTTTTTTATATATTCAAAATTTAAAATATATATGCCACTTTCATGTGCTTCAAGTTAAAAAGCTAGACCATAGACTAGTGATATTCATTTCTTTTATCATGATATTCCATGGTACTCAAATTTTATTAATTTTAAATCAAGTTTTAGTTAATATAACTGTAGTTCCTTAAATGATAACAATGGAGGTGTTATACATTTTTTTTAGCTTACTATTTCATAAATTATAAAAAAAAACCCCTTACTTGTAGAAAGGGATTATTACAATTGAATACTTGATTGAATGAATAAATTTATTAATAAAATTATGTGTCAAATTAGGGATAATAAATGGGTAAGTGCACCAAGATGGTTCCCAAAAAGGGGGCTTAAGTGGCCACTTTTTTTCTAAAATTAGGAAATGTTGACCTTGGACGTGAAATTGAGGATAGTTACTCTAAATTTTTTGAGATGAAACGTAACCAAGGATCGAAGTGCTCCGAGTCTACTTTCTAAACTACTAATTTATTTTGAAAATGGTTGGGATTAAGGGGTTCAAAAGAGGGACGTACACAAATTGGTGCTATTTTTGTCAGAAAAACATAACATAGCAACTCTTGTACGACTTGAGCATGGTGAACTTTTTTGTAGTATTTTTTAAATCGCTATTGTCAAAAGTTAGCTAACAACATCTAGTTGATGCACAACTTTTCTGATAATTTTTTAATGAATATTTGATTTTTTACTAATTTTCTAAGTGGGCACTTCCTGAAAAGTAGAATTTTGGCCGTGCTCCCCTAAATATTTTTTAAAATAATTGATTTTTTTTATTTTTATTTTTCAAAATTTGTAGAATGGAGTCTAGTTTCTAAAAATGTAATTTATTTGAAATTTTGATGAATGGTTAAAATTTATAACAAAAAAAACACCAAACACTACTTGTAGGAAAACAATAGACATACAAACAAAATAAATTATGGATGAAAAGTTTAACATTGTTAAAAAGTGAAAAAAATTACATCGTTGGATAGCTAAGAGAGAACCTAACATTACCCATGTTTTCAATTTTGTCGATATTTAACTAGATGTAATCTTGATGGTGAGCACAGACTCGATTATGTGAAAAATTGTAGAATTTGCAAAAACACGTCACTAGCCTTGTTGGGAATGCCCTCCAACCTTTGGGTTGGTATTCCAAGGAAAATAATTTCACTTTTTTCTTTGTTTTTAACTTGAAATAACCTGAGCACGTTATAACGCACTCACGTTATAACGCGAGCACGTTTTGTAAATTTTTTTTAAAAACTGACCAGAAAATTGGTACCCAAGTTCATGCACCCGCCCAAATCCCTAATGCATGCTAATTTCATGTAATTAGGTTTGTGGGGCCTATCCTTAATTACACACTACATGGAATCATTTAATAAATTGGTTCGGTCAAGCATAAAATTAGGGATAATTAAAACACAATGTGTGCTACTTTGATATAATTGGGTTTAAAATGATTGAGGGCCTATTTATTATGAAATATCTCCTAGTAAGCCCTATAACCAATTATATATTATGTCTCTAAGTTGATGAAAAATGACTCTATAAACTTATGAATAATAGTGATAAACTATAGTGATTAACCACATGCGAGTGAATTGGAGCAACAAAGAATGAATCGATTTTGAGGGTTTGATTAATCATTATTCACATAATCACCATGACCCTAATCAAAATTTTAATTGATAAATAGATTAGTAGTGGTTAGGAAAAATCCCAAGCAAAGGTGCACAAAAAGGCAAGAAGAATCTTTATAATTTGCATGACTCTAAAGGAAGAAGTAGAATTATATAAAGAAATACATGAATATCATTAATGACAAATAGGAAAGAAAAGAATGTCCATAGTTTTTTAATAATCACATCTCTAGAAAATATTTATTTAATAATGTTCGTGAGAATAGATCTTGATCTAGACTAAGGAATCTTTCATCATTCAAGAAAGGAAATCGACATTGAGAGGATGAAGTGAGCATGGGGAAATTAATAATAATTCTATTTTAGCAATCAAGACCTCCATCCAATAATTTGTGCATAGAGAAATAAATTCATCTCTTAATTGGGTTTCTCAAATTAAAAATTTTATTGCCTCCTATCTTGCAAAAGGGAAAATGGAAAACTAGATTGAAAATCAATGAGGGGATGTTTACACACTTAAATTCCTCTCAATATGATTCTTTCTAGTATAATGCCCTAATAAAGTGAAAAGGGATAATTCCCTTAAAGGAGGACCAAGGATGCTATATGTTGTTGCCCTCTTCTTGAAAAATGGCCAATTTTTTAATTTGTTAAATCTTAAAATCCAAGAAATGTCAATATTTAGAATTTACAATATTCTTGAAGAATAGTGGTACCACACAATATTGGAGTAGATTCGCAACTCACTTAAAAATTTTAAAATATTCGATGAACTAATTATGTAGGGAGATTCTAGGGTTTATGCTAGGATACGTATAAGGAGATATTTGTCCAAACCCTTATGGAATTTAATCCTACTATAATCTATATTTATAGGGAACTAAAATTAGTTGATAGAAAATGCGGTAAATTCAATAATTTGTAGGTAATATAAATTAAAAATCTATTACACAAGAAAATATAGATATCATATCCCATAATTTTTTTGTGAAATGGTTAAGAAAAGAATTAGTTGAGTCTAAGGAATCCTCAAATAAAAAATCCACCCAACAAAAAATATTGAAGGAAATGAGGAGATTATAAATACCCTACCAAAATTAGTTGGTCCATTTCCATCAAGATGACTCACTCTTCTAGTTTGGTGGAAAAAATAAGGAAATTCCTCTTGAACTAGAAATCTAGTAATTAGAAAACAAGTCTAATGGCTCAAAGGCATCTAAGGAAGACCTATAGATACAACATGAGGAAGCCAAAATATTGATCTTGAAATTTTCATCAATTCATAGTAGGAGACATAAAAAGGCAAAATCTAACTACAAGGCCAAAATAAGAAAGGGTTGTAAGATAGTTCAAGAAGTCATAATTGAAGAGATCCAATCTAGTTCCCACTTTACACAAAAAAATTATAAACAAAGATAAAAGTAGGGAGAAGTAGCCCCACCACTATAATGACAATCCTAACTTGGAGCCTTATTGGCCTCAATGCCCTTAACAAAAGTAATGCAAGAGCATCCCTAAGCAATGTGGTAATCTTGCATCATTGTGGAAAAGTGGATTTTTTTAGTTTAGTTGTTTGTTTGTTAGTCATAGTTAGTAGTCTATAATAAAGAAAGCTACCACATTTCATCAAAAATTGAAATTATCCATTATAGTTTTTAGAATAGTTTGAGTTATTATTTTTAAGTGTCATATTAAAATTTGAGAAGAATGTAAAAGAGAAAAGGATAGTAGATAGTAAACTAGTTTGAGAGCATCTATCAAGTCGACATATGTGCATAGTTGGGATTATTTTCACATGTGGTAAGTGATTTAGAGTTTGTGACAATTAAGTATATTTGTAAGGATTTATTAAATCCTTGAGGACAAGTTTTGAGCACTGCATGAAGGTTTCTCCATTATTTAACCCTTTGGATTTTTAAATATATTATTTAAAGTTGATGACACTTTACATGTGGCATTAGGCTTTGCACTGTGTTGTGGCTAACATTGATCATTGGAAAACTTGTGGATGTTATATATACTATATTTTGAATTGAATGAAGGCAAGCAAAGAGGTAAAGGAAGAACAAAAGAGGTAGAATGGAAGAATAATGAGAAAATGAGGTTTGGGATGGAGATTGTGAGTATAGAACAAGGAGTAGTGAGTATGGATAATTTGGTGAGATTCAATATACGAGCATATTAGATGAGGTGTTATGTGATAGTGCATTGATGAATGTGTTCCTTGTATGGTGTACATGTATGATGAGAGGGATAACACATACAACATACAAAAAGATGTCTAAAGATACAAGTTGATGCCCCTAAGGGTAAGTGAGGGATAATTCTATAGCAAAACAAGGGTGTGTGTTGAAGAGGAGTGATATGCATTGATTCCAAGGATATGCAACATTGTTTGATGGCCAAAAACCATTGCAAATGCAAAAGAGGTACCATAAATAAGGGAATGTGAGGATAAAAGTATCACCCAAAGGATAATGCAAACAAATAATAGAATAAGGAGTTTTATTGAGGAACATGCAACAATAAGGAATGTAATAGAAGAGTATTTTGCAACCAAAAAGGAGGCTAACAAATGTGAGGGATAGAGAAGATTTAGTTCAAGAGTGTCTACCAAGTGGATGGTTTTTAAAAATTAGGATTGTTTTCTTGTGTGAAAAGTTATTTGTGTTTACATTAACAAAGAATATTTGTAAGGATTTGAACCATCAAGGATGATGAGTGTTAAGCACCATGACGAGGTTTATCCACCATTTAACTATTTAAATTTACAATTTTATTATTTATAGTTGATGAAATGTTACATGTGGCATTGGGGTTTGGTCCATCTTGTGGCTAACACATATCATTAGAAAAACTTGCAAATGATATATATATATATATATATATATATGTATGTATGTATGTATGTATGTATGTATGTATGTATGTATGTGGTTTTTGGATTTAAGGAATGCACACATAGAGGTAAGGGAAGAAGCAAAGAGTTAGAACAAAAGCAGAGTGAGACTATGAGGTCTCACATGAAGATTATGAGTAGAGAACAAGAAATATGAAAATGAATGTAATCCAAAGAGACATAGATGGTCACAATTGTTAAATATCACAAGTCCCATAGAAAAAATGCACATCTACAAAATAATTATTTCATTAATTTCAACCTAAGAATATATCTTGTATACATGTCTATTAGAGTAGTTGCAACTACCTCTAGAAAAAATCTTGTGTCCTGTATGCTTTGATGAATGTCCCTACCCTATTCCAAGGCTCCCATTATGGCTTTACACATGCCATTTGTATGTGGTTGGAAGTTTCTAAAGCCCTTCCAACAAATCCATTTTGTTAATATCCTGCAATCAGGTGTTCCATGAGAACACACTTCTTTGAGGCATTCTGTCAAACAATTCACGTGCCTTGTTTATGCTTTCACATTTTGCATATCCATTTTGCATATCCTACAATCATAGCCTTCTATAAAATAATTCAGTTCACGTACCTTGTCCATTCTTACAATTTTTTTAGGGAAGTTGCAGCTACAAGATCTGACAAAATCCCCCTATCGCTCATACTATGATGGATGCTCATACCTTGTTACTGTGATGGATGTTCATACCTTGTTCTAGATCTCCCATTTTCGCACAGGCTGGGAGGATGCTGGCAAAGATTGCGGAGTCTGGCGTTACACCTACCTATTGCATTTGGTTGAACATTTCAAAATCATTTTTAACAAACGCACTTTGTGCATATCCTGCAATCATAGTATTCCATGAGACCACATTTCTTTGAGGCATTCAGTCAAACAGTTTATGTACCTTGTCTATGCTTCCACATTTTTCATACATGTCTACCAGAGCATTTCCATGTGTAATATCTGACCATAATCAAGCTGGGATGGTCTGTGAAAATAGTTCAGCAGTGAGGTATTCCATGACAGGTGTGAGGTAGACAGGAATGGTTTTTACCATCCGCTGTGTTTTATGCCATCACATCCACCGAACTACACGGGAACAATATTTGAATTCAATCGGTAACGGTGACCAACCATTTAAACGGGAACAAACAGAACAAACTTCGGAGGAAGGAATGGGCCCACACCATCCACCTAAGCGGTCAAAGCTTAGTGTGTGATGGTTAAGCTCAGCCCTCCTTGCTAGCTTGGAACACCGCCTTTTTGAATTTCAAATTTAATTAGGATTCACACGCTCATTTGGTGGCGTCATGTCGCTTTTGTTATCTAAATAAACTAATCTAGAGCCTAATTTCTCTTGTGAATTGTATAGGGGAGAGGGCTCAATAGTGGTGCACCTTAACTTTATGGGTCGACATAGCAATGAACATGCAATATTGACATTAAAAGATTATATCCCCAAGTGGCCAAGGACGTGGACAATTCAAATATTTCATTTCACCTGCATAGACCAAGAAAAAAGGTGTCATCAACATGCTTTTTGTTGAGGGGTCATAATAGACCTCCCCAAAAAGTTAGATCAATAGTGGTGCATTAAGTCATGTTTTTTAGTTCACGTTAATGTGGCATCATATGATTTGTTTATTTTTGAATGTAATGGGCATATTTTGTTCAACTATTGGGTTTGCTCTTACAATTACTAGTTCCATACTTTTAAAATACTGAGCTTTCAATGTACATGTACTATGACAACTATTGGTACCCGCACCACTATTGGGCCCTCTCCCCTACTTAATTGAGCTTCAAATTAATACAACATTTACATTTAATTTTAAATAAATATTAAAGCGAAATTAATATACAATAAGTGTAACAAAATTGTAAACCCTCATGGATGAAGATCATGTTAGATTGAATATTGCATTTTTAAAATAAAATTTACTTTTAAAAAATCAATAATAGTTGTTATTGGATGCTAAAAGATGTATATTTCTTTCATATTATTAATGAGATATTTTCAATATTTTTTACTGGATGGAAGTCATCAAATTTTGAGAAGGAAAATTAATTAATGAATGTGAAGGATACATGAATGAATTTATAGAATGATCAATTATCACTCGTAGTTACTCAATTAAGATATATTTTGAATCATTAATCATTATATTTTTTTTATAAATATAAAAAATATTTAAAACTAGGACTCAGGTCTATTGCAATGAAGTAGAAGAATAGATAAACAAGAGAGCGAATAAAAAGAGAAGATTAAGGACACAAGGTTAGGTTCATCCTCTTGCTTGATAATTGCATCTTAATTATGAGGGTTCAAGTTAGTAACCTTTTGTTTGTAACTAAATTTAAATGAAGAAATGTTTGAGTCAAGTCACACAAAGTACCAAGAACTAAAAGAGCCACCAAAAAAGTTGCTAAATCAAAGTAACAAATTCTAAAAAAACTGACCAATACTTTTTTTGTAGAAGAATAAAAAAGTTTAGTGAAAAATATCCACAATCATCAAGTTTTTATCTAAACTCACAACTCATTCTACAAATAAACCATTGCATATCTAAATAAATCCATTTGTTACATCCCTAACTTTAACTATGTTTTACTTTTTACTTTTGAAGTAATTAGTATATTATTATGCATGATTCAATGATTTGATGTGAGCAATAATGTCTAGAAAAATAAATGTTTTCATGAGTTATGTTTACTTGACTAAAATTGACATATGTTTAAAAGTTGTCAAGAGGTGATGATTTCATGAGGATTATGAAATGATTATTGATGCACTAATCATTAGTTGGTGATGGACAGTTGTATTCAAGGAATAGATTTCCACCCCTCCAAGAAAGGGAGGGAGAGCATCATCAGGGAGAAGGGCATAGATACAAGGAAATGAGCAGGTTGTCTCCACCTTAGGTCTAGTGTTGGTGCTAATTGGTGAGCCTAATTGAGTCGGGTAAGTGATACTCAACCCTTTTGGTATAAGAGTAAATTCTCGACTCGACATGTTGTCGATGTCGTTTAAAGTTTATTTTAAGTTGTTTAACGTCAACCTAGTCATTTGGGGATAGTGGCAACGCCAAGGTTGAACATTAGTTGTTGCAACTAAGAGAATCCTCTGTCGAACATGTCACTTCTTATGTTGTAAATGAGTTTATGTTGTGACCTCAATTGCGTAATGGATTTAATGGATAATATGTTTCTTGTTAGTAGTTTTGATGTCGAATTCCAGATTTAGTCTAATCGGAATTGATGTGTTTTTCTTCTATACACGAAGGGAAGAATGACTCAACCTTTTAGGCATTAATACATATGAATATGTTATTTGTGAGGAAATTCAGCTATGCATACCCATGTCTATTTTCACATCATTTTATACACATCTTGGTGTGATAATGAAAATGGCTAAGACATTCCTTAATGACGTATGGACCCAACGTTGTATTCCTTGCAATAATTCCCAATAATGTTTGATTGCTATTATCTCTATTTTCTATTGATAACCTGAGCCAACTTACATAGCTATGGGATGGAAATGTGGCTCACGATTTAAATGTTTTTCAAATGATAGAAAACTCGGGCTAAGTTATTCATGGTGGCTAAGTTTCGAACATAGAGCTTGTTTAAGTATCTTTGGTGAACTATTATAATCATGAATTAATAACCGCCAACTTATATTATTGGCACCTCTATACGACATTGATATTCCTAATACCATGTTGTTTAATTAAACTACATTCGTATGTTATTGTTTGGTTGTTAAGCCGTGGGAAGGAAAAATGCTCAACCCAATGTAAGATGCAATTTAAAGTCCAATTCTTTAATGTTCTAGTGCCAACCTTAAGCCATTTGGCCACATATTTATTGCCACAAAGGTGGCACAAGCTCTAACCTATTGGTGATTCAAAGTTCCACGTTCATAATCTGGGCCTTCTCCACGTAAGATAAGGAGATAACTAAATTTCATTTAATTGTTTCTTGCTTGGGTATTAATACGGTAACTATGGATTTTTCGAGGGGATAATTCGAGGTGTGGGTAGTTACTACCATCAAGTAACCAACTTTTATAACGGATTTTCTTATGAGCTGACGTGGGGGGGAAGATGGCAACCGTTTTTGGAGTCGAATGACCTTGCTTTGAAGGGGGACCTCAGGGATTCTCGGCCTCTTTTGGGGGGACATAAGGGAATTCTCTTGGCATTGTGTGTTGTGCCTTTGGTTGATGATAAAGACTAGGATAGCACATTTTCTGGGAGCTCCCATTTTATTAGCGCAAGAAGGATGGATGCTAGACAGGGAGGAAGCTCGAGCTCAGTGGGGAAGACACTTTTTTGTTGTGTCGTATCACAGGGAGGTTGTAACACTAGAGGGCAACAAGGTATAACATTTTGGTATAACTGGTAGAATCACTCAAGTATGAGTCAGACCATCTTACCTTGTATGTTTCATCATAGCTTCTGGTTGCATAAGCTTCGCTTTGGAAATAGAATTCCTGTGGGTGATGATGTCTCAAAGACTAGCATAAGTTATGAAATAAACGAAAAGTTGAGAATTATTTTGTATTTAAATCCATTAGGTAGTCGATCATATTATATCCAGTGTGATTAATAGTAACTAGAGATGAATATCTCAGAGGAGTGTCTATGCAATAGCAGTGATATTAAAATAGTTATGTTTTCCAAACACGTGAATAAGGTTTGAAAACGTTTATCAAGCTTGTGCTAGAAACTCCTTCATCCACAGCAATAGAGATATTGACCTCTTTTGGTATATCCAAGATCAGAGATATCATAACACTTAAGGATTTTGACAACTATATTTTAGAATATTCGAGGTATCGAGGAAACCCTAGTGGTATGAGTTCATAATTCATTTAGGATGAAAGATGGTGAACATTGGATTATCAATAGGATTGTAAGTATTGATATGTGAATAAAACTTTAGGATTATTCAATTGACGTTAGTCAAAGAATGGTTATTTTATAGCGTATTCATATTCCTAGAGTAATGAGGGTTTGTATAGCACCTAAGTGGTTTGGAGAAAACTAGAGTGCACTATACCTATGTTGTGTTGTCACTTATTAATGAATTTGGATTTAAGATAATAATGGGAAACTAAGGAAAGTGGAAATAAATCCTTTCGTCGATGTTAAAGACTAGGATAGCTCCATAGATGAAATCTTGCTAGTCCTCTCAAGGGACTTTTCGGTGAGATAATATCATCATGATATTGAAGTAAGGAGACTGTAACATAGAAAAGATTTCTTTGTAGGAAATATAATTCTTCTTGTTAATATTTGTATTACATGTTAACAAGGAAATAGGAGGCCCACGAATGTGGAACCCCAGATAGCATTGGTTGCTTATGTTATGGTTCTCAAGAGAAAGAGAGATTTTGAAAATGTAATGATGTTGATCTTGTAGCCTTTATTGAACTTATTTTAGAACTATGTGTACAAAGGAATTTTGTTATTCCAATACTTGGTATCAATGTCATAACCAACTTCGAGAAGGGGATGTTGGGAGACCAAAACTCAACCTACATGTCTTTTGTACTTGAGATGGTTGCTATAGGTATAGTGACATACTTAAATAAAGGATGATAATCATATGAGTTTATACCCTATCCTTATTTGAATGTGAATAAACTTGAGCAGACAAGGAAGTTGGAAGCAATTTATTATCTCTTATGAATCTAACCTATTAAGGTTGAAGGATTGAACTTATTCAAAGTACTAACTATGAGAAGTAACGACACTCATTAATATATATATATATATATATATATCAATGAGGAGATTCATTGGATATCATGCTTATTCATGTTTTATGAAATGTGAATTTGAGAAATGCTAAGTCGTCTGGGTAAGACTAGAAGTAATTGCTCTTATTTTTTGCTTCACTAATGCTATTATCTTTGGAGAACAAGGAAATAGGTAATGCTTATGTCGGATATGACATTGTATATGTACATGTATATTGATTGACAATGAAAGGTCAAGAAACCATAGAACAAGACATGAAGTCTTTATAATACCTTAAGAGATTCTATGATAATGTCGAAACTTGATTTAACGCATCAAAGATGTTGGGTATTGAATCTTGAGAGTAAAATGATAGGACGTCATAAACCCTAGATATTGCAAGGATGCAATAAGGGACTTTTAAAAGGTTTGAAATACCTATATTTTTACATTGAATGAATATCCTAGATTAAGGATTAGATCTAAGTCTGATTGGCTAGAATGGATTTTTTGTACAAACTAGTTTGTGACTAGAGTACTAAATAAAGTAAGTAAACTATAGGATGAGACAGTTCCAAGTCAAGTTAGAGGTGAGTGTCTAGATGGCATGACCAATCAGAATGATCATACTTAGCTAGAAGGGATCTAGAGTTGTATGGTCGATTGAGTTTTGTAGGACACATCCTTAGGACTGAGATAGAGAAACTTAATAGTTCCTTATATCTATACTCTTCGAGAAGGGCCGGGTCACTTCCAATTAGGAAGTGCGCGGGGGACCACTTGAGTCCGTGGTTGGAGGAAAAGCACTCAGATGATGCTCTCCCTCTATAGTAGTAGACTCTTTGAGGCTTGTGAAGTTAGAGATCAACATTCTAGATGCAGTGAACTCCATGTTCTGGCTTATGACAGTCAAAACCTATGAGGTAAAACTATTCTTTATGTTAAGTGTATCTTATGTGATATAAATGAATATTGTAAGGAATTATCTTGATTCTAATTATGATTACATGGAATTCAAGTTTGAATTCTATCCGAAAAAGTTATACTTTATTCTTGTGCTTATGCAAATAATAATAAAAAAAATTCTCTCTTGTTTACTAAGTTGATTTACCTTCTAGAGTAAATTCTTGAGATTACTTGAGTATTTAGAAGAGGGTTGTTACACAATTGGGAAATCATGAGGCATGTACTAACAAAAGAAAGAGAGCTGTTATAAGCCCCAAAAAGAGAAAAATATGCCTCTTCAAGATGTATCATAGTGTTGTTCTAAATAAAAAATAGATCTTCAGATATTAATTGTGGCTCAGATGCTTAAATAGGTGGAATCTTTGCTCAAAGGAAATCCAAAAATAAAATGGAACTTCACAACACCAAAAAATGAAAAGATATTTCAATATACAAAGATCCCAAATGCCTAAGATGAAGCATATATTTTTCCATAAGCTAACTTTGGAAACCTCCAAAAAGTGAGTTGATAAGGTAGTTAATCTAATGTATACAAAAGATAGATATTGAATTACCATAAATAAATTTGACTTGCCTAGTTGAAAGATAGATACCTTCCAAAAGACATAAAGGGTGTCCTTCATAGAAAAATAAAATTAACTCATATTTCTTAATGAACTATTGAAGTTCATCAAAAGGTAGGAAAAAAGTAACAATGCAACATGCCAATTGATTTCCTTCCCATAATATATGGTTGATTTTGACACTTAACAATTTGTTCAAAAGATCAAGTGATTCTGACTCTTAACAATTTTTCATCTAAGTGGCTTCTATATATTTATAGACCAATTATTGGTTCCCATTAATTATTTACCAATATTTTGAAGATATTCTTTGGATGCTTTAATTAACAATGTCGTAGAATTGATATGATTTTGACAATGGAAAAAATTGGGGAAATGGAGCACCGCAGAAGACGGGAATCGAATTTTGCCATCAACGGTAAAAATTCAAAGTTTTCTGCCCGTTCTGTCAAGGGCAAGGGTTTTCATGCACCAGGGAGGGTTCCTGTGACTCATTTTCTTTCCATGAATGATGCTTTTTCTTGTAGATCAGCTTCTGATTTATACGGAAAGTCACCTTCATCAGTGAAAGATGTTTTTGGAAAAGTTAAGCATTTTCAGGGCTTTCCTGGTAGTGTTTTTCATAATGGGGTTTGGGTTTTGGATCAACAAGCTCTCATGCCTTCCATATTGAAGTCTCAACATTTTTCTTGAATTACAAAACCTTTTGTTAAGGAGAGGCAAGCTCCTTTTGACATTTGTGCTCCTAAATCGGTAGTTTTCTCAGAATCCTCTAGTTCTTCTCGTTCGTGGGTAGATGTGGTTTCTGGGCATCCTTATGATCATAGGTTTTCTCCTCCTCCCCGTTTTATTCCTAATAACCTAGTTTCTGGCTCTTTTGGAGCTCCCCTCATTCCAAATTCCTCATCTTTTTGTCCAACCACTTTTCCAAATGACATTTTTGTTGTTTACCCTAAATCATTTGTGCCTCTGTGTTCACCTCACTTTCCCAAATTCTATTCCTGTTTCTAAGAAGACGAGTTCTAATGCAAATGGGTCTGGTGTTATGGGGAGGAGGGTTCCTTCAAAGGCCCAAAGGCAAGAGAAGGAGAAGATTTTGGGCTCTAACGAACACATATGGGTTCCAAAAAAATTCAAGAAGGGTGACCAAGTCAATATCACCCTTCCTAATGCCATGTTTACGCCACATATTGATGATCTTAAGGATGTTGCATTAATCTGTAAGTTTGGAAATTTCTCCCAGATCTTGACTTTTTGAAAAATTGGGTCTTTCAGACTTGGGTTGGTTCTAATCAAGTTTTCTTTTTAGACAAGGGAGAAAGCTTCTTTGTTGTTATATCACTAATACATTTGACTGCAAAATACGACGAAACTGTCCGACAAAATATGCAAAATTCAATGTTCGTCAGGTGCTTGTAAAATTTGATGTGTAATTTCCATTTTTTTTGAAAGTTTATCCCCGACGTTTGTCAAAATTTTGACGAACCTGGGGTTTGTCAAAATGTCGGCTATTATTTTCGTCGAATGTTCGACATGAAACATGAAAAATTTAAAAAAATCAAATTGTAGCCGACATAAAGAAAAGTGAGTTCGCACTTGATTTATTGCGACAGTGTTTTGCTCTACTTGAGACAATTTGTGGAGAACTAAGGACGATTTTCTTGGGAAAAATCAGAAAAAATTCAAGAAGATATCGCCAGGTTGAGGGTAGTCATTGTCTTTTTGCAGAATTCAATTGTGAAGTCAGATTTGTAGTTCCAGATTTGAAAATCATATTTTGAAGCAACATCTCATC